>VZSV01000145.1:1668082-1899426 GCA_013398735.1 Nothocercus julius
GCGGGCCCACGAGGCGGCCATGTGGGGCGGAAGGCAGCCGGCGGCCGAGCAAACCGGCTGGGGGCCGCTCTGCCTTTTTCCCTTCTTTTTTTTTTTTTTCCCAAGCGTCCTAAACACGGGCCTTAATCATCAGCACTTCTGAAGCACTCATCGTTCTTGTATCGAGGCAAGGAGCCTTGTTATTACCCTTGCAGAGATACCGCATTCCCGCGTTTCCTAGGGAAGGGGGCCTGCCAGCAGGATCCCGCCTGGCCCCGCTTGGTTCGTTGCAGATTAAAGATGTCCCCGGGGAAGACGTGTGTTCCTCCCCAGCAGGTCCTCGGTGCGGCCCCAGGGATAAGCTCAGGCGCCCGGCACCGCCAGTCGGCTCTGCTAGGTAAGCTGCGTTGCTTCTGCTTAGGGAGGAACATGTTTGGTATGGATTTAAATATTCCTGTGGATAAGAACGGTGACCGAAGAAGGCACATGCATGCTACATATATTTTTTTTTGTGGCTTATGCACACACATCGTTATGAAAGCCGTAGACGTGAGCTGTGTTTTTCCATTTGAGGAGGAGAGTCTCCATGGTGGAGGTCCACGCGTGTCTTGACCACTTTGGCCCCCTCGGAGCCTTCATCTGTGGAGCAGCGGGTTGCAGTGTCTTTGGGCCCAGATTTTGGTAGCTGGTCAAACTTTGGTCCTTGATTTTGGTAGCTGGAGGTCATGCCCTGACAGGTTCAGCTCTAGGGCTTGAAGAGATGCTTAGAAAAATGGGAAAGTCTTTAAGGCTTTTAGTGTGTTCCTGCCCACACGTTGACCTGCTCTGATCTACAGCTCCCCATAATGAATTAAGAGCATGAAGAGAAAGGCTGTTTTCAGCAAAACTTAAATATGTCCCAAGTGAGGGAGTTATGAGGTGCACATATCAAAACATATAACACATATACATGCGCCTCTCCCTTCACACTACGCGCGATGGGTGTTCACGTGGGGAAACCGAGGGACGTTTCAGTGCCGCGCACGTATGAAAGAGCCAGTCACTACGGGTGAAGCAAATACTGTATGGATGTGATATCTCAAGTTATATAATATCATGGCCAAATCTCTACAGCTGGATATCATCAAATCAAAATTAGAAACTCATTGGAAGGAAAGGACAGTCTTTGCACAGATTGCCTATAAATCTGCAATAACTAGTTCTCCCTGGGCGTAACATCAAAAACATTTTTTAGCGTCTCATTAGTAAGAAAATTTATTGCTCAACTATTGAACTATGTCGATTTTTGAAAACATTGTGTGAATAATTCCAGAAAGCATGTGTTTGATTTGTATTCGTTTTGTGCCGCTGGATACAAAAAGTGGCTTTTACCCTATGATGAAATGACACTAATCATGAAATTAAAGGGCAAAGCATGTCTACAGTTTCAGAACAAGGTAAATTTTTATAAATATGCTAATGCCCTCCCTTTCCCATAAGTCAAAGTAACATTAAGGAGTTCATATCCCAGCTGAGCTTTTTTGAAAAAAAGGCCCAATTACAGTTCTGTAGAAGGGGAAAAACTCCTCCCAACCCTTATTATTTTTTCTTTGTGCTGTAGTGTGTTTCCCAGCTGTGTCTGTTGGCCAGTTTTGAGGCCAAAATAGCCTGGAAAAAGATGGAGAAAGAGCGAAAAAGTTTAAATTGAATTCAACATTGTCCACATAGGATGAATGGATAGAGTTTACAGTGTGATATTTATTGACAGTTAATGCGTGTACTTTAGCACTGCTGAGTGTTATCTTTTCTCACCTTTTAGTGATAGGAAGGGTAGAATAAATGGCTGCCCAAGTAAGTGTGGGTGAGCAAAGTACACAAAGCATTAGCAGGGCACTTAGGCAACATTACCATTCATTTAAGTTCTCTCACTGGAGCTTTCTCTACAACTAAATGCTTGCAAGCAGGCCCTGAACCATAAGAAATGCCTCTTGCCAAAGGCCAGGAAGCATCGTGCCCTATTCCCAGCCTGCACATCTGCCGTCCCTGCAGATACAGGCATCCTGCATCGTCCGGCCACGCATCCCGTCCTCTCCATCTCTGCAAAGGGCACGACAGCAGGCTGGCCACTTGCTCAGGTGGACGTGCCTTGCAAACCCTTATCCACTTCCTAGCAGAGATGAGTCAAACTGGTTTGCGTTTTCACAGCTGTTCCTAAAAAGAGATGGGCAGGGGTGGTGGGCAGCAGGGCCTGACAAGAAGGGACAGAGCAGGGTAGCCCAGGTGAGATGTCTGCAGCACTGTCCCTCTTCAGAGTCTCAGAGCAGCCCATGTAGCTTGTTTTCTGAGAGTGCCAGCATCTTTAAATTTAGTGGTAGCTCCCTGTGAGTTTTTAAACAGCAAATCTTGAGTGCTTGGAGCATGTTCTGTGACTGCTGCCTATGCAGATGCAGCCGGAGCTGCCAGGAGACCTGGCTTAGCTGAGGGCAGCCCCGCTTTTAAGGCCAGCCCAGATCTGAACTGGACAGTGAGTGGCTGGGCTTGGATTCAGACTAGGGTTTAGGGAAGAGGGGGACAAATAAGTTGTGGAATTAAAACCCTCGCATTTGGAAATGTAACTGGTTGATTATTTTTATTTCTCCATTAGCTAGGTTTCTTTAGTGCCTTTGCTTCGGCCCTGAGCTCTTCCTCTCTGTGCTACATGCCCTGCAAAAGCAAGCTAGCAATCAGCTATTACATCAGAGAATTTGTAATGTGAAGAAAGGAAAAAGGAAGGAAGGAACTGAGACAGAGAGGCAAGTGATCTGTTCACATAGTTCACTGGCAAGTCAAAAATCAGACTCAGGCTGGCTGGATCACAGTCTGAGCCTACCAAATCATGCAAAATACAACTAAATTCCCAGTGTTTCTACTAGAACTACTCTTGTTCTTTTTCTTTTTCTTTTTTTTTTTTTTTCTTCCAGAGGCAAGCTGTAAAAGAAGAATTTGTATGTAGGTAGTGTTTGCAGTCCATAATTCACTTTTTAGGAATAGTCTCATCATTCAGCTGGGAAGCTGTGCAAAGGGCCTGGGGCGACCAAGCCCTTGCAGAAGGTGTTTGGATGGGGTGATACAGCTGTCCATGGTCTCCTGTCAGGGCAGCACAACGTGCTCTGCCGAGCGGTCTGTGATGCAAAGAGGTTTCCTCCCGCCTTTAGGCACTGTGATCTTAGCGCAACAAATCTCTTCACTGCAGAAGTTTCTCAGTTAAGACTTTGTATCCGCCTGACGTTGTCTGAGACGAGCGGTGCCCTCGTCTCCAGCTGGCGCAGGAGAGGTGAGGGCAGCGGGTCCCTCCCGGGGAGGGACGGGAGCCTCCGGCTTCAGCAAAGCTCCCCGAGCGCCTTTCCGGCTCTTAGCCAGGGCCTTGGAGCACGGCTCGGGTTGGCACCAGCAAAACTCCCCCGTCTTCTTCCAGCTGTGCTGGGAAAGCTCTCCCAAACATTCAGGGCAGATGAGAAGAGCGGCACGGCCGCGGTTCTCGCTGAAATGAAAGGGCAGCAGCGCCAGCCCCGCCGTGACCCAGCTCTCCCACCAGGCCCCTTGAGCCCAGCATTACGAAGCGAAGGATCAAAGGGCTCCAGCTGCTCCCATATGGCTAATAGTCCTATATGTTGCATATAATTACGCCCAAGCCTCTCCTTTTCCACATTTCGTACGCTTAAGAGACCGTTGGGCGAGAGCCAGGCGGCTCTCCCGAGGAAGACGTGCCGGAACACACCCAGCCGGCGCTGCCCCCGCGTGATAAGGAGCCGGCTCGCCGCGGCCGCGGGCTGCAGCGGGAGCGGCGCGCGCCCGGAGCGCCCGGAGCGCCCGGAGCGACCGGAGCGACCAGAGCGACCGGAGCGACCCGAGCGACCGGAACCGCCCGGAGCGCCCGGAGCGCCCCGAGCGACCCGAGCGACCGGAACCGCCCAGAGCAACCGGAGCACCCAGAGCGACCGGAGCGACCAGAACCACCCGGAGCGACTGGAGCACCCGGAGTGACCGGAGCGCCCGGAGCGACCGGAGCGACCCGAGCGACCGGANCAGCCCTGCTCCGCGTCCCCCCGGCTCTGCCTGCGAGAGCCGCCGCGGACGGGGCGTTGCGGCCGCAGGGCGGCACCTCACGGACGCCTCTCAGAAAGGCGGCGCTGCCTCGGTGAACCCAAAGTGGTTAAAAATTCATCCTGCTTTGCTAACGCGGCTCCCCACCAGGGCTGTTTGGTTCTGGTTAAGAGCGGGCAAAAACTGTGAGAAAGCCAACGCTTTGGTCGGTTATTTTAGCTGAGCACTAAAGTGGTCGCTGTGATCACTTTTTAAAGCAAATAGTCTGTGGAATGGAGGAACTGGGCTTTGTGCCTCTCTATGGGATGGCCCTTGGGACAGGGCTCTGGCCTCTGCCTGGCGCTGCAGAAACATAATCTGCAGGAGGAGGCTCGGGGTAGAACTGTCAGGCCATAAGAAAAGCCAGACCTGCCCCACTTTTAAAGGGCATGACCGAATTCATTCTCTGGATGTAATCCTGCCTTGCCAGCCTGGAAGCTGTCTCATATCACGTTGGCAAAACCAGCAGTTTTTGCCCTTCTATTCCCTTAGGAATAGACACTGAAACCCAGTCAGATGTTCAGGGAACCGGAGATGGGGCTGGTTTCTTGGGTTTTGTGTCAGAGGTAAATTCCTGGGGACACGGAGCCAAGGCAGCATGGGAAAGAGCTCTGGATGGAGGCAGAGGGGACCTCCACAAACATCTTCTTGCCATCCAGGTTGCAATTCGATCCCATTTGGGATCTGATTAGGAATGAGGTGACTACAATCTGGCACTGAAGTTGAATGGAGAGGAGAAATGGAAGGAAGACAGGCCTGGGGAGGTCTCTGTTTTGTTCCTGTGTTCAAAGATCAAAATTTTAAACAACTTAGAAGTCCAGAGATGTATAAGCAATATTGAACTATTGATGCCCTCAGTAATATTGAACTAACCTGGAGGAGGCAAGAAATCCCAGTTCCAATTTTTGGCTTCCCAGGAAGGGTATGTTACCATCTCGATGTGCTGGAAATGAAAATCCACTAAAAGTGTGAGCGCTCAGTCAGCCTGGCTTTGTTTCAGGTGGATTTTCGTGGCTGTGCAGCACGGCTGGTGGCTTTTCTTGTCAATGTGCACCGTTGCAAATGTGGCACCAGAGAGTCCCACTGCAAACAGGCCTCCGAGCTTAGGCACAGAGGTGGGCACAACTGTTTGCATGATCGCCCAAGCTGATATGACAGCATTGTTTTCATGATCACCACCATAATCATGGAACTTGTGTTGTTTTTTGTAAATAAATAAATTTCTTCCCTGTGAGGGTGCCAGAGCCCTGGCACAGGCTGCCCAGAGAGGCTGTGCAGGCTCCTTCTCTGGACATCTTCAAACCCACCTGGCTGCCGCCCTGTGCCCTGTGCTCTGGGTGTCCCTGCTGGAGCAGGGGGCTGGACTGGATGATCTCTAGAGGTCCCTTCCAACCTCAACCATTCTGTGATTCTCTCTGACATCTGCTGAAGTTGTTGTCACCTTGGGTCGCCCTATAGCAGAAGCTGGTAGCAGATCCCATGGGAGGGTTTTCCGCAACAAAATATTTTCCGTTACAGAAATATTGACTGAGGAAAACCTATGATTTGTGGTAGTCTATGGAAGAAAAAAAGCCCACAAATTTTCATCAGTTTTTTGAAGATTGACCTCAGGCCCTTGGCTAATATGAGGATTGAGTCACTCACCTATTCTTGTGGAGATTTTTTTTGTGAGTCTCCTTGATCCTTTACAGGACAGTAAAGGACTTTTTTTTTTCCCTGCTTACTACTTTTCTCTTTTGTCTCTTTGCCTAGTGCTGTAGCTGGCACTGACAATGCTGAATAGCAATGTTGATACCTGGTTTGCATCCAAGCAGACATTTTTTTTTCAAGTAATTAGTTTGGGAAGGAAAAGTCCATGAAGCTGGGCTTTTTCAGGGCCTGGTGGGTTAGGTTACCTGCTGAGTTAGAGAGGTTACCTGTTTTTTTTTTTTTTTTTTTTTTTTTTTTTTTTTTTTTTTCCCCCTCTATTCTAGACCTGTGATAGCCTGGGAAAAAATTGCCTTTATAGAGGAACCCTTTAAAAACAACCAGCAGAGCCCCCACCTTTCTCTGCTCAGGAGCCCAAGGGCAGACTTAATTAAAAGTTCCTTCAAAATATACTCCCTACTGCTCTAAGCTACTGTGTTTCAAAAACTCTGGTGCGGTGCCAAAGTGGGAGCAGGCATATATTAAAGTGACAGGTACAAAAGATGTTGTTATTCTTTGTGCTCCCTTCTCTATTGATCCCTTTGCCTTACAGTCCCAATGTAAACATGATTTAAAATAAAAATAATACCCTTTCTTCCCCCCTGTCCATCTAATGAACAGACTATCACTAACTGTTTGTCTTTTCAAAGCAGCCTCCTCACACATAGGTTCCCACTCTCTGTCAAGATTTAGCCCCGAAGTCTCGGGAATGTTTTCCTGGAAATAGCAGCTTTGTCACACTGTGCTTCTGCTGACAGAGTTTCCTGTGGAAGTGTCACGCTGCCTGCTCAAAGAAGATCAGTCTAGAGCACTTTAATATCCATCAAATGCTCATTAGTAGCTGAGATAAAGCCTCCTTGTTACCTTTTCTTTACCTATTCTTTTTTTTTTTTTGAATTTTCTGGGTGCATTTGTATACATTGGCCTTTCCTTTACTGAATGTAGTTCTGCATTGACTCCTGTCTGCTGGAGAGGACCCGGGAGATGCAATTGCTGCGTGTCACTCAGGTACGAACAAACTTACGCCTTGGTCCTTCCCCCATCGATTCCTCTCTTAGTCTGTTCTTATCCTCCCTCTCTCTTCTCTTCCTCTTGGCGGAAGCTCCCAGTGCTCCTCTCTGGTGCTGCTCAGCTTGGGCCTGTTGCGGCATCCAACAGCCCTTTGCCTCCTTCATCCACGTGCAGCAGCAGCACGTCCAGGAGCCGGCAGCAAGAGTCAATATTGGGTTGGGAGGCAACGGCTACAGTGAGAAAGGCAAATCACCGCTTTTCCGAAGCATGATTGAAAGATAACGACGGCCCCCGCTCCGCACTCAGAGTGGATAAACATCCCTAAAGACTGAGGAGAAAAAGGGAGCATGATTTGGAGCATATTAAATTAATCTAACAGCTTGGCGCGGATGAGTTACCCATTTTCACAGTAAGAGGGAGCCTTACTCTGTCAATGCGCTGAGGATTTTATTTCTAGAGATTTATAGCCACAGGTTCTGGAGTACTCTGTAATTACATGAGTTTACACTTGCAGGGACAAAGGCTGAGTAAATATTTTATTAGGCAATTTTTATCTTATTGAAACTGAATACACATGTGATAATTTGCCTGGTGAATGAGGGAAGGGGAGTGAAATAAATAAGGTAGTTTACACAGAGCGTTGTTTGTGGACTGCATGTACAATCGCCGGCACATGCTGTGCTGCTTTAAGCACACGAGCAGCAAGTAGCACCAGGGCACAGCCACCACCGTGACCACCAGTGAAGGAGAAATGGGCCCGTTCCGCAGGATGGAAAGGACACAGCAAATCTGCCATTACAAAGACACTGCCCTGGGATGGATGAGTTTGTTGCAGGGCATCTCCACTGCTATTTCTCTTTTTCTATTTCTCTTTTTTTTTTTTTTTCCTTAAGGTATAAACACTTTACTCTGCCATTCATCATTTGCAGCCTCTGGAAAGAAAAAAAAGTAGGTGGGAAAAATAACAAAACATCAAGAGTCATCAGAGCACATCTCCACGCAGCCCTAAATGTCCACAAACTGATGCCTCTCATAGGTCTGTTGAGTATGTACCTCACACATTTACATGAAATAAAAGTGCTGAGATCCTGGGCTTCTCCGGACACTGGACCCTGGCATGGACAAGGGTTGGGTCTAGTGCATCCCAGTGACATCTTGGCGCATCCCGATAATGGATCCTGACACTGGCTTACAGTGTAGGGGCAAGCAGAACTCTGAAGGAGGAAGATGCCAAAATGTTTCAGAAAAAACAGTCCATGGGGAAAAGAAGCAGAGTTTGGACCAGGTGCTCACGGACAGACTCTGCTGCGAGCAGGACAGCTCTGCTGCCCTCGGGAGAGATATCTTTTTTTTTTTTTTTTCATTCTTCAAAAGATAAAAAGATAGTGTTTAAAATCTAGACATCCAAATAAACTAAAGGGAGACACAGAAACTTTCCTTCCTGCCCCACAATTGGGGGGAAGGGGGTCAGGAGCATTTTGACATTCTGTTGCTCTGTTCCATTACCAATTATGTATTATTTTATTACACATATCAGGCAGGGGTCACTGACTGGCACCAAAGTGGTCATTGAAGGCAAGGACATTGTTTTCATCAGGCTTGCTGAGTTACCTTTGCAGTGGCAGCTGAGCAAGGCTGGAGGTTGTTCCCTGCTCCTGTCTGGCGTCATCCACCTTCCTGGGAGTTACTCAGGCCCTGGACTTCAGGAGACGAGAGCACCTTGAGGTGCCCTTAGACTAGCAGTAACCTTGAAGGCTGAAGACTGCAGGCACCTAAGGAAGAGCAACGCATTGACAGGGGCTTTCCTCTTTGCCATGGGGTTCTTGTATTAAAGGTAGCTGAGCTTGCACAGAGGGAGGAAGAACTTCTTCCCTGTGAGGGTGCCGGAGCCCTGGCACAGGCTGCCCAGAGAGGCTGTGCAGGCTCCTTCTCTGGAGACCTTCCAAACCCACCTGGCTGCCACCCTGTGCCCCGTGCTCTGGGTGTCCCTGCTGGAGCAGGGGGGTTGGACTGGATGATCTCTAGAGGTCCCTTCCAACCTCAACCATTCTGGGATTCTGTGATCACCAGCCTCAGCTCTCTGGCCACTTTTGTCACCTGTTTCCCTTGCTTCCCTGTCTCCTCTTCTAAAATCCGCCCCAGCCCTACAGCTAGCAAGGTGAATGTGATACATCCCAGATATAATCCCTCTTGAGGACCTGTTATTATCCTGTTTAGTTTATTGGTAGGGCTGGCAGTTCTCATGGAAGCAATAGAGTCTGACTTCATGACTCTTCCAGCCGTCACTGGGATCAGGACTCGTGCAGTATCATGGAAGTGATCCAAGTGGAAGAGCAGCCAACAGCCAGCTGCTGTTAGCATTTACTCTGTATTTCCATGTATGTTCTCCACCTGGGAAAACGCCCATTGATTTTAATGAGACTGAGACTGTGCTTACAATGAAGAGTGAACTTCCAATAGCTTATTAATGTGCCATAAAATATTTAGTGTAGGAGCTTCACATGAAATGCAGCTTTAAAATTAGGGTCCTGTTAGAACAAGGTATGTATACTGGTAACATCAGCATAACATTTTTTAGCAGCAGACATTTAATACACATTGTAGTAGGTATACATATAACTGAAAAAAAAGCAAAGCTTCCTACAGGATTTCAGAGATTCATTTTCCTATTCTATTTCCAAGCAGGCACAGCCTATTATAAATCCCACAGCACAAAATTTTGTAAGAATAATCAAGAAACCTTAGAATTAATTTGTAAAATTTGGTAATCACTTGCAACTTCATTAAATACTCAGTCACCTAATAATACATTATTCTTATCTTGATTTTAAATTTTAATTGCATGAAGTTTGGTCCCTCAATAATTAGCACATTGTATATCCCACCTAATTCATGAACTAATTGTCGTTTCCTAGTTCTTAATGCTACTTGCTAATTCTGCCAATGATAAAGAATTTTATGTCAAAACTCCAGAGTACGTGACATTCTACATGCACAATAATGACAAAACAAGTTAATTTACTGCAAAGTTGCTGAAAGACGAAGCTTTTTTAATTGCATATTTGTTGCCTTCATTAAAAGGTAAGTGACTCTCCAGTTATGTATTTGCCCATTTCTTACACATTAAAAAAAGTGTTAATGAACCTGATTAAAATTAATTGAAAAGGTCCAAGATCTCCAAAGAGACCCTAACATCAGCAGACTTCTAATTGCTTCTGAAAGATGGACTTAAACACAGTTTAAGAGTGGAGAGAAATTTGTTCTTCTATTTCTGCTCTGTGGCCTGATAGGGAGAATGCAAAAGTGACCTGGCACTGAAACACCTGCTATAGATACGGAAAATGCTGAGTGTCTGGACACTATTTCCTCTCACTCCTCTGCGCTGATAGCTGCTCTTCCTGCCCTCGGTCCCCCGCGCGGGGCAGGCTGCGATACAGCTGTGCAAGGACGAGCAGGCAACGCTTTTGTTCAGCAGACGGAGCCGTGGGGTATTAAAGCAAGGCCGAGCGAATGGCAGGTCGAGGGAAACGTGCACTGCAAGTGCGGTAAGAGAGAAGAGAAGGGGCGACTGGAGTGTGAAACCGCTGCAAAGAGAGGGGGAAAGACGTATGGAGAACCGGAAAGATGTATGGAGAGGCACGGCTCAGAAACGTTGCCAGCTATTGGACACACTGTGTGTGTATCAAACAGCACAGAGCCTGGAAAAGGGGCCCTTATTCCTCCTCTCGTCATGCTAATCAGCAGTGTGTCTGTCTAGACTAGGGAGACGATATGTTTATATATTTATAGCAAGAACGCGGAGTTTCTTTGCGCTACAGTATCTCTCAAACTTAATAGACCACTTTATTACCTTAACTGTGCCATTCATGGTCTTCTCTTTCCTTCATACCCCCCACTACCTATCCCCATTACTACAGGATAGTCTAATCTTATTAGAACTATTTTTCTCATTTCTGTTAATAGCATGCATACCCCAGATATCTTGTTACCACTATATAAATGTGAAAGAAGAGAGAAACAAATGAGCTATTTTAATTTTTTTTGTTTTGATTAATTTAAATTGCTGAATAAAAAATAGCTTCTTCTGGTAATTCTGCTGTAACTAACTCAGTTTGATATTGGTTCTATTAGCCTTCTAATAGCATGAAAGCTAAAAAATTAAATCGTTCCACTTCCACATTCATAATTATGTGCAATTAAAATCTTTACATACCCAAAAGTCTTATACGAAGCCCTGAACCCTTCAACTGTCACTCTTCATTATCTCCAAGCCTAACAATTTTACAGTGACACATTGTACACAATGAGATGTGCTAAAGAGGAAATATTATATTTTACTGATGTATGTGTTCTTTAATTTCTCTGAATTAGCTTTTTGATATGGATGCTAATTGTTTTCTTTGAAAAGAGTCGCCACAGATATGTGATTTCTCTATGCCTGTTGCACTTCAAAAAATATATAGTTAATTGCAGGAAACAGGATTTTTTTTCTCTCTTTTTATATATATATAAAAATAATCAGCAGTATATCAAAGGAATGAATCTTAATCCAACTTTCTGATTGTACATTAAAAAGAAACCTTCAGTGTTTGTGACCAGCACAGAGTATTTGGCGACTTTTGATGTTTCCCTGTTTCATTTATTCATGAGGAGAGATGAATAATTAAACCAGGATGTTTGGCAAAACTAGTGCACACAAAAAAATATTTCCATATGAACTTCCAGCTCCAAGCCACGACAGTCCAGGAGACGTGTTCCTGCAGGGTTGTCCATATGGCAAGTGTGCATCTAACACTGAAACCGTAGACTTGGTCAAGAGCTGGGATCCTGCCATCAGTGGCTGACAGCTGTTACTGCTGTATAAATGCAAAGGCTAAACTTGGCTAAGGCAAGTGTGGTTGTTGTGGAAGGCTGAGCGTGGCTGAATTGGGCAATGCTGGCTACGATCAAGGCTATTCCGGACGCGTGAGCCATGATCGTAGGGTGAAGAGCAGATCCGCTCTGGAACTCCAGGAGAAGAAAGAATGAGTCTCATGGGTTGTCTTCATACACGGTCATGTAGGAGAAACCTGAGCTGCAGAGCAGAAACATATTTCTTGATGGGATAACAAGTTTCTCAGCATATGTTAGAGGAAAGGGCCCTTGTGATGGAGACAGAGGCATTGGTCTCTGTGTCTCCTGCAGACAGCTCATCAGCTAATTTTAGCAGTTAGTCTTAGCTACAACACTGCAGGAGGTGCCATTTTTCACCCTACATCTCGTAAGAGACCAATTCCACTTACCTCTCCCTCAATAAAAGGGAAAATTAAATTAGGAATTAAAAGGAAAATGTCCCAATATGCAAGGCATATCCAAACATATCAATCAGTCTGAGCTGGTCTCTATTGTCTTGCAAATCTTCAAAGGACCTCATGGATTTTAATTGCCTTGCCTTGTTCTACTTCACAACGGGGAGAATCCTGACAAAAAGGCATCTTCTCTCCGTATTGAATTCACAGCTTCCCTACTCATGGGGCTGAAGGTCAACCCTCCTGCTTTCAGCATTTTTGACTTTTTTTTCCAAAAATTTCAATGCAATTTCTGATATGTTATGAATTAGTTAGCAGTGTTCAAATGACAAGTCAAAACTCCATTTACGTTCAGTTTAATATTCAATCACTGTGTTTAGCTGTCTCTTGAGCACTTCCAAAAGATCTTGTCTATATGAATGATGTATACTGTGTTTCTTTATATACGTCTCCAATCATTGCAATGCATGAGCATCTTGCAAAGGCAAGAGGCCTTCCAAAAGTTGACTAGGTTTGTGCTTTTCTATGTGAACTTTGAGGATGCTTCTTGCAAATTCACTCTATTTTTCTCCATTTCTTCTTGTAATTTCACCTTTGGTTCTGCATTTCCTGATGTGGAGTCTGTGGTTTATGAATCATTTTTCCATGAATTTGTTTTGTTTTCCATCCAAAACTCTGGTCTTCTCTGCTTACATTCTCAGAATGGCAAAAGCCTTTTGTTTCTTTATAAATTTCTGTCAACTTAGGCTTGTATCAGTCATATTCTTAGTCTGGGTTCTCTAATCCCACCTCTCATTTCAGATTAGGAATTCCACAATTCATTTTGAATAGAATAAGCTCCGCTACAGACTTTAATTCCATATTCTTCTCTCTTCCCTCAGGGCATAATCGCCAGTATGGTAGAAGGCTGGAGGCACAAACATTGCATATCCTAGGGGGAAACTTTTCAGAAGTTAAGAAAACCTGCAAATGTTTTCTTTTTCCTGGACTCCCCTTCCTGGGTCTGCCAGAAAATGAAAGCTTTAAGATGAGTCTTCTGCTCAGCAGGACGAACTCAGCAGAGACCTACGAAACTGTGGCACAGAGACAAGGAGAGGCATGTCGGGGCTCACGCACAAGCAAAGCCAGATCTTCAGACGGTGCCTTGGAGACCTCCGGGACTTGAGGCACCGCGCTCAGCAGTGGTCCAAATCCCCCCCTACGAGCTCTGCAGTAAAACCAATCCCAGCCTGCCCATTGCGAGCACGAGGGACACCCATCCACCAGCCAGCAGAGGAGTAACCGGAGGGTGTCTGTACGAGAAGGGATCTCGTGGTATTTTCTTTTCCGCAGAGTTTTCCTGTGGGCTTTGGTGTGGCAGACTCACTCACTCTGATTGTGTGGTTATCTAATATAAATAAGTTGATTAAGGGTTTGTTTAAATTGCATTTATCACATTCCATCCTTGCTGAAAAACCCTCTTCAAAAACCTAAGTGGCTGGAGCATTTGCAGAGAAGTGTTATACTCACAAGGGTGATAATGAGTTCGATGCAGCTGGGAATCAGGTATATGAGAATCAGCAAAGAGTTGGCAAAGGCTGCTATTCCCTTTCTCCCCCTATTTTTTTTTCTTGTCACAATTAAAAATAAAGCAGGAAAGATATTTGTACAAAACCAACAAAGTTTGTTTGCTTTGTTTTGTTTTTACAGAGTTCTTAGAGCTTGCAGACCTATATTAATTTACTTCTCTGCCTCTTTAAATCACTGAGGAATACCTGCTAACACTTCCTCATGCCGTTTGGTTTGTTTAGGAAATCGGTGGTATCTTTGATCCTGTGCTTCCACATGGAGATCTCTGTGAAATATTTGCCTCCAGGCTGGGCTATGATTTTTGCTTCTTGTAACTCTGATGAACTAAAGCAGGTGGAAAACAGCACGATCTCCTTGTGGAGAATTTCCCAAGACAACTCGGTTTGCTGGGCTACAACTCACTAGTTATAACTTCAGTGCCATCCCTCTGCTCTCCTCCCTTGTAGTCCCAGAGTGGTGAAGGGGAAGCAAGAGGCCTCAAAAGCATCATATATCCAGGCCTTTCCTGTTTGGAATATTCCTTGGACCATGCTCGGGTCTGAAGGATGAAGGAGAGCAGGTTCTGTCAGTCTTTCGTAGTGCTCTTGGTTAAAGAAGGGGATGAATTTCCTTCCGGCAGCTCCAGATTCTCTGAAATACAAATGTAACGAAAAATCGTCAATCTATTGCAGATCTTTCGATTCACAGATGTGGTGAGAACGCCATGGGACAATTTATTTGTAAAAATGCCATTGCTGAGTCCTGACCACCAATTCTACTGCAGGAATAGTCATTTTATGAGTTGTGTCCTTTATGTATGAATTCTCAAGGCAACTACAGTCCCTTAATTTCATAAGAGCCATTTGGTACCATGTCTTGTCAGAGTGGATTCTTTTTTTCCTATGTATTAATTTTGAAAAGATTTGGTTGATATAAAGATAAAAATACAATTAAAAAAAAACCCTTTCACCATAAAAATCCACTTCTGCTTCCTATTTCTTGTTACTATTAGTCACTCTGATCAAATCACGAGATAAGTGATATATAACTGGAATGGCTTGGATGGCAGCTCTGTTGCACTACTGACAGTTCAACAAACAACATTTTTCCTGCTGACAAGATGCTGAAGCAGATTGGCAGCAAGATATAATGATCACTCCTTCTATGGAAAAGATTTCAATAATAAATATTTCCTATAAACATTTTACCTTATACTTCATATAAATAATAATAAAAATATCCCAAACAAAAACAATATATTCAGACAGCATTTCTACTTGACTGAGACAGAAATACTCTTCAGGTCTCAAACTATCATGTGGTTTACAGCTTGCAGCCAGCACCTTCAGTTCTTTCCAAAAACTTAAAATCAGTGCACCTCAAAATACCTCACACAGCATTTTCTTCTGATGATTTGTGTAGCATCTGAATTTTGATATATCAAAATATTAAGTACCTAAGAAATACCTCATTGGGAGATCTCAAAGAGAGGTCAGCTATGGAAGGCATCATAGAGGAAAGTTCAGAAGTGTCCCAAGAGCCCTGCTTGGAAAGTCCAGACTATGGGATAAATCACTTAACACGATGCTCCTGCACCTAACACTGCAAGACTGGCCAGGATATTCCTTCTTGGAACAATACTGTTAAGAAAAAAATCTTGGGGAAAAATACAAACTCATAAGCTGAAACAGACTGTCTTGATCTCAGGGAAACTGAAGTCCTACATTTAGATGTTGAAAGGAAACATTTCTTTTAGACCCAAGAGAAAAGATACATTTCAGTCTTTGACTTTAAAGAAATTAGGTGTATTTTTCTATGCAAATTGCCATTTTTAAATAAAAAGTTAAAAATATCTAAATACTTAAAAACAAACTCTTAGCTGAAACTGCACTGAAGCCAGTGGAAAGTCACGGATACTTTGAGTTTTCTTGGAACTCCTAATTTAGTCTTCAACAAGAAGCAAAAGGGTGCTGATAAAAAGAAAGGGTCCTGATAAAAGTTGCAATGCCCAAATGCCCAATTCCTGTTGTTTTCCCTTAAGAACAGAGAAACTAGATTGGGTTGAGACCCCTGGCAGGAGGGAGAGATTGTTCCTGCCTTGGGGAAATACTGAACCTCCTCTGAGAGGGAAATTTTCTGAAATGCAGGTGAAGCAGGCAAGAAAATGAACCAGGAACCTGCAGCCTAACAGATGCTATGAAGGAGAAAATGTGAGCCCCAGAGCAGTGGAGCTTCAGTTCTGATACATTTAACCCAAAAGTTTGTTCTGGCTGTGCAGTTCAAAGTCAGGAGAGCTGTGTGAACCTATAGTAAGGCTCCAGACCCCTCAATTCTGAAACGAGGTGTTTGTAGATTATTGAAGATCCAAATCATGTCAGAATTATGTTATTATAGCATAAGCATCTTGTTAGCTGCTTAGAACATTTTCTTCATTATCACTTCATTTATGCTTATGATGATGAACAGATGGTACCAGTGTCATAATGCAGCATAAATCATTCCCAAATGTTGTTTGAAAACACAGTCAGAAGGTGGCAGGGACATATTTCCCTACTGATGAGCCCAGTTTGCTCCCCTTACTGAAGAGGAATTAGAGAAAAATGGTTTGCTAGTTAACATATGCTCTGGGTGCTGGCAGCAAAGCATTGTTGCTCCTGTATCAGCAGAGGTTATGTGATCATTTATACTGAGAAGGAAGTACACATATTTTTAAAGCAGAGACTGGTAGGTTTAGGGCATTACGAGGTGGATTAAGCACCTTCCAGTGCACACAAGCAAGTCAGAAGGAAGCTCGCACATGTCTCATCCTCCTGGAGCAGGAGTGTGATGGGAAAGGGTATAAGGAAGACGGGTCCTGCATGGCACACACCTGCTGTGGCCCGTGATAGGGAAGAAAATGATGAAAATGAGGTTGCCCATTGAAATTTTAGCTGGTCCCATTGCTGCAGTCGGCATGGAGAAGCAGGCAGTGGGACTGTGTTTCAGGTGCTCATCACATCCTATAACACACCACACAATTCTTATGTGTTAGGATAAATCCAGATTTAAGGTCTCACCTGCATGACTTTATCCTTGCAAAAATGAACAGGGATTTTTGAAATGTACCACAAAGCGTTATGGCCGCAGCAAGCGGCTACCGAGCTGGACAGCCGTGCCTTTTGTGACTTTTCCCTCTGTTTGATCCGTTCCCAGGTTCAGATGGGCACAATGCAGCAAACATCAGAAGACCCAACTATGCTCAGAGCAAACATGCTGTAATTTTACTTAGAATCAGAATGAATATGCTCCAGACCCCAAACCCCAATTCCAGGAGACTCAGATGGAGTAGGAACTCAGAATATCCAGGCAAGCAAAGACACCATGTGTGACCACAGAACCCCCAACAGCATCAACAGCTACTCATCCCTGTTAAACACAATAAAAACATAAAAAGCTGGGAAAACAAGTGAAAAAAAAATCATAAGCATTTTCCAAATTTGTACAAAACAAAAATTTTAAACTTCTTCACATCCATAATTTTGCTTCCCCCTCACGCTGTACCAAAAATTCTGCTCAGCCTTTGATTTCTAGCTGTAATCAGACTTTGCTGGAGCAAGTGTGATCTGCTCTTGGCCTCCAGCACCCCGAGTTCTGTCACTACACGACCTAAGAACCCCTACTTAGACCGTTAAAAGTATTTACTTGCCTAATTCCCCTTGATTTCCCTTTACAAATTTGGTTCTACCTCTCAGAAAAAAAAAAAAAAAATCCATAAATCTTTTCCTAGCCACTAGAGGGGAATGTCTAACACAGTGAGCAGGGACACAGTGACAGCGCTTCAAAGCAGGAGCCTGTTCGCTCACTCACATCAAGTATGCAGTCAGTGTCATGATGCATCTTTTTCAGGTTTTTGGACAAAATTTAGTGTTTTATTATTTTTTTCTTTTCTGTCCTGTTTATCTCTCTTGTTTTCTTGCAGTTTAAAGACATTTATGTTAAAGTCATGGATTATTCAGGCCAAAAAAAGATATTTATTGTCATTTAATCTGATGTTTAACGATACTGCAAAGTCATAAATTACAGATTTCAGAAGTGATCTCCATTGAAATGGTCTCCTATTAAAAGTTGTTTACAGGGCATATCAAGTACAACTTTTCTGTTCCAGGAGAAATGTTGACATTTTAACCTCTCTTTCTACCAAGAATAATATTAAAAAAACAAAATTCAGATTTTTTTTTGTGGGATGGGAAGTCCACACGAATTCCAGCAGCCCAGTCTTCCTAGCCAGACCACATCTATGATGCCCGCAATGGGCTGGGATCCCCTGATGTTATATCAATCCCGGTCAGCAGAAAATCAGCAGATTGACTTACAGTCCTCTTGAAAATGCAGCCAACAAGGCATGGGTTTATACAGAAGTAAAATGAGAGGCTGCAGTTCTCCTTCCCTTGCTAACAACCTTTTGTGCAACATATGTCCTGGGTCACATGGTGGGTGAGTGACTTTGAACATCAAGCTCACGGACGCCTGCAGTCTTCAGCACTGGAAGCTGAACTCCAGCTGCTACGTGGCAAAGAATCAGAGGGAAATTCCCTTCAAGAAAGAAAAAATCACTAGCGATTTAAAATGCGTTTCGAGCTAAATGAAAATGAAACAGTTAATTCAATTTTCAGTGAGAAAAAATAAAAAAGAACATCTTTCCATTTGAAAATTCTGAACTGGCAGAAACTGCAATTTTTTACTGGAAAAAATATTTATTTTTATTTTATTCTATTTATCATCCTTATAAAAGATTCCCAGCCAACTCTGGATATTTGCATCAGAGATTTACATTTTAAATGTGTGTGCTTCATGAGCCAAATTTTTGACAGATAGGAATAAGCAGATTCAAGTGAATAGAGCCACAATGATTAACAAAAGCTGAAGAAGATGCATCTCTACATTTTCAAGAGCTCTATCCTAAAACATGTATCTGGATATTTTAAACCATCTGTACTGCAACAAGAGGTGCTCATCAGAATAGCTGGATGTCATATTACCCTTCAACCTTCTCTCTCAATTCTCCAAAGTCCTCATGTTTGTCCTCTAAAAGGTGTGGAGCTTCCATGCGTTACTTAAGTTGGCTCCTCCCTATGACCTTCCCAAGGTTTATAAGCCTTAATATTAGCCAGGACAGCCACTTCAGCCAAGTTCTCTGGGATGCTGAAGAGAATTGATTCCCTGTTGTCCATGTTACTTTTGGCCCAACAGAGGTTTTGCCATGTAAATGGAGACAGAATAATAAGAATAAAGAATTAAAGAATAAAGAGAGGTTGACTTTGGACCTACAGCTTTTCTCTTGGAAAATATGCAGAGAGAAATTTGTAAAGAAACAAAGGTAGAAGTTTTAGATATTTCTGTTACCAAGAGCAGTTGAAAAATACCCACTGCAAATTGTCATATTTTAATAATATCTTCTCCTTGGGTCATGATGGGCCTGGACCATTCCTGTGCTTGGTGATTAGACTCAAAGTGAGATCGAGGTTCTTCATTCCTATTCTGCTGATGCAGAGGAAGCACAATTAGAAGCCGCTGCAACAGCAAACATTCACTTCACTAAAATTACCACATTTAGTGTGATTCCCATAATAAAAGAATGAGCAAGCATGGGGAGCCTCTTTTAATTTACACATGGAGATTTAAAGTCTCTTGACAGTTAGAAGAGAGCTGAGGTTTCTGAGTAAACCTTGTCAGGAAAACAGATTGAAAACTCCGGAGGTTTAGCTAAATCTTATACAGGAAAACACCTTATTACCCTTATGATTTGGAACCATAATTTAGCGCCAGTGAATGATACATATTTAGTGCTGTGAATGTGTCTTTGTAAGAAAGTCTATGTATGTGATGAATTTTGCCTCTTCTATTTGAAGTAGGCAAAAATAGCTGTGCTCTTCTGTCAGTGATTATTGTGACTCTTTGCGCAATGGTTGCTATAATCAAGTCTTTCCAGCTCATTAGTGAATTATTTCCTGCAAATAGTAAAGATTCAATATACAAATTCTTACATTGGTCTTGCAATATCAATATGCCCTAGACTAGAGTTTTGTCACATCTAGAAACAGGTTCCTGATTTTAAAATATAATAAATAAAACTCCTGGATTTCAAAAGTAAAAATTTGCTTCTTGAGAACACAGTAAGATATTTATTTAAAATCCTGTCTTTGTCAAACACAAATAGAAGGTGAATATTAAAGGAGAAAAAACAAAGAAACACGCAGCCAAATTTAGTTTGCAGTCTCACATTTTTTTTCTAGCATTGCCTAAATATTTATCTTCATTATTGTTTGCAGGTAACAGTGACAGCCGTTGCAATGAGCCTGCCCTCTTGCTTCGACACTCCGAGTTCAGCTCCGGAGCGGACGGACACACAGACCGGCGGATGCTTTAACAGCGCTCCTGGGACAGGGCTACCCCCGAGTTCATCCAGGTGGCCGTGTGAACAGAATCCTTGGAGCAGGGAAGGAGAGCACTGGAATATGAGACTGGTTTTATAATCCTCCCAAAATGTGTGTCCAGCACCAGGATTCAGCAGACAGTCTGAAATTCTTATGTAGATGTGATGCATTGCTGTTCTCTGGAAGGGGAATATCCCCCTGACTATTTGCTTTAACCAAAAGAGAAAGAAATTTTTCTGATGCATTTCATCCTATACTTGCTCCTGAATTTTCTGTCTTCATGTACCTTCCCACAGTCCTTGCCATTCCCTCCTTCTCAGAACTTTCCCCTTTCTGCCCTGAAGAAAGGACTGTATATCCATCCAGACAGCCTGTGCATCTCTATATATTTTACCTGAAGTGAATTACTAGGTGTGAATTCTGTGTGGACTGAAAGGGAAAACCTACGCCACATTCCCTTTCTCTTTATTTAAAAAAAAAAAAAAAAAAAAACTTACAAATTTTTCTACAGGGATTATTTTAACCTTTTAGAACTTAAGTTGCTTTTACCTCTACTACAATGTTAGTGTTTTAGACAGTTAAACTTTCCAGTCTGCTTGTTCCATATATTTTAATAACCTGTTATCTTTGGTAGGGAAGCACTTATATTTTATGGCAGATGCTGTGGCTGGCAAGGGAACATATTTTTTACAAGCTTGCTTTAAAAAAAAGAAAAAAGGAAAAAAGAAAAAAATTACCTCCAAGAGCAGCAACCTGAGCTGCCACATGTCTGCTGATAATCCCACGAGCAAAGTAAAACTTGGAACATGAAAGCCTGCAGCCCACAACATCACAACATGCCTCCCTGCCTGCCCTCCCTCCAGCAGAGGCAAATTTTTGAGGAGAGGCTCTTCCTTCCTTCCCTTTGGAGTGTGCACACCAGGAGGAATTAGTGATAAAACCAAAGGGTCCGGAGCTGCTGAGCTGTGAGCTACCTGATGGGATTCCTCCCTCCGAAGGACGGGTCTGGACGCAGGCTTTGAGGCACTGAAATCATTTGCCTAATGTAACGTCCTTACTGGAACTTTTAAAGAACATCCCGTCTCCGTTTACTCCTGCCTCTCCGATCCAACTCTTCACTTATAATTTGAAACCAGTTTATTCAAGAATGCGGTGGCGCTGAGACATTTACACAGCAATGTCAGATGCTATCTGCGAAATAAGCAGTAC
This sequence comes from Nothocercus julius, assembly GCA_013398735.1. Taxonomy (NCBI): domain Eukaryota; kingdom Metazoa; phylum Chordata; class Aves; order Tinamiformes; family Tinamidae; genus Nothocercus; species Nothocercus julius. The sequence goes on from VZSV01000145.1 coordinate 1,689,318, forward strand.
ATTTGCAGGATCTGAAAGTAATTTTTGATGACACCCTTAAATCAACTTCATGGTCAGTTTTCTCATTTTAAGCAAGAACTGGGATTTCATTGTGATAACTGAGGGCTGTATGTTACTTGATCTGCGGTAATGTAGAATAATTACGAGTTCATTGCACTTCATTACACTACTGTAATAGGCAGCAGGTCAGTGTTTGAGCTACAGCTGCTCTGAAAATTGAGCTGACACTGATACTATGATAGAATTGATAGCAAAAGGCTCTCATGCAAATTGTTGAAATTAGCTTCTACTCAATGGGTTTTGAAATGCAATACATGACTCTGATCAGGACACCTGTTTTTTGCCTAACATTTTTTTTTTTTCTTGGATACAATAGGATGATCATGAAATAAATTAGTAGTTCAATGCAGTATGCCTTGCAAAAGGTCACTGAAATGCCAGAGGATTCTAAATACCACAGGACTGTTGGACTGTTTGGCTAATAATATTCCATGATACATCATCTAGGACTATCTGATTGTTTTATTTTAATCAGATGTTTTTTGCAATCATTTGCACATATTCTGAGACATGGAGGCATTTTGAATGTTGTAGTGAAAACTGCATTTGCTAGGGAGATGAGAGGCAGAACTTCCAAAGCTAGAGCAATAAGGTAGACAAATCTATAGGGGAGGAAGACAAGTCGATGAATACTTGCAGGGAATTTCTCATACCTGTGCCCAAAACTTCATCCCTCCTCCCGCTAATTCTTCACAGGACTTTTCGTTGCATAAGAAACACTTAATTTTAATCAAAGCGCTTGATTTAGCAAACCTTCAGAGGAGGGGGCTAGATAAAGTCTATGAATAACACATTGTGTCCCTTCACAGCCAGCTGGGGTCTCATTCCAGGGCTTCTGGGGCTAAACGGGGCCCACTCGGGCACCCTTTGCAGAGCATGGGGTAATCCTCGCTTCAAGGCAGAACCCCACTACAGCCTCCAGCCACCACTCGGCTTTACACACTCTCAATATTACTGGCAGAGCTGCTGGAAGCTCTTATTCTCATTAAAAAATAAATGTGGGTGTTTTTAACAAATTGAGGATTTTTCTCCTGTAACTATCCATTTCACTAAATTGAATGGGAAAAAAAAATACCCAAGTAGGCATATGGCCTTTGAGATGTGGAAATGCTTATAAGTAACTTTCTCACAGCAAAGAAAAAGCAACATTTTATGTGGAGAAACATGGCCATACCTGAAAAATCGACTTGTGCTTTGTACGAATGGCTGTATCCACAGCCCTGGCTTTGCCTCTGTAGACGTTTTCAGCATAGAGGATTACCAGGGTGTGAAATGCATGTATCTCCCAACATAAATTGTTTAGCATCTCCATTTACACTGTAATGTAGTGAGCTCCATTTGGTGTTCCCCTCTGTCCATGAAGAGCCATGGATTAAGTCAAGGGAATCCCGGGCAGGAACCTTCCTTGCTTTTCAACTAAGACACTAAATCAACCATTCTGTTTCTTCCTCTGGCATTTGGCTCATTGTGATTTAGAACTCAAAAGATGCAAAAGCTCAAAGGATTTCCCAAAAGATCCATAAGCTAGGAAGGAATCCTTTGACACCTGAAGACACATATTTAGTAAAGCGCTGTGCTGCTTTTTATATGATTTTGACTTGTATAAGGGATGCTGTGGAAGTATTCACACACATCTGAAATCTCCCCCACCAGCACATTGTGGTCTGTCTATAGATTGTGTACTTTTTTTCCTGTATCTTTCCTAACCTCTAGGGGGATTATTGCTAGAATTGACTACCACTATTTGTTTGAACTGCTTATAAAATAATAAAAAAACCAATACGTGTTTGTAAATGTCAGCTAATCACAAGTAGCTTTGTACAAATTAGAGCAGGGATATAAGAAGTAAGTAAATGGACAATGCCTATGAGGGTGAAAAAGTCAACATTCAAAGTTCATCTGCTACCTGAGTGATTCCACATACATTCAGCCTGTTCCTAGGGTTTTGTTATTCATGAGAGATGGAGGAGGAAGAGGAGAGCAAAGCAAACACAGCCCATGCTGTATGGGCAATGAATACAAAGAGCCACTAAGCCATAAAAGTAGGAGCGCTATCAGCCAGAACTAAAATGGGGAAAAATTCAACATCTGGATTTCAAAATGTATGAAAAAAAAAATGTTAATAAAAGGTATTTCTAGATAAATATCTGGGCAGATATTATCTATCAATTCTAGAGTCACAGATTCTTTTCTAGTTTAGCTGTTACACCTGTTATACCTACCTAGTTATGTTCTCCAAAAGTGTCCATGGGGTGAGATATATACCATGCTAAGGAGTTATTAGAAGATTGCCATATTACCTTCAAAAGATACATCGGTTTCTGTAAGTCACGAAAACATTTCCTTTTAGTTATACAGATCAATTCTTTTTGCAGAGATATCCCCTAGTGTTATCAGTTTCAAAAAATGATAAAGAACACAAAACATAAAAGTACCAGGTCATCAGCTGGCAACCATCAACTTTTCTTTATGTAATTCAGTGAGATCCCACAGAACTGTGGGATCCCTTTGTTGCCATCTTCAGTTCTGTCCCAGAAAAGGTTAAGTTGTCTCCAGTCATATCAACAGAGCCCAGGGTGAAGAAGGAACCAAATTAGTAGAGATCTATGCATTAAATAGATTAAACTTCCCGTAGGTAAGACCGTTTGCCTGGAATGCATAAAATATCAAGATCAAGAAGGAGAAGAACAACCATCATAAGGAATGTCGAAACTTTTGGGCCTAAGCCTGCTCAACTGCTTTTCAACCTGTTCTACTACATAGCTATGATGCCACGAGCCATTATGTACACTAAGAAATAACGATGATTTGCTGGCTAAATTAACAGCTTGGATTCATTGGGGCAGCTGATGGGCCAGGAGGGATAAAGCAAAATGTCTTGTGTAAGTGTCCTCTGCACCTGCAGAAATGTTTCCTGCTCTGAGATTTCTGGAATGAAACCTAGAGGATTCTGTATGGCAAGAGCATGCACGTGGAAAAAAAATGCAGAAAATTCCCACTAAATATGCAAGATTTTTTTGTTGTTGTTTTCACATTTTTCCCCAGACAAGAACTGGGACCCTTTTATTAGTGCCGCTCATTGACATAGATGTATACCCTTAAGAACAAGCAAACAAACAAACAAACAAAAAACCCCAAGCCCCACAGCCTGTACCCTGTCTCTGACTGCGATGAGAACAAGAACAGGACAAGCTTCCTCCAGATCTTGTCACTCCCTGCACAATAACTGCTGCCTTCGCATTGCATTGGCTAAGAGGAACTATTTTCACTGAAGTTTCCCTTCACTGTTTGTGTCTGTTTGGAATTTTTTGCAGTCGCTGTATCTTGTAGCACAGAGTGATGCAGATTTACTATGAATTTAATGAAGAAGCATTTCTCTACTTGTTTGCAGCTCTCAAACTCTTTTTCTCACTCCTATTCTTATTCCTTTTAGGATTTTACATTTCTCTCATTTGACTTGTTTCCATGCTGAAGTCACCATCTCCTCCAGTGGAAATCATGGCAATACTGCAACCATTCTTATCACCTTGCTTCATGCCTTTTGCAGCTCTACCTACCGCTTTTGGCATAAGGGGACTCTAACTTAACACCGTTCCCAAAATTTGGGTACATCATGAATTTATGAAAGAGCACGATTGAGTTTCCTGGTTGTTGCATTCAGTTCCCCAGGGAGCTTTTTTTCTTTCAGGGATTTCAAGGAGTTTGAGAAATAGCCTTCACCTAAAGCAGGTAATGACTGCTTTTAGTTTTACAAACTGCAAATATTTCTTATCCAAGTTACAATGGAATTGTTTGCAGACTGCATCTGATCTTTCAAAATAGATTCACTTAGAGATTTCAATATCATTATATATGATTGTGTTTCCTTTTTTTGTTTTTTGGCTTGTTTGTATTTTTAAAAAAGCTCACATACACAAACCAAAAAATGAACAAACTCTAATCTTGCAGGGCCAAAAGATAGCTAAGGAAAAAAAAACAAAGCTGATGTATTTTTCCCTTCTGTAATTCTGTTTGTGAATAGAATGTAAATCAAGTTAGCTGGATAATTTGCTAAAACCCATGGATGGAATAATTCTTATGTTGTTCTAACAGAGAAAGAAAGTAGAAAATGTTACAGGGAGAGACAATATGCAATTATGTATGAATACTAACACCCTAAGGGACAAATTACCAACAATGACAGTAAAATACTGCAGATTTCTTTTCGTGCTGCAGCATAATTGACTTATACTCTGACAAGAAGAAAAAGCTTAGCTTTGGAGATGAATTTAAAAATACAAGCCATGTATTTGCTAGAATTTATACAGTCACTTTGTTTCTCACATTGTTTTACCTGTGATATTTACTGTAGTCCTTTCTTTTTCACTCATATATGTAACTTAATTTGAGAAGATATCAATCCTTTCAAGAAATCATTTATGGTTCTTAATAGTATTAATTATGTGACTGCAATTATTTAATCAAATTTAGTCAATGTATTCAATGCAAACACTTTTAAAATTGTATGTGGAAAACTCCTCTGTTGATTAAGTGAAGGAAAAATAAATCTTTCTCTAATGATGCACAAGCACTAAGACTCAAGGGGCTGATCCCATCCATCAATGCTACACCTTGTAGAATCTGCTGCGCAGCACAGGAGAGCAGCAGCTGATGGAACCTGATAACAGCAATGTGCAAACACCAATCTCAGAGCAGGATCAGGACATTAATTTGAATTTTATTGTTAACTTCAAGGAAGATTAAAGCGACACAGTCAAGGTTGGCTGCTCAGAATCCATTGCACATTTGAGTTGCATTTGCAAAGACCACATGATTAGTTCTCAGATTTTTTTTCTCCCCCATAACAAAAGACCTGATTACTTTGTTAGTGTAATGTAGTTAATGAGGTGTAGATCTGTTCACCAATAACTTTATATGATGCTTTTACAGATGTGATGCCATAAATTAAAACAGATTACCTGGATACGAATACAGGTAACACCTCTGAAGAGTACTTGAGAAAACTAGTAACACTGGCAAAGAAAGAGCATAGTTTTGCTTGTAAATCAATTTTGAAGGAATCAAGTTATGCTGGAGAATTACAGCTGTCCTATGTTAGAATCTATGCAAGTTAGACAGTGTAATAGAAGAAAGTATCTATTCAATGCTACTCTTCCATGTCTGTGGCCACTGGCTATTAGACTGGTTGTGGGAACAGTGAACTTCATTTTACTACATCTCACACAGGTAACAGCTCGTTTTGAGATGTTTATATTTCCTTCATTCTGCAAAATTTGCTAATGAGTCTTTGACACTTCCCAGTTGACTGTAGTTAAGCAATATTTATAGACAATGCAGTTTCAGATTTAAAAATGCAGTTTCGGAGTTAAAAATAAAATAAAATGCATGACCAAATGCATGTGGGACATGAACTGGCATAGAGTCTGTTCAACTTGACCTAAGGTGTCCAATGTGAATTTGGACCTTACAGTATTATTCTTACTGGTTCCTTATTGGTTGCTCTGTTACTTTTTCACAGCTGAAAATTGGTGGTAGGAAAAGCTCTTGAGGTCTCACAACATCTGTCAATCTTAGATGCTCCCATTCCCTGAATTGTTCCATTAGCACTTTGCAGGAGTAAAAGGTACTTTGTCCTGCTCCTAGTAACACTTCTGCTGTGTAATGTTACCCCAGCGTGGATGGAGAGATGAGAAGCTTTGATGTTATATCAGCAATCTGGTAGTGCAGCTGTAATATGGGTGGCTGGAAGACAAAAAAACAGCTGTCAAATGCCTCAATAATGTGAGAGAGTGACCAGTCAAACTGCTCTCATTTCTTCCCTTTCTTTTACCATGGGCTAAGGAGGCTAGAAGAGTTTTTACAAAGACAAGAATAGTAGCAACTCGTAGCTGCTATAGTCTATGAAGACACTGAGCATTTTCTCCCTTTGGTAGCTTATCTAGTTTTAGTCAATATGTTCTCTTCCTCAGACATGGAGAAAGATACAGATTTTGGCCTGATAGTAGCAGTCACAGAATTTCAGGGTGGATTAGAGTCAGAGAGAAAGTGATACTGGTGACTTCTTCAGAACATAAGTAGTTCCCCTGTAACTCTTAATCCCTTATCTGATTCAGTGGCCTTCTCTTTGACTTTGACCTTAAACTCCTATCAGATAATATTTGATGACCATCTCCTCATAGCTAAGCAAAAATTTTACCTGTTATACTATATATATGCACTACCTATGCACTCTCTGAATTCAAAAATGATTATATAAATAATCAATTAAAGTCTCCCAATTTCTGAGTTTAGGAAGCACTATTATCTTTGTTTCATAAAGGGGAAAAGAAAGGCTTTGAAAGATTAAGTGATTTTTGCAGAGGTCGCTCATGCTGTGATGTACGAAAGTACATCCTGAAGGCAGCGTGAAGGCCATTCACAAAGACTTCTACACTTAAAGTGATAAAATATGGATCAAAATCTGACCACGAGTTGAAGTTCAATGTGTTGAGCACTTAGCTATATGACAGAAGATTAATCCTGACTTAATTTTATCTAACACATTTGGTATCACTTCATAGTCTAACACTGATGATGAGTGCCCGAAATTCTGTTTTTCCAGCCTCATGCTTTTGGTGACATTAGCATCTCTTTACCATCTAGTAAATATCAGCTTAAGCACTTGTGCTTCTGATATATCTATTAATATCACAGCAGGCAACACACCTCAGGCGCATTACTGAAAGAGGTTTGGGATAGGGATTTAGTCTAAAGCGAAGCTGGACTTATTAAGAACCATGCTTTCCTCTTTCTTGCTGTGTTCGTGTAATCTTCTTACAGGACTAACAAGCCAGTTGTTTTCAGAGTAGTTGTGAGAACACTGTTCTGCTCCAGATGTTTATACACTGTGTTTGGGGCAATTATTGGCTGTATAATACATACCTAAAAATGGCCAGCTGAGAGTAAAATATTTTCCTTCTTTCACATACCCCAAAGCATAATAAAGATTTTTTGATGGCTAATAAGTCATTTCAAATACCCTCTGAGACTAGCAGGGTATCAATTTAACAACTCTTATTAATGTCTTGAAAAAAGAAGTACTTTTCAGCATATACAACCTGTGCCTTCTTATGAAGGCTATTTAATTTTAAGGAGAATAAGGAAATAATTATAAAAAATGATATGAAAAACGAACTCGTGAATGGCTAGTTACTCCAGAATGAAGTTAAAGGCTGTCCAAAAGTTGTACGAATACAGTGCTAAGTCCCTCATTTTAGAAACATTGTTGGATAACATGAGCAGATTCCAGACTAATACAGCTGCATACCCCTCTATCACACAGCGGCCAATTCCTAGTGAATTCTGCAATATAGTGACAGTAATGGAAAGCAAAATGATCTCTAAATAATGGTTTAAGATGGTTACTTGATAAAGGGCACCACAATAATTATGATCAATGGAGCATGGATTCAATATATATTGCCCATTTAGATGCACCAGATTAGCTTAACAGCTTTCTTTAATGTTCTGAGTATTTTGTGCGTGTGTGCCTGCATGCGTGTGTATGTCTATATAAGAGGGAAAACACTGCACATTTCTGTATATTCTTCATCATCAACATTTAGCAGTGCAAATGAACACCACCCTGTAATGGAACAGTAAAACTATTAGTTGCAAAGACAAAGCACAGTGGGATTTTTTTTGAGCTAATTTATGCTCTTAGTGCCAATGATTGCAAAACTGGCATTTATGTCTTTAAAAAGTAGCACACACATGCACAGGGATGCTGACAAAACCGATGAAGTTGGACTGAATGTTTCCCAGTTTCTCTCAACAAACTGGAAAAGAATGAAGCCTGGAGAAAAAAGGAGGCAGCGATGGGTTCTGACTGACATGAATAAGGTTCCAGAGACCCTTTAGATTTCATTCTGTTTTGTTACTCGCGACAATAATGCTGAAATAAATCTCTGTTCTAACTGTCAAATACCTGGAAAAGTGATTAAATAATCACCTCTGTGACAACTCCACCACTTCCCTGTTTCTTCCACTGAATTCCATGGCGGGTCATCCATTGGCTCCAGCGCTGTGAGGAGCTGAGGTTGCGTAGTACGCTTGGCCACTTAGTCCTGTTCATACACAGCTAGTGCATGAGCCCCTTCCGCTTCTCCATGGGTATGTCAGTCAAGAAAGAAGGTTGCTGGGGTTCCAAAAGGATGCAGAACAACATTATTCCCAATTTCACCTGAGAAACTGAGGCATCCGTGCGATGATGTTTTCCAAGAGACACACAGACACTGGTCGAGCTGGGAACCGATGGCTGTGTTCTGGCTTTCCTAACCACTGGCAGATGCCAATGCTCCTTCGGCAACGAAATAACTATCAGCTGAGGTTTTATTTAAAATGGAGAGGACATGATTTTTGCATTGGCTTTTGGCTTAGACAAAATGACAAATTTTGACAGAGCACAGAAGTGTAATTACAAAGGTGTTGTCATAGGCAAGGCTTGACCTCGGCTACTAAAGAAGCAAGACTATTTTTAAATTATAAAGTAAGTATAAAACATAAATACAAGGGCTCTTAACTTACAACTGAAAGAAACAAGGGTTTTGAAATTTTGTTTGGTTTTGTTTTCTCTGTGTAGGGATTTTTTTTTTTTTGAGGGGGAGGTGATTAAAAAAATATTGCATCAAACTCACTCTGCTTCCCTAGAATGTCAAGCCAAGGAGAGAATTTTACAAAATGTTTTTTCCATCTATTGTAATGTATACAAAGGCAAGCCCCATCAGCTGTTGCCCAGCAAGTGAGGGTCCCTGCTGGAATACATTATAGTGCTGTGTACTGTAGCTAAAATCGTCTAAATGTTGCTCTACTGAATACAAAAAACAGTTCTGTAGGGGTGATAAAATGCACTGAGACCTCTCCTGAAAGGTTGCATAATTCTTTCTGTAGATCACTTCAAGAATCATAACCAAGGAGCAAATTAAAGATTTTTATTTCAAAGCTTCTATAGGATATGCTTTGTTTGAAACCCTCTACTATTTTTAGGGAATGTAGTTAGGCATGGGTCTCTTAAGGTATTCACTCCAAAATCATGGGCAAACAAAATATTAAATGTTCTTTTCTAACTGTATCACCACACTCTGGCTCTGCTTAGTGAAAAATGATGGCGATTTGTGAAACGATAGTAATGTGTGGTATACAAATATTTTGGGTGAAATATATAATCAGTTAATTGGTTTATTAAATTATAAAACCTTTGTTTGCTTGAAAGAGCAATAAAACTAACTGACTAAATGAATATTCGCCCCTTTGAAGACTTCTTACATTAATTATGTTTATGCATCACTTGCAGCAGTAATGTTAGACAAAGGAAGCTTTATCTTTATATGCCATAGCTACATTGTATTGTGGTACAAATGATGGCACTGACTTTGTGTCTACATAATTACTGAAATCTTATCCCTTTTGTGTTTGCACATCATTTTCAGTTTTTTGGAATAGTTAAACTCCATTTTACTTTTTAATAACATTTTAGAAATCATTCTGATTCAGGTAAACAGAATTTGATTGCTTTGATGGATTGAAAATGGTTAGCTCAGCCAGAGCTTATTTGATTTGTTTCTTCAGGGATTACAAAGAATAGGATTTTATCTATGAACTGACAAAAGAGGCAATCTCTGCATTTTTGCCTATGAAATAGCAGATCCACTAAGCCATTGCTCCTTCACATAGTGAATGTATTAGTCACGGCGTTGCTTTTTATTCATTTTCAAAGTTTTTTATTCCACATTGTATGGGGTGTCAAGCTTCTTTGTTCTTAAAAAACTTAATCTTGAAAAATAATACTGTCACATGGAATTTGGGGAGATTCAGTAGCCCATTAGATTTAAAACAGATTTTAAAAACAAACTCTTTCTCACCAGGAATGGACATCTTAGGCAAATGCTCTTCAACTAATGCAATGGATCTAAAAGCCTGACGTACCTAAATGCTAATTACCTGCCAAAGTTCAGGCTGAGAGTTTTCCTGGGGGCTTCCTGAGAGCTCAGTCCCTGACCCAGTCAGATTACATGCTTTTCCTGGTACCACTCCTCATTTTATCCTGTGTGACATGACATTTGTGGAGCAGACAGAGTCAAGAAAATGTCAATATACAGTATAGAGATGATACAAGACACCTTGAATAATGTGTTTGCAATTGTTCTTACACTGGCTAGTACATTCGCCAAGTCTTCCTTAGAGATGCTGCCTGCCACCTGGGAGCTTGTGCTTATTTGGTTTAATACATGGGTGACTGGGTTGTAGCATGATGCTTAGAAAAGCAGTGAATATTCTTCTCAGTGAATTTGTAATTTAAAAGCTCAGCATTTGTCCCACACTGTCTCAGGGGGAAGAGGGGAAATACAAAATGAACTGTCCTTACTCTGACAATTCAAGTGTCAAGTGCCAAGTACTAGAAGACACAAACTAAATGCATTTCTATCCAATAAACTTCTCTTTTTATTCCTCTCCATTTCATTTTAGTGCAGTAAACACAGAGATGTTCAGACAAATGCATGTTTGGTTTTCTGTGAGAACCTGCTTAAAACAGAGCAAGTTTTTGTGGACTACAGACCCCTGTCCCTACAGTTACCAGGTATCATCCCTGTGCTCTGTTAGAAGGAGCTGAATTTACTCCGTGTACTTTAAAATTCAGTTAAATTTGATCCTGCATAATCCACTCAAAAAGTCCTTTAGTGGGAATAACTGAATGGTCTTTCTCAGAAGTCACATTAACGGCCAGACATGACGGGAAATGCACAGTATGTTACTTCTATATCATCCTCTTTAAACATCCGATTTTAGGTTTGCTCTGGAAGATTTAAGACACAGATTTCAAATGCCTCAGATTAGAAAATCAGCTCATGGAGATCAGGGTTGGCCATTTTCTCCTTTAGGCAAACATGGTGTTTTCTTTCTATTGCCATGAGGATACAGAAAAAGCTGCTGATTCGGATAATGTGCAGGCTGTAAGACTTCCTTCAGGAACCTGATTTTCCAGTCACAGTGTCCACTGTCTGAAAATATGTGACTGTCGATGGTCCTGGTTCAGGATCCTAAGAAGCTGTTAGATCCTCATGGACTCCTAAGTTTGCCATCTCCACTGCAAGGAAAAAGCAATGACATTTCTTGGTCTTTCCTTAATTACTCCCGTTCTTCACAAACAGTATGGCAGAGTCAGTGCTATCCAACTAATATTCAGGGCTGAGGTTGGATACAGCATCCTCTCTATTACCAAATATTTAGCCAAGATTGCTCTAGACAAGGTGAATTATTCTGAAAAAGAATGATTCACCAGACTCACTACTCTTAAAGATTCACCACATTATGATACACCCAGAGATGACACAGGATAGTGTATGTCCATATATACCTGTACACATGGAATCCTGTTGCATTAGATGCTTTCACTCTGTTGCTCCTGTTTCATTTCACTTAAACCTGGATGCTGTCCTTCCAAGGCTAAACATAGGCTCTATTTTTCTTATGAGAATACTCAGTCTGTCATTGCAAAAGAGATAAATACACTTATGGTTACAATTAAGTGCCTTTTAATGTTAATATATGACAGTAGAGAACACACAGCCAATTTTTCCTGATGGCAAAAATGATAATCTGTATTCCTGCGTAACCTGCAAAGAAATGCTGATAATCCATGTGCCTCATCCCAAAACCTGGCAGAAGCAAACGGGAGAAGGAAGCAGTGTGCTCAGTAATGCCTTTGAAAAACTCTCTGGATTATAAGTGCAGCCAGAAGAACATGACAAGGACCTTTTCTCAAAGCTGTTAGATCTTATGTGTTTTGCCCAGTGCAACCAGGCTAGAGCAGAAGCTATGGCTTTTCCCAGAGTGAGCACTTACCATTCCATACAACAGCATTGTTACTGCACAGTTCTGTTCACAGGGAATGAAAGACATCACGAAAGAGTTAAAGCCAATTGGCTTTTCAAAAGCAACAGGCTTGATCATGCACTTTATGCTGTTTTACAAGGCCAGGTGAGCTCCTTCATGAACATCAATCAGTTCATTGCCAGCACTCTGAGCTCCCTCTGCTTTAACCTGAGATTGGAGTTGCATACTTCTTAGGCTTAATCCTGTATTTAATTAAGTGAAGGTCAGGACGAGGGTCAACTAGACCAGTGAACTTAATCCAAGACCCATAGGTTATACAATAGCTGCTTTGGGGAAGTATAATTGTAGATAGGAATCGAGAGAAGAAAAGACAATATAATTGAACAAGCTATATGATAAAGAAGGAAGGGGAAAGCAGGATTTTTTTGTTCAGACTGCCTACCGTTGGATGTATTTCACCGGAGTAGCCACTAGATAGCAGAACAGGAATGATTCTCTGATGCTTCTGTGGGCCAAATGCATCCCCAAATCGCCTCTGTCCAGGGAAATACGCTGTGTGTAACCGTGATCGGTTACACACCGGAACCGCTTCTTCAGAGACAAGGGATCGTTCACAACAATCAGACTTCAGGTGGTTCTCCTTACTGCTGGCCCACAGCACTGCTCCTGACACAGGGTTTCTCTGAGCACCTGGCAGCCCAGGATCCTGCACCGGCAGCATGCACACCATACATTATCTGAGTGCAATACTGAGCAATCAAAACTTGACAAATAAAACTCTTTGCCTTTAGCTTAATAAGACAATCATAATCATAGACAACATGTAATCATAACCAAATTAGTCTTTGAAAGACTAATTTGGTTGCTCATAAAATGTCTTTTGAACCATACCCTGAAAAGTAATGGTCTCTTGGATTCAAACGAGGAACAAAAGCTGGAGAGAAGGCTTCCTCAAAAATTTGGGCTAGGAAAGTTCCATCTAGGTCCCCACTTGGACGCCGCTCTAATGAAGCAATATAAGCCTCACTTACTTGTTCCAACAAGGGGATGAATGGGGACCCAGACCCAGACTGGGTATCCCAGTCTGGATATGAAAGTCATGTTGCTTGCCTTCTTGGGTTTGACGTTACACATCACTGCATTTGCAAGACATAAATTATAAATGTCTCTCCTGATTAAAACCTTTTTTGGAGGGTTGACTGATGAAGTTATATTTATTTATTTATTTATTTATAGAGTGTATTTAGTTTATATTTCAGTCACAGCAGATCAGGGAAGGAGGAGACTTAAATGAGGGTCCACTTTCTAATTCGTAACCTCAAGGGGAAAACAAAACTTTTCAAAAAAAAAAAAAAAAGTTTCAAGTAATTAGTTCCTGTGCTAAGATATTTTCAGCCCATTGTGAATTTTTATGACTGCTACTGTTATACTGCTGAAAATGAGTTGCTAGATCTTGCAGAGTTTTAACTATAATGTACTATTGCAAGAGTACTAATTATATTTCCATATCTATACACACACACACACACATAAACCTTCCTGGAAAATCTCTCCTGTCTCTTCCAAGAACTGAAGAACTGAAACCCTCGTGTTCAGTAAAAGGAGGAACTACATTGCAATGCCCATTTCTTTACCATTTTGCCTTTTTAAAAATGAAAAGCAATGATATTTTTAGTTCAACTGTGTTACCCACTGAATAAGGTACATGTTGGATCTCTGATATTTAGTTTTCAGTGCCAAAGCTTTTTTGACTCTAGACTATTTCCAGTATTTCCTAATAAGCCTTAAGACCAAGCCTCAGTCTCCTGGTCTGTAAGTTGGAGAAAATGATGGTCTACTTGCAAAATATTTGAAAGAGTAAAGGTTGAGCCAGAATAAGACCTAATGCTTCTAGTCAATGTGAATGGTGCCAGTCTATATAAGAAGGAAAAATATTGATTCATGTTGGATGCTTTCAGGGACCCAACCCATTCACTACTGAACTGTGAACATTTTACCAAAAATTTGGGCCTGGCAGCCCCAACACAAGGACAAATGGAGCACATTCTGCAAGTTCCTTTCACATCAGGTTGAAGCCTCCTTTAAAAGAAGAGGAATAACAATTTTTTTTTTTCCTTTTTAAACTGAAGCAGCAGCCTGGCTGCAAATATGCAGAGTCCAATTAAAGAAACAAATAAGTTGCTCAGCCATCTCAAAGTCCTTCTTGTAGGAGAACAGCTTTAACATTGCCCATCTTCAGCAGTTTACATGCAGTGTAAGCCGGTGGGTGATACCAAGCACCCCCAGCCACAAGGAAGAACTAATACTGTCCTGCCCATGTAATTAGAGAAAATGACGCGTGAATCACTGCTATAACGAGTTTAATTATAAACATGATTAAATAGGCAATTAGTGCATATTCTGCTCCGGATAAACAAAATTAAATTCCTGCAATATTAACATCTTCTACAAGGTTTATTATTAGATTACTGTAAGTCACGTGGTACAGGACCATTTCTATATTTGTTGTGAATAAATAGATTCTTTAATTCCACTTAACCAGATGGAAGGGACAAAATTTGTTGCTCTTCTAAACTTCAGGGATCTCTTGCAAAGCAGCATTCCATACATTTTAAAAATGTATCTTGTCAAGCAATCCAAAGACCAGGCAGATTCTTTAGGTTTAGCCAATGACAATTCACAACAGATATGACCAGTAATCAACAAAAATAAAAGGATCCAAATGCATCTGATGGCATTTAAGGCAGGAAACACTTGCATTCTTCCGTGCCTGCCAAGCTGCTGGTATGCTTATCAAATATTAAAATAAAGTCACGGCAGGGTCAAAGCTCTGGGGAAAAAGTACTTTTGAGCTAGGGATGGAACAACTCAATTACAAGTAAAATGTCCTGGATTTTCTATTGAAAAATGTACATGTTTTTAGCAGGTCTATTTTATGCCCTGGCATGTGTATCTCAGTGACAGGCTATTGCCTGCAAAATATAGGCTGCCTTTTATTCCCGTGGCTCCAGAAAATTGCATAAATATGAAGTAAGTAGAAATATGCTTTTCTGTTTATTACCAGCAATTTTGAGGGCAACCTGCTTAAAGAGAAAGTGAAAATCATGAGTGTCCATTTTTCTGGAAATGTGGTCCTTGCAAGAAGCCTCAAATTAGGAATGCCAGGTTTTAGGAAACCTGGTCTGATTTCGTCAAATGCTTTTTATTTGTTGGCTTAAGAAGGTTTTGCTAGCTCTGTTTTGAGATGAAGACTCTTGTAGGGAGAAACTGTTTGAAAGTGGTTACCAATCCAAAGGAACTTAAACTTCCGCTTGCAGCAAAAAGAGACCATGCCCATTTTCCTTTGACTTCCCGTGAGCATATCGTTTATGCTTTCACAAATGTCTAAAGAATTTACGGATGCATAAATTTGCCTATGTTTTTTAGCTAGTTGAGATGTGATTTTTCATCAGTGACTCATTCATAGGTCTCCAACAAATGACTAAAACATTACTCTTCTACATTTGTTCTCTGTTAAGCCCACATCCTACTTATGTAAGAAACATTTTTGGTAATCAATAAAAAAATTGTCACTATTATATTAACATTCAACTGAATTATCACATCTAGTTTTATTCTTACTGACTGTTGAGATTACCTTGACTCTCTTTTAATATCTTGTTATTGTTCTGTGATTCCCAAAAGGATCCAGAAATAAACTAGTTTCTGCCTCTATATGTTTTTCACTGTATACTGAGATTTTGGAAAATAAGCAGCATTTATACAAGGCAGAATGTTATGCTGTGTAGTTAAGTCTTCAGTAAGGATGGAATGAGCAAGCAGTTCAGTCATGGAGTCCAGGAAAATCTCAGTTTGGAAAAGAAATTTCCACAAGGAATTTTATTTCTGCTCTGCCCCGCTGCGTTACTCTTCCACGAACTAGGAAATCATGATCTATTACAGTGTGGCATTCACATCTTATAGGGTACATAACAACGTTCATGCCATAAAATTTGTGCCTCTCTTTGCAGCTGTTGGTGATATGGTAGAACGTAGGTCCCTGTGTAAAATATATAGGCAAACTCCAACGTTTCCCCTAATGAAAGTGAAGGCCAGATGCAACCTTGCTGATCAGTGGTCTATATCAGCGTCATGCTACCAACATTAGAATGTGGCCTTGAGTGTCAACATCAGTAGAGTTCTCTGCGGCACGTTTAAAAAGAAGGTATGTAAAACCCAAATCTTTGCTGATGAACAGAGGTTTTCAAAAGTCAGACAGACCTAACAACTGGAATTCTTGGCTTTAGACACAGCATACAGCTTATGCATGTTGGCCTCGTGCAGCTGGGCACGAGCACTGCGCGATTCCAGGGTGAGCTGAAGGCCCATGGAGGGCATAGCACCAAGCCTAATGTTGTCCTGCTGCGCGGGACAGAATTTCGGGATGAATGCGTAATTTTGCTGAGAACAGCTCGGATTTGGGCAAGTAGCATTTCTGCTATTGCACAGTCCCATGTTAGACATGTGCACAAAGTCGTACGCTGCCTCGTGCAAAGAAGGAGGTGGTGTCCTGAGGTTTTCCCCCCAGATGTAGAAGACAGGCAAGCGTGGGCCTAGCACATTAGCAAACCTGCCTCCTCTGCAAACAGCTGATGCTTAACAGGCCCTTTATCACAGTGTCAAAATCAGCACCAGCCTGAGCTTTCTGATATCAATATAGAATTGACTTGTCTTGGATCAACATTTCCATCTGGCTAATTGCAGAAAAGAGTGGACCGGAACTTCAGAATTCCGTGTTATTAGTACACTGAAAAGCCAACTGAAACTCAAAATATGCTTTTCCTGAATACTGACAGGTGTAGTTTATGTTCTCTTATTTCTTGCTGAATTACTTGTCATTCTAGTCAGTGCCGTGTAGTATGTGTCAGAAAACAATAAATCCTGGTAACATGAGAGCTTACTCATTTCACTTTTAAATCTTTGGTGAGATTTGGGAAGATTGTACCAGGATTTGTGTTCTGAATTATTGGTTTGTGCAGATTAATAACATAAAAGTTAACAAGGATCTAATTAGTATGGCTGATTTTCGCAATTTCTTTTCTTTCCTCTCAGCATCAAGTGAAAATCTTTGATAAGTCAGTTCTATGTTGTGTTAACATCTGACTGGTCTGGGACAGGATGTAATATTGCTAATGTGTTTGCTAATATGTTTTTAACCTTTCACTGAAAGGTGAATCATTATTTTCAATTGAAGAACATCACCATTCTCGTTTATAGGACTAAGCAATATGTGATTTTTTTTCAAAACGTAATTTTGACAATAGCGTGATTTCTCATTAAAAGTGAATATTTTCAAGGGAAAATATAATTTTCTTTTCAGTTTCCATAGAAAATATTTTTTTCTATAAAAACAAAAATTTTGTTTAGGTTTCAAAACAATTTTCACAATTTTATAAACTGTTTTTTTAAAAAGCAAAAATATTTTCTGAAGCATTTTCTTCTGGAAGGTCTTTTTATCAAATTCTCATTGAACAAAAAAACTATTTGCACTGGATATTTTTTGGGGGAAAATACTGATAAAATTTACTGAAATGTTAGTGTTTAACATTACTTGTTTTATTTCCAACTATTTATTTATGTATTCATTTATTATATCATTGCTATCATGACTTCCTAGAAAATAGCCATGATAGATGACATAAATATATTTTTGGTACCCAAGAACTTCCTGAAATTTTCTGAAATGACAGGTTAATGAAAAAGATTAGGAAAAATAAACAGTTTGGAAAACTTGTATATGTTCTTAAAGACCTACTGACTGAATTTTATACACCGATGGGTGAAATAGCACCAAGGTCTTAATCTAATAAAGGAATAATGAGACAGCAAAGAGTCATCCCAGACTCTGCATTAACAATGATTAAAACTGTGAAATTATATTTTATAGTCTACATTTTAACTATAAGATCATGAACAATAATTCCTTTTATTTTCTCCAATTCAACATCACCATTCTTCAAGAGCTAGAAAAGCACAGTTTTAATGATTTTTCTCACTGTTTCAGAGAATATTATTAGGCTGTTCTAACAAAATGCTCTAAAGGAATATATCTCTTTCTGTCACATTGCCCAAACTTTTTACGGCAACCTGAGCTGCAAGACCAACTTTAAGCTCTTATTCCTCTGAAAGATCTTATGATGTAATAATAGTGCTAATAAGAATATGTTGTTCTACCCTAAACATTCGTTGCCTATTTAGAGTCCTGCAAGTTCAGCCATTAATACAGAAGCATGCTCATGGCATGTATATTAAAATGCACTATTACTAGGAAAATGGTACATGCTCTTTCCAAAACCTGTTCCCCATACCTTGGGTTCATATATTTACTGACATTTGAAGAAAAAAAAGGGATATGTATAATAGCTTCAATTTTGCCGTAATTCCTAAAAGTTATGCAAAAAGTTATTTTTAACATGAATGGCCCAGAACACTAGTTGCCAGCTGTAATATAAAGAAGGATTCTATGGAAACTGAGAACTAGTTATGGCAGATACCCTGTCAAAGGAATGATTTATAATCTGGAAATACAAGCAGCAAGGGAGGCCCACTAGCTAGTCCTGTATCATCTGAAGCAATCAAATCCCACAAATATAAAGCAATTTAGTATTACCATTTCCAAGTGCTCCCCACAATAAGGACTCTTGTATGGCAAAGTTTAATATTCAGAGCAGAAACCACAAACTCTAACAGCCGCTTCTGGTCAAGATAGCTAATAACAGTTCCCAGGCAATGGCACTGTTGTAATAGTATTGCTCAAAGCAGCTAGGGATTTGCTTGTATGTCAGCTTCCACATCTGAGAACTAGAAAACGATGGTGGGTCAGACATCCATTTGCTTTATATATTGATATAATTTCATCAGAATTTATGATGTGGGAATTATTTCACTGGCAAGAAATGTAATCTAACCTTCATCTCACACAATGTAGTACAGACATTATGTTTTCAAGAAAAATACACTGACTTGTTGAATCAGATTACTCCAAGTGCATTCCTAATGGATTTCAATATTTCCTAGGATAAACCAGTGCTATTTGCTTTGTATTTATTAAATTTTTAAAAATATATATATAGAAGATAAAACCTCTTCTGACACCATATATTCTTTCATTTTGCTAGCTACAAACACACATTTGTTCATTAATTTTAATGTCTAAACTTTTCCTTGGGTAGCCGGATTTACTCAACTACCTATATTTTGGCTACACACTTTTAAATATATAAAGATTTGGGAGTCTAAGTATTGACAGCTGTACACTGTTCTCCTCCATCTCCTGGATTAGACAGCTGGTCCTTGCTTATCTTGGAGGATCACACAACACAGTTAGTAACGCAGGGACATTCCCAAATGCCAGGCTGTGCCACGTACTTGAGATAGCTTTTATTATGACACTTCTAATACACCAGAACTCCATGTAACTTATTCAAAAGATAAAACATGGAGTGGTCCTGAAACCGCTTTGTATCAGTTTCAAGAATGAAGAAAAGGAACAATATAGTAGAAACACAGAATTACAGAAAATTAGAGGGAAAGACCTTGAGAGCCATTCCCCTGACTAGGCCTTAAAAGACCTTGAATAACCCATGAAATATATTCCTTGACCCATATTTGGATTATGCCCAGCAAGGTAATTACTTTCAAACCCAGCCATAACGTGAATGCACCCAATCCTAAGCCATCCTCTTTCAACCTCTTATTAGCCAATGTAAAACACTGGTTAGTGCCAGCCAAAGACGATTTCTCTCTGCTGGTGCGGTATCCAGCTTGGTGATAACCGTAGGCTGCAGCTCTTGAGAACACTGAAACATCTCCCGGGCAGGAGGCACCCTGAGCAAGTCGGGCCAGCTGGGCAGCGGATGTGCATGAGCAGAGCACTTTATGCCTGTCACTTCGCTTCAGCACCCTGCTCATTACTGTATAAACCTCAAAAAAAGGCAAGGATACTCCATCAAAGCAGAGGGTTAAGCCTTTGCCTAGCAAACTGCAAACAAACCTTCAAAGAAGTAGAGCAGAAAGCCTGGGGCCATGTGTACCTGGGGCTGCACCTCTATCCTCAGCTGCTATTCCATAATTCCTGCACTGGGATATCATGAACAAACACTGAAGGTGGAAGGCAGCAAATGTTCTCCCAGGCAGCGCCCTGTCTTGTGGAACTACCTTTCTCCTTCATCACAGTGTGTTACTTACCCTCTGTCTTACTCAGCAACTCCCCAGTGGATATAATTCCTTTCCTACCCTGTTCAGAAACTTCCTTGTCTTCCGGATCTTCAGCTTGCAGATAGTTTTATATTCCTGTTTCCTTTTATTGTCCTTCCCTCCTGCTTCTGTGATCAAGATACAGTAGGTTAGTATGTCAATAGAAAAGCTGAGTGAATGCTCTTTTGAAATACTTGTTTGGAAGATACTTTTTCTTTTTTTTCACTGTAATCTGTTGGAAAGTACACAAATGAGTGATTTCTTCTGGAGAGCCTCACACAACATGACAACTGCCATGGAGTCATTGTACGGTACTGCCAACATGTCTGAGCTCCTTTACATAGCAGTGTTGTTGCAGCACCAAGGATATAGCCCGTCTCCATTTTCCATGGATTATGGCCTATGCTGAGCTACAAGCTGCCATTGATGCACTGGAAGCAGTCCCTAGAACAACCACATTAACGCCAGCTCCAGCAATATGCAGCACAACCTTTTATCTTAACTCCTGAAAAGAACATATAGGAAGACATGTATGAATACTGTAGACTTTGAGTTTCTATTGAGCAGACAAGTCATGCTAATGGATGAAAAGAATGTATCCATTTAGTGCTTTAGTGCTTTTAGTGACAAAGCCATCATTACAGAAGCAGAAGCTGTGACTGAGATGGGGGGTTTTGCACATAAGCAGAGCACTGCCTGAGTGCAGGTGGGAGTGCTTCAGCACAAACGTGTCACCTGAGATGGTTTCATTCACTTACTGCTTTATCTTCATTTGATTTTATTGTAAAGTAGCATTCTTTAATGATGGAAAAGCAGTTGTAACATACTGAACTTTCCTAAGGTTTGGTTGGGTAATTTTCTCCTTGCTTTGCCACCCATGGACCCCTCATCTTTGTATTTGAAATGCACGTGGGCAGGAAATATCTCCATCCAGGACTAAGCAGTTCTGTTTTGAAAAGCTTTTCCCTTGGTGGGGAAAGCTCTTACGAAGTCCCCTTGCCTGAATTATGTCTAATATTAAACACTGCACAAGGAAAAGGCTTCAGCCCCAAATGAAGACGAACATGGAAAAAAATAGCAATATAATTCTTCATGTGAGTGCATCTGCGAGTGTTTTGCAGAGGCAAGGCTGAGGTATTACCTAAAAGTATTCATTTCAGAAAAGTGTAGTGGAGCCTGAAAGGAGCACTATTTTAAAACAAATCAGTCAGCATTTTATTGGTGCCGGCCCAGCTTTGTACTAAACATGCAGATTAATGTTAAATCACAGCTCAGGAATTATTCATGAGATTGCATACAATGTAATTGCTGATTTTGGCATCAATGGTCTGTATCCCTTTATTTTGTAGATTGGCTTCCCGTCCTGAACTACCGTATGTCATGCCAGAAACAATGATTTTATATGACATATTTAGGAAAGAGGGACCCGCTTATTTTACATAAACAACATCTGAGGAACGTCCCCTTTTTGCCGAGATGTCGGCCTGCGCTGACACATTCCTGTGAGAGACGGAGCCTGCTGGGAGAGCAGACAGCAGAGCACTAAACGTCTCCTTTCAAACTGTTGACTGAATGGTTAGTGTTATTGCAAATCTTTATAAAAACTAATGAAATTACCCTTCACCTATCTTAGAGGATTAGCATTAATGCTGAGAACAAACTGCATGACTACTAATCTCTTAATGTCCCTTAAGATATGTACAAAATGAAATTTATAAATAATAAATGAATCCAACTTTTTCTAGAAATACTAAGTCATTCCACTCTTTCCCTCTCTCTAACTGAGAGCTTCGCACTCTTGCAGAAGGCCAAGTTCATACAGAGATTCTGGAGAAAGGAGCATGGCAGTTAGTGAATGAGTTCCATATTTTGGGCTTTATCATTATTTTCCTCTAATATCTTGCCTATTCGTTTTACCTGATAGCAGTGTGTATAAATCTAGATATCTGCAGCCATTGGGTGAGCAATGACACTGCACAGCCCTTCACAGTCTGGGTTTATCAAGCTCTGCTGGCTACATCCTGTAGCTGCCAGACCTGGAATACCAGCGCACACGCAATTTTCTCACAGCCAGATTTTCATGCAAGCAAAAACCAAAGTGAAAACCAGAGTCAGTCTAGATTCTCTGTGTTGAAAGAAAAGAAACATAAAAATTTATCAGAATTCATTGCATATATTATAGTGAAGAAAAACCCAACTGTGATTCTCTTAGTTGCAATGTGAAACCAATATTTTTCTAAATATTGACTCTGGAAGGATCAGGAACTTTGCCTTCCTACTAACTTCAGTCCTCTCACTGCAGTCCCACCCCTGTGGACAGGGTGGACCCTGTTGCGTGTGGATATTAGATGAACATTCTGCAGATGAGGATTGGCAAAAATGAGCACCACGTGCATGCAGTAAAGCAGAAATTTCTTAACACAAGCACTGACATCACATAGACACCCACCGAGTTTTCACTACTTGAAAATTCGGCAATACCTGTGTGATGAAAAAACATTATTTCCCTCCTCAATAAAATCTGGTTCCCCTGATTCAATAAATCCTATTATGGGATGAGAAAACATTAGTGTTATTGTTTTGGTCTGCAGTTTCCACTAGTGCCTATCCCAGAACCTCATTTGCTTTCAGATACATTTGGACGCTTAACTTTAGGCCTATGAATATCCAAGCCTAAAACACTATTGAGTGGAGTTCATAAAAAATGTTATAATAAAATTATATTTATTCATGATAAAAGAGGCTTCTTTGATTGCAGATAACATTGTATGCTCATAGAAGGCACATACATCAGAAACTGTTATGAAACTTCTTTAGAAACATAGTTCCCAAACAATCATCACTGTTTGAAAGCTAAATTTATCAGTGATTTTGTAAAAATAAAGGAGATTTATTTCTCAACGCCAAGAGACTCTCATAGGCTTCAAGGGGAGTTTTAAGGACTCAGCACCAAGAGAAGAAATAGCACTTTATGAACAATATGTTCAGAATTTAACGGTGGCCAAGTGAACAGTTTTCTAAGTTTGCAAAAACCATAAACTAATAATATAAAAATAATACGAAACATTACCTCAAGGCTGAGATACTAGGTGCCTAATTTCAGGCCAATTTTCATGGCTGTGTTATCAGAGCATGCATATTTATAATGGAATTACTGGCAACCCTTTCTGCAAGGGGACTCTCTTGCTTTAAGACCAATATAAATATAGTATGCAGGAAAACAAACATTAATAAAGGTTTTGATACACAGAATAATATAGAAATGACAACATATTTTTGACTCTGTACAAAGGCTTGCATTCATCTGTAAATGATTACATTTCTATCTGTGGCAGAATGGTAGTGTGGGGCATATGAATCTCACCTTCAAAAGATATTCTTTCATTCTACAAAAAAAAAGGCATGCACAGGAAACTTCAATCAATGTCTTATATTCAGAAACTATGACACTGTCAAACTGGTGTCATTAAAGCTAACTAACCATATTAAACGAATATTAAAATATAGGTTTCTTTGCATAACATAATGAGTAAAACTGCTTTTAAGTTTTTCCCTATGCTTTGAGGTGTAGGTGGCATTTTCATTCCAAAACTTTGAAGTCAGAACAAAATGTACAGGTAGAGGGTACTAGATCAAATAATAATCAACTTCAAAAAGCATTTTGGCTGTTAGATGTCCCAAGGCTAATTTCCTCTAGACATTTTAAATGTAAATGTCTAAACTCATTTAAAAATTGTAAATTGGTCTAGGTTCAATCAAAACCCATCCTGACACAGAACAGGGAGACTGGGCTAATTGTCATTTGTTTGTCAAATGAATTCCATTTGGAAAGCAATGAAACCTCCAAGCTAATTCTTTTAAGGTGAGCTGGTAGTTGTATTATCAGTTAAATGCAGTAAAATGGATAATCACATGATGATAATGAAAACTGAACCTATGTTAGCACTCAGGCTTAGTCTGCCACAGGGCATATAGTGATGGAACTTAAGTACTGTAATGTTCCATTGGGCACAATGGCACCAAGTCTGCTCTTTAGCCTTACAGACACTTTCTTTGCATTTTAAAAAACTTTATCAAAGCACCGTGGCAATGTAGGAAATGTCAAAGTGAAATGCACTGTAGGCAAATTGAGATTTCATTAAGTTTAAATTTATTGCTTTTGACTGATGTATTACCATGCTTGTTAAGAACCAGTAATTTGGAATATCTGCCTGCCTGGTAAAATAGCTTTGTCTCCTTGCGTAATACTTTATATGGACTTTGAAAGATGACAGTAATTCACGAATGTGTGAGTTACTTTATTTTTCTAAAGAACAAATTCAAATATTTTAAGATCTCTGACCTAATGGATCAACACACTTATGCATGGGTCCCAACTGTTTTGTTGGTGAACTTGGTAGACAATTGTAACCCTAATATGTTATTTTTTTGACCTGGTATAACATTGAATTCTCTAAAAATAGAACCTGGGGAAGCACTTAACTCTCAGAACATTTATATTGGAAATAAATGAAAGTTTTTGTGAGAGATAAGAAATCCAGCAAACTAGTGCAGGACTGTGTGTATACTTTTTCTATAAAGATATTTATAGATATAAAATAGGTAAATTGTGCTCGTCTGTGAGTTGCATGTATGTATATAAACATATAGTGGAGATATAGCCATAGAATGTACATATATTCTCTGTGTTGCACAGAACCTATGTTGTTTAGGTTCCAGGATTCAATTACAACAGAAAGCATGGTTCAGATGTTGACATAAAATCTCTGGGTGTGCTCTGGTGCTTTACCCACCTTCAGGAAGGGACTGAATCAATAGTGTAGGACTAGCACAATTTCTGACTGACGACAAAGGCTGGACCTTCAGGAAAAGCTTACTTCCCTTCGGAGAGGGATAGAATTTACTATATTCCACATATATTTATTTACACTGGATGCCAGTGCTTTATGGCAGAAGTGACAAAGTTTGTGAAACCTAGGAATGCGTTATCATGTTATCTAGTATCTTAGATGGACAGTCAATATGAACAGCCTGTGGACACACCTGTCCCAGTATCCAGTTCACCAAGTAATGAAATGAAAACAATACAAGTCTTTGAACAAACAACAGACATTCGAGTCCTTGAGTTTAAACAAGAGGATCGTAGAATTCAAATGGGTTTTCTCTAGTACTGCCAGGGCAGCCATATCTGTATTTGTGCCAATGCTGAAAGTCACACAACAAAGGTGGATTTGTGTCTGCTCATGGGCTGTCCTTCCACACACTATGGATATATACCTTTTCTTGGGGTAGGGGTGATGGGAACAAGAGAGTTTTAAAATATATGCATTTTAATGATATTCTAAGTGAAATTTCCAGTTGAAAACAGGAGAAAGTAATGCATGGAACTCCTAAGTATTTAAAGCATTTAATATTCAGAATTAATATTCTGAAGATTAGGGCAATCTATATAAATTAAGTGAATTTAAACACAATAATGTGTCATGGGGAAAACTTATTCCTCTCTTCATAGGGAAATAAACTCCCAGCCCCATATTTAGATTTCCATACATCCTCTCTGCCTGCGAATTTGCCAAAGAAGAGAATGGGGGCATCCACAACACCATGGGCCAAACCTACCTCCGAGGGATTTTTCCCTTGTTCCACTTTCTAGAGGAAGCTCCAGAGGCTTCTTCCTTGTCCACTTTCAAGGGAGAATTTGCCCAGGGATCTGCAGTATTGCAGTGTTCTCTCAGAAGGGCCTTCTGCCACCACGGCAGCCGGAGCACACGACTCCCAGGCCCAGAAGAGATCCAGTCTTGATAGAAAAGGAATAATCCAACATCATCCTCTGGTTTCATATTGCAACAGTAGCGAATAATAACAACAACACACCCTGCGATTTCTGGAGTGTTGGGAAAAGCCAAGTGAAAGTGCGAGAAGGGGCATGCACATTTTTGTGAAACTCCTTACTCTGCTGCCATAGGCAGCATGCAAAAGCTCACCTTCAATTTCCAGCAGTCTTGCGGAGGCAAATTGCTGAATGATCCAGCATATATTTCCTATTTGTTCACCAAAAATTCCTTGCATGTTTTTTTCACTTAGTTTTAAGCCATTTTTATGAAGATCCAGTATTTCTTCATTCCAGTACAAGCATCTTCCCTGAATGTCAAATAAAAATAGGTGATGAAAAATATTTTTCTAATGACCTTCCAAATTCCAATTTATATCAAGATGATCCTGGACTTTCGAAGAGGGAAGAACACAAACACACACATTCAAATGGATAATTAAGAATCATACAATATATACAATAGAAGATTCCCATGATTTAATCAGCAAAGATGGTACAGGCTAAAATTTTATTTCTGCCTGAGGAACAGAGACACTCTATTCCCCATTAAAATAAACAGGACTGGTCATCCACATTTCAGGTTTGCAAATCTCAAACCCTGCTTAAAAATGAATGCCTTCTAGTTTTGTTTTTGTGCATGGTACAAAGGCTACAGCAACTCTCAATGAATAAGAAGGGTGCAGAGTGGAAGTGGGAGCTAAGTTAAAGCATTTCATTTGATAAAACATCTGTTTTTTGCTTTAAGACACATATGTGGAGCTCCCTTTGAAGTCCAGAAGAGCTATACAAGTCTACACTTGAGGGCAGAATTTGGCCCAATGCGATAACACAGTAGCTTGTAATCTGAAAAAAAGAGCGTATTTATTACATTTTAAAAATTTGTGGGTTAAATCAAATTAGCCAGGAAGGACTCACACCTCTGAATAAATCGCCATCTCACCATGCGCTTCAGAACACTGTAAGAATTACAACTAAATCCCACCTTTCCGCTTTCTTTTGAGGTACTGGACAAAATTTGTGTTTTGGAGTAAGCCACTAGCTGGAGCTAAAGACCTGTAGAGCAAATTCAGAGGAGGGGGCGGGGGTGGAGGGGAGGACTCACAAGCTTTATTTCTCCTGAGGAGAAATCCTGACTTTTTAAGGCAGGTCTGGAAAGGGTCTTTGACCGAGTTTTAGATACGGACTTTGCTGTCATCTGTTAGGAGGACAGAAAGATTAGCCTAAAAAATGAAAACATCTGTATGCTTGAGTTCCTGGTGAGCTGAACTAAACTGGAGCAAAGTCTGATATTAACAGCAGAATGAATCAAACAGAGAGAAAGAGGTTTTCTAAAGCTCCCAAAGGAGCAGTGAAGCAATAGAAGAAAGGAAAACTTGAGAAGCAATTAAAGGCAGAAATTAATTGTTGAGTAATGTTTTAAATTGAAGGGGAATTACCTAGAAATACAAGAGTATCAAACTAACTGATTGACCCATATGCCTTTAATTACTGTTACCGCAAAGGCTCTTCAACAGGCACTCATTTAGAAAGACGAAGCGTTACCTGGGAAGATGTTTTCAGAGTGGCAGGAGAAAAGATCTCTTTTGTAGATAGAGATCAATTTACCAATGGCAATCAGACAAAAGGCATTAGGTGGGAACGCGGCATTCCCCAGTTTTGAAGGGTCAAAGTAAAACAGTTGAAGACCAAATATCTTCTTTATATGAATCTGGTTCAGGAGCACACAAAATAAACAGGTTTTGATCTTCCCACATAGTGTGTGGCACTGCTATGACTTCAATGAGGATGATAAACACTAGGTATCAATACAACTGTGAGCAAAATTTAACTCCAACCTTCCAATGAACATTTCTTCAGTTCCTAATCTGTGTCTTTTCTACACTTGGTTGATACAGATATTGAAGCTGGCAAGCAGGGCACTATATTCTGGGCAAGCATGTCAGTGCATAAGTTGAGTATTTCCCCACAGGGTACATAAGGCAGCCAATATCACACTGCCCTTGCTGTGATTTAGGAAAAAAACACTAAAATATGAGGGCAGATTGAAACACTTGCTTAAGAGCTTTCCTGTAGCTGGGTTATATCTGGCTGTTAGTCTTAAGCAAATATCAAACCTATGGGCAGAGACAGAAAATGGAAGCATTTCTTTTCCACAGTAAATTTAGCATCCAGGAGGTTATATATCTGTTATGGAAATATTCACTGTTACTATCTGTATGGTGATAATTTTCCTAATTGAAATAAATTCATACTGTTCAAATAGCAACTGGTATTTACCGGGATTCTCAGGCAGCATCCCCATCAGCTGGAGCTGCAGCTCCCGATTTTCTGCAGGTGCTAGGAGGATGCTCTGCTCTTTGAGCAGCAGTGCACATTGCTTTGTGCTGGCTTATGTATGATTCATGTATGCTTATCACAGCCAGGGATCCCATGTGCAATTACCACAAACAATAATGCAGAAAATTATTAAGTTACTGTGTTTGTACTTGTCATATCTGTGCTTAATGGAAAAAGAAACGGAATGTTTAGATAGAGTCATACCTTCCATTGACCTGCTGCAGCTATTGTTATCTATTTGCTTTAACGGGAACAGTTTTGCAGCTGATCCACCACAGAACTGACCTCAATAGTTCTGTGTGTGATCGAGTCAGAGATGCTTCTCAGTCTTCCTTGGGATACTTGCTATACGATAGATATATTCTGCTATGGTTACTCTGTTCTGAGGTTCTTAAAAGAAGGGCTCTTTTCCCTCCTTTTTTCTACGGATAACCCCTTCCTCCCCTCAAAAAAAAACCCCAAGATCACAGAAACTGCAAAAGCATACCTTGAAATTAATGCTTTCACATAACTGGGTATACCATATCTATTTATTTCAGACATGGCACTCATAATATCTAATTATTACCGAACATGGCATATTTGTTCAATCATTTTAATATACAATCTAATCATTTTAATATAGAATCTGTCATAATACTAACTCCATTAAGCATAGACTCTACTCCATTAAGTTACAGAGAGCCAGTATACCTTAAACTGGGTCTTTCATTTCACTCTAAATTTAACAGTGTTGCTTTCCACATGAGAACATGAGACTGCTCTGAGCTATATTTTCTAAACAATACTGCAATCTGAAACATATATCCTTTTTATTCCTTTTTTTTTTTTTTTTGAATTGTACAAAAAAATTTGAGGGAGCCAACATCATTTTCAGATACTCTTGATAGTTTTTGTATTGATATACCTATCGATTCAGAAAACTTTCGAGTCACTTAGTCACTTTGTGATGTTCGTCTTACTCTGAAAATCATGACAGAGTCAGACATAAAAACTTCAGGGACTAAATGTGTGTTGATGTATGTTTAATTAATTCAGTCAGGAAAAGATATAATATTCCTGAAGAAATGTCTGTCTATTCTATTGCACATTGATTTTGGAAAGTCCTGTACCAGCCTGAATTTAGAATGGAGTAGGTGATACTGAGTCCAACGACTTCTTAAACAAGGAAATTTAGATAGTTGAAGTTACAAGCTTAGAAATTTACGGGGAAGGGAAGCTGAGAGGAAGAAGCTTTGACTGCAAGACTAAGAAAACATGCAGTGCCTTCACTTACCATGTGCTAGCCTGATGTCTAAAGGAAATCCCTAAGCTACCTTATGCATCCTTGCTTGAATTCAGCATCCCTAGACACCCATGGTACACTGGATTCTAACTTTCTTGCATATTATTACACCAAAATTTCCTAGGAAAGAGGAGCTACAACAATCAAGTATTTTGCTCTCATGACTCCTGTACCTGGTACCAGGGCCTGGGCATTCTCTGGAGGGTGGATGGGAGAAGTCACAAGGGAAGAGAGCTGTGTTGCACGGAAAGGCAACACATCTTTCCAGGAGCGCAGGTGTCAGGCAAACCAGTAGGCGGGATGTTTTTTTTGGAGAGCAGGAGCAGCAGAGGCCTCGGAGGCGCTCGGCACGGCGTGAAAGCCAACACTGCGGGCTGGCTGGCTGCGCAGCGCCTCGCGGTGACACAGTATCCCGCGTATCCGTAAGAAATAGCACCTGTCCTACAAAGACATTTGGGTCATTTGCATAGCCTCATCAGCAGTGCGAAATGGCTCCTTGTGGAGTCAGACATTTGGAAACAGATAAAGCCCGGTAAAGAATGCTTCTTTTCTCCCTAAGAGATTAATGTAGATGTGAACACATTAGCGCTGTTTAAGGGAGAGCATTCTCTCTGACAGATAACTGGGATTGGGAATATTGGATTACCAAATAATGGACCTTTTAAATTCTGTCATCATTACTTATCAGCTACATTAGTTTAAAACCTGCAATTTTGAACTTAGCATTATTGAGCTTTTGAAAGATTAAATTACTGCGCTTTTGTTTGTGAATGGCTCTGTGAAATTTCCTGAAAAGGATAGTCCTCGTCCTTCATTGTGTAAATGTGAATGCCAAATAACATACTTTATTGATATTTACAGACATACAAATGATAGGACTAATGCACCTTAATGTCTGTCTACCTGAGTGAAAAGGCAGAATGTTGTTAGATAATATGGTGCACTGTATCTCCTTTGTAAGCCTGTTTGGAGGAGTCAGTCTTTACCCCCATTCCCTTCCTGAAAACCTTATTTTCACAGCTAGCTTCTCATAGGCAGACTTGCAGTAAAGGCTTCCTTATAAAACTTGTTTTGTTTTATCCATTAGGCAGATTAAAAAATACGTAATTTGGAGTTATACAGAGTTAGTTTCTTGCTGCACAGAGAGGTGGGCAAGAGAGTCAACCATATCCAGCACACACAAAAGTAGTTATTTAGGAGCAGATTCACACTTGCAGTAGCTAGGAAGCATAAAGCCCTACATTCAGTCTCCATCAAGGATTTAGGAACTAAATTCCCTGCTGTGCTGTTAGTTTCAGAGCTCTCTGCTAAGCATTTTTCTCAGAGGGTCTGTCAGACAGAGGCTTCAGGGACACCGTGACTCTTTGAGATCGAATTCCAGCCATCACAGAGTACTCGACCACTCGGATCCTCCACATCATCTTCCCATCCGTATCTTGGTCATGGCAATCCACGGCCTCTTTCTTCTCCATTATCCTGAACTGTGAGATTGACTCTTTAAGGCAGGATTTTCAAAGCTCAATAAGGAAGTTAATCTCATAAATCCCATAGACATATAATGCAAATTGAGTGCTCTCCTTACATCAACACCTTTGAAAATTCCCACTGAATTTTTTCGAAGTTGTTTGGTAAGAGCAATACTCTATTTTTTGAAAACTTTTCCAACTTTTTAAGAAGTCAACAGAGTAGTGAGCCAACGAATAAGAAGAGTGATAAGCTATGAAATGAAAAAGGATTGAAATGAAAAAGGAATATGTTTGTGAGAATATATGTTTGTTTAATTAGGTAGATACAAATTATGCTCATAAAACAGAATCAGAGAGAAAGAAAAGATACACTGTAAATATCCTTGACTCTCCATTAGACCCCAAATGTAGGCACCGCCCATGCCCAAACAACTCAAAATACTTGGAAACAGTTTAAAATACATTTCGTTTTGGTTGTTCAGTCTTTATGCTTTTTTTAATTACCATATTTTTCTTGCCTCTGAGATAAAACCTGTTATATTTGGGAGGCAGACTTCAAATAGATGAATGTTCTGTATATGTTAAAAGAAAGAAAATGATTTCAAAAACAAAGTCAAAGTCAAAGCCTTGTCTTCTGAATGATGCTTTCTTCCCCTTCCCCCACAAATGAAGTTTACTTTCAATTCAGTTGCAGCTGGACATCTATTCAACATATCAGTTTAGCTAACAGTGAGCTAACTGTCTCTACAATATTCATGAATTACTTATCAGGCCATGTCTAAAAGTCTTCCAAATTCTTGTACATTCTTAGATGTCTTTTATACAGAGACGAGAGTTGTAAAGTGTCACACAAACATTAAAAAAAGGAAGCAGGTTATTCATGAAAAAAGAGTTTCATTCTCTCCTTAAAATGGTATTGCTACTTTTAGCAGTCATTGACAGAGAGAAAGATCAAAATAATTTACTTTGCACTATTTTTAATTTAGAGAAATTATATCAAATCTCATCTGGACAGCTCCAAGTATAATTTGAGTCACATAAAAAAAAGCCATTTTTTCTAGAGATTGAAACTATGTTAGATATTTATTGAGCTCCCCAAACACTGGGAGTACGTCAGTTTGTACTGGCACATTTGAGATATCAGCACATTGCAAGGTTCTGGAAAACATGAGTGCATCATCCTTCTGGATGATGGAAGAGTTATGGGGCCTGTGCAGGTCTGCGCAAAATGAAAGTTTTCAATATGGTTCATTCTAGCCAAGGCTGATATTTGCTTTTCTAGTTGGTGTGCAATGTCACTCAGACACCCAAATTAGGCTTTTTCTTGCCTTTACAAGCACTTTTCTGTAAATTTGGTTAGTTTACCATTATGTTAAAAACTCATTGCTAATTTCATTTATAGATTGTGATTCTAAACCTCTAAAAAAGGTTTTAAGGTGTGGTTGCCTGAGCATCTTTCCACACTGTATGGTAACCAACAATGCAGCTGATCAGTAGGCTGATATATGTCCCCAGGATAATAATACAATGCCCATTAAAGATTTATACTGAGGATATTTTATTGGCAAGAGAAAAATCACTGGTGTACCTGTGGCTAGATGACTGCACCCCATTCTAAGTAATTACCTGAAAAAACAAGGACATAATAATAATAATAAAAAAAGAGTGAGATAAATAGTGATTGTATCAGGTCTTAAAGGGGCTAAGACCTGCCTGATCGTCATGCCCTGATGTAACAAGCTCAAAGGATTTCCTCCTTCAAAAGAAAGCTGGTTCCTGAAGTAGGTCCTGAAGAATTGAGACTCAAAGGGCCACTGTACCTGGTGGGAGAATTCTGAAAGTAATTTCTGGTAAGGCAGAAGCTCAGGTTCACACCAAGCTTAGCACAGTCATGACACTGACCACTGGTGTTGGTACCCCAGCATTTTGAGAAGTGAGGGTTCCTGGCAACCTCTAATTTCTTCCTTTTGCTCTTCAACCCCAAAGATAAAAGGGTAGCTTTGGATGTCACCTTTGAAGAGCTGATAAATTCTGCTCTGCAGAAGGGGCCTGCATGATACAGAGATGGGAGCCTACAGCGAAAGAGCCTAGTCCTCCTCCTCCAGGGAAGGAGAATTACTGGGTCTTCTTAGTCTAAAGAAGTAACAGTTTATCAGGAATATCATAAAAACAAAAAAACTACAAAGACGGTAGCTTCAGTTGTCCTGTTTATTCTTTCTCCATAACAGAGGAGCAACAATACAGCAACTTGGAGCAATAGCTGAACCCAGTTTTGTTAGGGGGTTAAGGCTTCAACCTACAGCTGGTGAACGTCCTCCACATAGAAGCCAAACTGTTTGAAATGAAACCTGTTCTGGAATGCGAAATATGCAAAATATCCAACATGAGCTTATTCAAATTGAGACATGTTTAAAGACCACATGCTAGAAGCATCTTTCTCTGGCTTTTCCAGAACAGATTTCTTAAGCATGTCAGACACTATTCTGCTGTCATGTACACTGCCACAAATACGCTGTACCACTCAGACTGAACAAGAGACAAGATCATCTCCTACTGTCCTGAATTTTATGATATTCCAGCAAAGTCAATGTGAAAATAAGGCAAAAGTAAGGAAAGCCAAATTTTCAGCCCTGTCCCTCTTCAACCTCTTGCTCTTGCCCTGAATCCTTAAGTAAGGAATTGATCAAATAAGTCTCAAACCTAAGGTCATCTGGCCTTGCATTGCTTGCAATGCTACAAGAGCCCTTGGCTACAGACAGGATGCTTCATGCTGTATCTAATATCTAACATTAATATCTAATATTAATAATGTTTATATATCTATGCTTACATGGAAGGCAGAAACAATGTTATTTATGTTTATTAGTACAGACTTTTAAGATAGAAAACACAAATATACTTTAGCAGAAGAAGCAGAAGAGAGAGATTACATACTAACAACAGTTGGAAGAAAGAGATGGAGGGCAGGGACAAAGAAGAGTAAAAAGACAGACAGAATTTAAAACTGGCAAAGATGCACCAATATATTTGTCCTGCCCTGCAACCTACTCCAGCAGTGCCTGGGGTGCACAGCCCCTTAAAAAGGATGCTAAGTCCCATCCTG
Source organism: Nothocercus julius (assembly GCA_013398735.1). Taxonomy (NCBI): domain Eukaryota; kingdom Metazoa; phylum Chordata; class Aves; order Tinamiformes; family Tinamidae; genus Nothocercus; species Nothocercus julius. Next base: position 1,723,508 of record VZSV01000145.1, read on the forward strand.
TCCACCCCCAAAGTGGGGAAAGGCTTCGTCAGCTAGAAAATGGCCTCATACTTTGGAGAGACTTTTTCTTCCTCAAAAAGACACTTGAGGAATGCAAGATCTTTAAATATAACCGCTGCCTAGCTGCTGCGCTGGACAGAAGCCTCGGTGACGAACGTCGAGGGAGCAGGAACACCGGCAGGCCTTCCCTGAAGCATTTGTATTTGCTTAGGTGTGAAGTCAAAATGCAGTTAAACAGAAATATTCCACTTGAAAAAATAAAGATCATGAAAGCTTAGGCCTCAAAAGAACCCATTTAAAACTCAGGTAAATACGAAGGCAGGAATGAAGCAAATGCTCTTAGAAGGCAAGATGCAAATTACGATATCTAATCTCTCTGCAGTGATCAGCACACTCACTCTATCTGGTTTCCATCTGTCATCTGAGCCTCAAGTTTACAGGCAATGTACTGTCTGTCCTGAAATCTGCATAGCCTGTCAGGCATTCAGCTTTCTGCAGTGCAGAGTCTCCTATACTGAGGTAACTGGCTTTTTTTTTTTTTTTTTTTTTAGGAAAAATAGTAAGGGAAATATATCATGAACATTCTGGGCAATTGAAAAATGAATTTTCCTTTTCTGTTGCTCTTTTCTTTTCAAAAATATCACATTTGAAAAGTTTTCTTTCTCTAATGGTCTGGGAATACAACAATGAAAATGTTTAAAATTAAAATGAGTTTGTTTCTGGTACTGTGAAAAGACTACTGAGAATGGAGTTAAAAGGGTTTAAAAACAAAAACAAAAACACAATATTACACTGACAATCTTTTCCAGGTGATTTTCCTAGTAGATTCTGTCATGTTAGGGCACAAAGGTGACCTTTAAAGACGCTATACAATTCTTCAGTGGATCTCAAAGGCTTGGCCTTATTTTAAACGGGACTTAATTTTGACACAAGTATTTTCCTACACTTGCAGAAGAGAACTGGAAGTCATAAACTGGGAACCAATGAGCACAAAGTCCATAGGACACAATGACATAAATACGTGCGTTTCTACCAACTTCACCTTGTGGGTCATTTCATAGATTGAAGCAAGGCATAGCTGTTTAAACCCTTACACCTCCCAAATCAGCTCTGCACAGATTCCATGTTGGCCTCACGTCTGGCAGGTATGAACCCTGGGTATTATCCCAAGTATAAAAATGTGGGACTTATATATTAAGTCTGCAAATTGTCTGAGCCCTAACTGAGCCCTTGTTCATCTGTACAAATACTTTGTAAATGGAAGTATCACTCCTGAAACACAGTCCCTCTGTCAACAGGCTCTGCTGACAAATCTGAACCATTTCTAAAAAACTTTTTTCTCCTGCTCCTTGTCTACTTAATGAACTATTAAAATAACAATAACAAAAAAATCAGAGTGCCAAAAAACTTGGAAAAAAAAAACAGATTAAAACTGACAAACTTTGTGCAACAGGCGTTAAAGACAGATGCAATGTGCTTTATGCTACCACCTGTGCTCACCCTACTCTGGCCAAAACAGCAACCCTTGCAGGTGTGCAGGGCAGGCAGGAGTGTAACTGTGCTCTGCAGTCCAGGGGAGAACGTGGCAGTTTTGGCTGAGGCTCTTGCATCATGTCTGCAGTCAAGAACCCTGCACCCTGGGCCTGTGGATGACTGGGTCTGCGTGCAGAAATTGCTAGAAGCCACAGGCAGGCATGAACACAGAGATTTACTAGCCTAATCTCCTGTGTACTGCTGCAGATCTATCTGGAAATGAGGGCACAAGCCAGTTGCAATATTTACAGGAATTAATACAGGGATCAATGAGACAGAGTCTTTAACACATCATATTTATGAGCTGATTCTGACATTTCTTCATTTTTTTTTCTTTATTTCTGCTTTGGCAGTGGATAATGAATGCTGATGAGATACTAATTACAGTAATTCAACTCATAGCTACTGTCAGTGGGTAAAGTTCAAACCTTACAACGGAAGAGTTTTGGATGGAGAAAAAAAAAATTTCAGCAGTGATCTTGGTTTATCAACCTCTGTGGAGCACAGGGTGCATCAGGAAGATGCTCCTTCCTCCAGGAACACATTTTATTCCTTTCTTATAAACCCAGTGTAGATGTAGCCATGAAAAGTATAAGTGATATCCTGGAAAACTTTGTTTTGCATAATTCCCTTTCAGGGCAGGTGCCATTTATTGTCCTCATTGTGCTGAGACAGGTTCAACAGCTGCATCATTTTCCACAGCTATTTGGTAGGTAGGACATCCAACTCAGGGGGAGAGAAATACTTTGAGCAATTGCAAGACTTTGTTATTCAAAACACAGTTTGAAAATGGCTGTAGGAATTTAATTAGAAACTTCCATTAGGAGATTAGATGACTAGAACAAAGAAAACTAGTGAAAAGGCTTCTTATTAAAACCAGTAGCACTGCAGAATATTGATAATATAACAAAGGAATGAGTGGATATGCATAGCAAATTATTAAAGGTTACAGATAAATGTCCAAAAGTTGCTCAGTTTCTGGCTATCCCAGTATATACAGAAGCCAGTGAGACAGGAACTCATATGGTCCCTTCCCCTGTAGAACACAGGGGCAGAGGGTAAGCAGAGGTATTGGGCTGCAAGGCTCAGCAATGCTGCGTGAGCTGTTTGCATGTCTTTAGTCCCACTCCACAAATGAAGAGTAAGGAAACCCTTGCAAGCCCACGTGCTGCTGCATGGACTGCAGCCACGGTCAGTGATGTGAACCTCCTCTGATGAAAAAACCTGCCTGCCAGAAAGGGAGTTTGTGTCTGGAAAACAACAGGGACAAGAACCATCTTTTGGCTCTCTAGCATCCCAGAATCTTCAGTAGGCAACCCCAGCTCGGGAGAACTGATGCTGTAGGAACTTCTGCCCAGAAAAATGTCCCACCGAAGGTATTCAGCAACTTCCACAGGGAACCGAAAAATCAATAAAAGATTGTGTAATCAGACATAATTCAGATGGGTTCACCTCCCTGAACTATGCAGACTCGTTGCTACTCCTGGCAGAGCTTAGCACCTCCTCACTCAAAAGTCATGCTGAGTCTGGCCTGCATTTGTACCAGCTCCCAACCCTCAGCTTCTTATTCTTGTGGTTCTTTACACAAATGCTTTACACAAATCTGATCTGTGCCTAGTTTTATAGTTTATACAACTAGAAGTTACTATACAGCTAGAACTAGTTTTATTTAAGTCATTCTTTCAGATACAGTCTTAAGATGATAACAATCACCATTAAATCTACACTTAAATTTTTCAGGAATCATTCAAGACAGGTTGATGGGTTTGTACTACCCAATAGTTTTTGTCCATATAGGGCAAATAATTGAGGCAAGCTTCTCAAAGCACCTCTTTCTTTACAAATAGAAGTGCTAGATGTGGGCAATAATCCACCCTAAGGCTGTTGATTATGACTATATAATATTGTAGTATTTTGCTAACCCAGGGCCGATTAGTTATCAAACTGCCGAGTTAGGCCAGATGGGGTTTGATCAGATACCTTTACATGATTCTTCAGAAAATACAGCATGATGAGTTGTATCATAAAAGACACTTTAGTCATCAGGGATGTATACCAGGTCTAGCAATACGGATACACACGAGTACACACTGAATCACTGCTTGAGAAGAGCCTGCTGGCTAATTCATACAAAAAGGACACAATCCCATTGCTCCCTAGCCAGGTTTCCACTTGCCTATCTCAGTTCTTCTCTTTCTCACAACCAAAGATCCTCCCATGTTTCTCACACTGCAGTGGAGTCCAGTGAAGCAGTCTGAACAACTTTGTATACCCCTGCAGGGTTATAACAGGTTGGTGTAACTGAATAGTCTCACATTTCTACTCCAGACCCCCATAAAGGTACCTTTCTTAATGACACTACAGCGACTCTTCAAACAGAGAGTCAACTTTGCTGGAGATTAACAACTCTCCAGTTACCTCAGTATTATCTGTACTGTAACACAGGTAGTACCAACCATCCCGCCAGTGTGGAAGGCAAAGTTTAGCTGGCAGCTGGCAACAGCAACAGTTTGACAGTTCTAACCTAGAAGAAAAGGAAGTGAAACATTAAATTGCTAGTGCACAAAGATGTACAAAGATAACTCTTCTTTCACTGTTAATACAAAACAGTACTTTGATGGTTACCAGTTACTAAAAGGTTAATTAATTTGAATATTTTGAAGAAAAAGTAAGGCAATTACAAGATGAACAGATAACTAGATGGATGACTGTAAAATACTAGAAAATTGCTGATTGCTTTGCTAAAGGGCAGAGGCAAATTACAATCATTGTCTTTTGTTCTTGTGAACCCAAGCCTTTTTTTTTTTTTTTTTTTTTTTTTTGTAGTCACGTTACTTTAAAATGAACCATACAAGAATCTGTGATGTCGCAGGGAAAAATGGATATAACCCAGGACATTTAAACGGGTCAAGAAGTCCTCTTGAAGTAATACTAAGGTACTCCCATATATTAACCCATTTTATAGCCTTCACTCGGTCTGGAAAAGGCCAAAAGACTTTTTTTTTTTTTTTTTTTTTAACAACAATGAAGCATCTTAATGTCAGTGTTGTGGTAACATGAACTTCCTTAGATAACTGAAAGTGGGACTATTGCCAGATAAAGCCCCACTCAGCTCAGTAGTACAAACATAACGAAAACCATTCTTCCATACTCCTTGCTGAAGAAACCAGAAGCTTTTACCTTCTTAGAAAAGCCAAAAATATGAAGCAGCATGTAATGATGGCAGAACAATTCCAAAATAGACCTTTTGTTTGAGACTAAAACCAAAAATCTCCGTAATAGCTTGACAATAGACGACAGCAGATTTGGTTAAAAACAAACAACCTTAAAACTCTTCCACCTCTTCAAAAGTCTGTCTGAGAAATACTTTTGATAGCACTGTGACCATTCTTTTCAGTAGCTTGGAAAAAGAAGTGATCTTTCCCTTTGAAGAAAAATTAAACTAGCTCTAACCTGTGAGACTTTTACACAGGAAGAGTACTGCTGCCTTAGCTGGATTCTCAAAGTAGCTATAAGCTTCTTGCTATAATTTAGAGTAGAACTGAAGAATGTCTTTTTATTTTTATTACATTCTTGTTTTGTGATGTATGATTTTACGGAGGTGACTAACAATCTCTGGGACCTCTGTCCCATTGCTGGCCATAGCTGAGAGCTCCTTCATTCTGAAGCTCAGCAGTGTAATTTGTTCTCAGGTCTCGTTAAACTCCTTCCCTGTCTGGCTGACTGTTGCACGGGGAGGAATCTGCTCCGGCAGGAGCATGGGGACACTGGAGAGCCAGGGGGACGCTCCTGGCACCACTGCTGCAGATAACCATCCCAGCACGAAGGGTCACCCTGGGGAAGGCCAGAAACTTTGGAAGTCAGCAGCTTTGGTGCCCTTTGAGCCCCCTTTTTTCTTATAAGAAGAGCTCCTTGGAATTCCACTCAAAATAACCATAGTAGGGGCAATGTATTCCCCCACCCACACTGTATCTTCTTTAAACTTATGTTTATATGGTAATATTTAAATTACAAAGCACTAGCCTTTCACCTTCAGGATCCTGACTGGATTCAAACCATCCTCCTTTGGGAAATGAGTTTGGTGGCCTAAGCTGAGTCTTGAGTAGACAAAAGTCCTTATCTCCAAACTCCAAACATAATTCAGCACAACATGGTGTGACTGGGAGTCCCTGCTCAGGAAAAGACAAGGAATGAGCTTGTGTCAAACATAAATTACCTAAGTAATCAAATCAATATTGAATTCAAAGTGAAAATATCAAAATTATCAGATACATTTGAATATTGCTGACCATATTATAGAAATTTCATTTAGATACTGTCCCCTGCCCCCCCCCCAAAAAAAAAGCAAATTCAATGAGTTTAAAATAGGAACTTTAAGTTATGACATAATGACTGCATATGAAATAAAATATCTAAGTTAAAAGAGATTTGGAAAGGTACATTTCTCCTCTCAAGCTGAAGGGAATAAAAAGGTGTAAGAGGCTGTGAACTTCTTCACCTGGTGATGCAAAAAAATGAAAAAAGTGACTGTCACTACCAAAAATATTGTAAAGTTACAATCCTTAAACCACCTCCTGGCCAAGCTAATATGACATTATATATTCACTTCTTCTCTCCTGCTTGCTTCGTTTATAGTCTCAAGCCTTTACTCACAACAAAATGGATGACAGTTTCATTACAGAATGGCATCACTTGTCAAACTTTGAATTACTGATCATAAAAATATCAGTTATGTTTTGAAGGATTGTTTGAGCACCTTTTTTTTTATCAGCATTACTGTTTAGTGCAACATACACAAGGGGTGGCGGGGGGAAGTGACGGTGGAAAGAAATCAAACCTGGCTGAAGAGCTATGAGTTTGCAATACCCTTCCCACACAAACAAGCTTCTATCGCAGTTATAGACAGCAGAAATAAAAGGGAGCTTTTTGGCTCACAGCTATAAAAAAAAAATTATCATAGTGATGAAGTTCCTCAGCCATCAACAGAGCTGTGATAACGCTGTTTGATGATGATTTTCCCATGAATGTTAAACAGCCGCCACTGCGGAGGAAAAGGAGCTTATCTGCACCTAATACTGATCTCTAATTCCTGCCCTTCTTGAACCATCCATTTTCTAACAGCATTAACTGGCAAATTTACATCCCATCTTAATGCTGCTAAAGAGGACAGGAGATGAAGAGTAAATGACAGCAGTGTAATGAGGATGGCTTTTTTCTCCTTTCTCTTTAATGGCTGAAGATTTACACAATTGTCTGTAAGCTTATATAGAGAGCTTACCTGAACCTTTTGCCAGCATGGATTCAACTTACAGGAGCTTTTGTTAACTAAATACACATAAATATTTTTAAGGAGGTTTAATATTGTGACTTCAAAGAAAGCTAAAAGACAGGATGAGAAAAAATATTTTTTAGCATTTTGATTATGGATAAAAAATGCTAGTATTTCTTTCTTAAATGGATACAATTGTATTTTCAAAACACCAAAATCTGATTTTAACATTCTTTTGCTGTTAAAGAATTTTCTTTTTATATCACGTAGAAGAAGAACTTCTTTTCATATTACAAAATTTTAGTCCAAAATTAACATTAAAATTCAGAAATCAATGGTTATACAAATATATTATGTAGAGCTGTGTTTCACATGTCACCCGCAATACGGATTGCTTTCTGATCGTGCAGCTTCCATTAAAATAGAAGGTTTTACATTGCATGGCAGAAAGAGTAAGAAAGAATGTTCTGACTTAAGAAACCACAGCAACAATATTAGCTAAATTCAGTCAAAGTATTTCTGTACATCCAAATGATAATTTCAATGGAAATTAGAACCAGTTCGAGATGTGCTGTTGATATTCAAAAGACTCTTGGTCTGGCTCAGTCTTTTGCTCAGATATAAAAGGCTAAATTTAATTAGCACCATTTTTTTTTAAAGATAGACAGCATTTTTTTTCCATTTTAGTTCAATATTAATTTCCAATATTAATTTAGTTCATATACACATTATGTCTCTAGGGTATATAGGAAAGGTTATATTTGAAAGGGAAAAGAAATGGGTAGAATGCATGGAGCAGCCTTTAACTGTCCCACAGTGAGTGCAACCCAGAGCTGCACAGGTGTGCAGGACACTCTGCCTACAGGGGACTTGCTGTTTTCCAATGGCTTTTGATATAAACTATTATTTTGAGTGTTCTGCAATGTCAGTGTTTAATTTGTTTAATCCACATTGTCACTACCATTTCTACTTCAGGCACGCCACAAATATTTAATATCTAAAAATATTAAGATCTTTATCTATTCATATGTATCTATGTGTACATAAACACACGTATCTGTAAGTCTAATATTGCATTGAATATATATGAGAAAAATAAATGTTTCTCATAATAACATGTTCTAAAATGAGTTTCTAGTCTTCCTTGACTGGTATTGGAGGGTTCCCATCCCCTCCTGAATGACAAAACTGGAAATATACTTTGAAAAGAGATTCTCGGCAGTGTAGTATCTCTCTGCAACAATGCCTGTCGTTATTCACTTAATGAAGCTTTTTGATTCCTGAATCACTCACTTTAGAAGGAAAACAAGAAAGCAATTACAAGTCAACTACTGTTGGCATGCTGATCAGGGTGTCATACCTTCTTCGAGACACGTATATCTGAGAACACAAATTGTTCTTCATATTTAAGGTAACATTCAGCATTTAGATTTAAAAAAATATTCATCTAAGATGCTAGGGTCCAGATTTTCAAAGATTTATAGGTTTCTAAATTACTTTATTTTCTTCCTTTGAATTATTTAGGCGTCTTTGTTAAAGACATGGGGGCATGCTCTAAGTAGAACCCAAGACATCCAACAGATATCCTCTGCTATTAGGTCTAAATGGAAGTTTGGGTGACTGTTTTCTCATCCCCTGCATGAATCTCTTCATGGTCTTAAGAGGCTGAGAAAATAAAGTAACATAACCTGTAATTTCTCATTATTGTGCAAAAAAAGCTAAATAGTTTGTGTTTTAATTCACTCAAATACATTGGCTGCTTTCAGAAAAGGGGCTTCTTTCACCAAAATCAAAACATTAACATTTTCCTTGAAAAAAAAAAAAAAAAAAGAAAAATCCCACAAGAGTATTAAGTATCTCTATGAGATGGAAATTTCCATTGAAATAACTTTGATTTTTTTTTTCTTTTAAGAAAGAAGTGAAACTCGTTCATTTTAAACCTAAATTACTGTTCCCACGAATCACTCCAGCACACTAGGAAAGAAAACATTGTTCACTGTTAAGCTAAACTGAAACAAAACATTAACAAACCGTAATAAAACAGTTTGATGTTTTGAATTGCTTATCTAAGTATCTATTCCACTGAAAAATCATAGTCTGAAATAACTAATTTAGAAACATGGAATGTTTTGCATACTAGATATTTCTGTTTTCAACTAACTCTTCCACAATCAGATTTACTTTTAAAATAGGTTTTCAGTTGATGTTTGGTGAGAAGGTAAAAACTGAGGTCAGCATGACAATGTTCACAACAAACCTGTGATGAACATCCAGTTTTGCATCTTACTGTCCACCATAAATAAAGAAAAAGACTCACAAAAAAGACTCACAAATAAAGAAATAAAGAAAAACGGTGAATCAACCAGATAGGTTCACTTGCGCTGTACACTTGAAATGAATTTCAGAATAAAAGGTGAAATATCATATCAATTAAGTATCATCATAAAACTTCAAAGTCTCTTCATGTTGTAGTATGTACCATATAGAATTCCTGCTGGCATTGCAGTATTCCTAGTGCATCAAAAATGCATTTTATTTTAAAAAGAAGAGGTTTTTGTGTGCACACAACAAATTGTACAGAACGCTGTAAAGATGCAAGATGAAGCTGCACGTGTACTTTGCAAAATACTTTCTCCCTGAGCTACCTATTTCCAGAGACTCTTTGGGAACAGAGAGAGCAAGAAAATAAGGTAGGAAAAATTGCAGACAAAAATTAAAGTTTATAACAAAAGTACACATGTCATTAAACAAAAAGCCTCAAAAGCCATGCAAACTACTTGGCATACATCATGATGCTCCAGGTTGTGCTAATGCTAAGCCTTACAAAGAGGAAGGGGGAATATGATGTGATATAACTCCGCACTTAATCAAGGTGAATCCCTCTCTGCTGATTATCAAGCGAGGATAAATTTCCTGCTCCACTCTATGCTTATACAAGAAGAGCGATACTGTGGTGATAACATCTAAAACCATAATAAGAAAATGAGATTATGCTAACTGTTGCTTAAGAAGTTTCTTTGTACCAGAGAAACAAACAAACTGAAAGCTTTAAATATCAAAGAGTAATTTACTTGCAGTGCTACATGAACGCAAAAGGACTGATAAAGAGCAGCCTCCTCTTGCTGCAGGTGGATCACAGAACTCTGACTGTTTCCAGCCCATCAACGGCGCTTCCCTGCTATAACTGCCTGATGCCAGCCCTGGAAATACATGACCACACTGGATTAGAGGCAGTCTACCTAAAGCACCTGGGGGGAGAAAAACGAAGGAGGGCTATTCTTCTGGAAAAGAAGTATTCAACATGCCCTGATACGACTGCGGCTCTTTGTGCTCCATCACCATCTAGAACAGTGGGTCAGAGTTCCCTCTCAGAACAGAATACCAGTCTCTATAATGGAAACATTTTATTTGGCAGAAAAAGTCATGAACAGTCTACACCAGAGACATCTTAGGGTCAAGAACAGTAAGAATCGCCCAAAGCTTTCTGCTAATTGTCAGATTTACAAATATAGTGTACTGAATAAGCAGCAAAGTGCATAATGTGAAATTTTCATACTCTCTAAAAAATTGAGGGACAAATCCTTACTGGGAATCAATGGCTGGCCATATAGAGCAACTGAGACTTGGCTCCCAAATGTTTCCCATTAAGCAAATATGACCACGGACTACCTGGAACAGCAGTTTAATCACACAAGGAAAACAACAAGTTCCAGTTGGGAATAGGAATGCATGGATTACCCTACAAACAGTCAACCCTCCTGCCCCTCCAACAAAAACCTGAAAGCCTTCATATGGCTGAGAGCCAGAAGACAGTTAGGAGGAGGGCTCTGCAAGTGAGCTGCAGGTGAGGGAGGACCCAGGCAGCCCTGCAGCCTCACACAGACACTGCGAGGTCCTTGCAAGATACACTGAGCAAAGCACACTGCTTGTTTCAGGTGGTCTCCCTGTTCTACACGTATATACTATATATTTGATCACTCAACATTGGACATTCCAGACCTCATTAATCTTATGCAAGTTATAAGCAGGTATGCCACAACAAAAGATAGGACTAAAACTCAACCACTCAACTTTTTCTGCACACAGAACAAACTGTGTTTTGCTTGCAGCTGCAGACTTCCACTCATTTTCGTGAATGTGTCAAATTATGATGCTTATAATGCAGTATCGTGAGTTTTGCCTAGGCAAAATATCATCAATGGCATTTTTAAATGGTCAAGTTTGAAAATTTGCCCCTTAGAGACTTGGTAAGTAAAATTAGACAACCCAATAACTTTAAAATAGCTCTTTTCTAATTAAAGTGTGATGAAGCTTTCAGCCTATCTAGCTCGGGATGCAGAATGCACAAGCAAGCCAATTAGAGATAGTAGCAAAAACAAAATGGTGTCACAAAAAGATTTACCACGTCAGTCCCTCCAGCAGCTGCACCATTTCTGCTGATAAAGGTGAAACAACAGCTACTTCTGCAGCTAAGGCTGAAGCTCATGTTAAGCTGACAAATCAACTTTTCGAGTCTTGGGAGATTCAGCAGAGCTATCAAGAGGCACAAAGGCTACTAATGCTTATGTCATACTGCTCAACTCTTGCATTTTACCCAAGAGACGCCAGATTTTTTTGGCTTAAATTTTTTTTTTGATTTTTGCATTCTCCTGGGCAAAAAATCAAAGAGGCCCATTAATTCAGTGAGAATTTCACTTATCTCTCTGCTTGATTTTTTTTCTACGAGACTTGCACGGTTTGAGGTTGAGAAGCATGCTCTGCTTTGATAATGGCACCCTGAAGGATACCACTGGTAGCAAGATGAACATTCAAGAAAATCCCAGCTGCTGTTATTCAACGCGAACATTCAGTACATGTCAATGCCTTAATGTAAGTGCAAAGACCACCATCTATCATTACTCTGTCATTCAAAGAAGCCTAAAGTCACAACGAGCAATTCTAGTAACCGAACATGCACAGTTCAAAAGCTTGGTCTGACTCTTGTATACAAGCAAGTACTAATACAGCTAGTAATTATCCGTTAAACATTTGCACACCTTGTGCTAACCTCATTTACCACTTCTTAGAGCATATGATTACAAGCTTACTTGAACAAATATGCCTGGCTGTCTAGCGGTTTGCATTAGTGGCGATGGTAAGGATCAAAACGATATGATACTACAAAAAGGAAAAGCAGTGACTTTTATAACAGATTTTCCTCATGTTGCTCCATCCTTGTATATCAAAATGCTTTGGAAAATAATGTAAGTTGTTCAGATGTTTGTAAAATCTAAATTCTAAATAAAACTTAAAAGCTAAGCAGTGCTAAAGGACGGTGCAAGTGCTTGCAAGCAAATTATTTCTAATGTTAGATTCAAATTCTCTTCCTTTACAATCCGTTTTGGTCAAAAGCAGATGTGCTTGGGCATCTGAGGGCAGTACTACTAGATCTTCTGTGTACTATGTGCTATGAAAACAAGCCAGTGTATTCAATCACACTCCATATGGAAGAATCTTAGTAGCATGAGAGAGCAGGAGAAGTACATAACTCCGATTTAAAAAGGTATATCCAGCTTCAAAACACATCCTTTGCTTCAGTTACAGGTAACTTGGTAAAGAATCAGTATGTGTGTAATAAGACAGCACTCAGAAAGGAAGATGAGCAATAAAATACAAATCCAGATACCAAGTTCTAGGGTTCAGATTAAGAGGTTTCTTTTATCCAAGTGTAGAAATGTTTACCATAAATAAGGTTCAAATCCAAAACTAAACTCAGACTGCAAACAATTCAAATCCAGAGATTTAATTTTGGCTCAACTGTAGCATTGTAAGGAAGGAAGGATAAATAAAAGCCTAAATTAGCCAGTGGAATTGCGAAGAACTATAAGAAAAAAATAAATTTTTAAGATGTAGCTAAATGTAGAAGGATGATGTCTGGTTAATTAAATGCACGAGAATGGAAAATGAGAGCCAGGGCATGGTACTACAGAAAGTGATAAATCTCAGAAATATATCATAGAGTAAATGAAAAAAAAAAAAAAAAAGTTGCAGAAAGAGCAGACTCTTCACAGGTACAATCAGAAAAGGTTTCACACAGTAACCACTTGGATAGTCTACCATTTATGGATGCGATACAGAAAGTGGCCTTACTTGAGGAAACAGAAAGCAGCTTACACAGGGATATACAGGGTAGCTGAAATCCTGTATAATTACCACTTGGCTTTTCAGAGGAGGCAGAACAAAGGCCGACATTAGATTCTCTAAATCACTGGATTAGAAATAGCTGCAACACATAGTGAGAACAGCTGCTTTTGACACGAGATGACGTCATGGTCCTGGACGAGACCTTTGGTTACGAGGGAATCACTACAGACTCAATACTGGACGTAGGAACCAGAGAGAGAGATTTCCGAAACTCTTAAAAAGCAAAGAAACAAGCAAAAAAAACCCATAAATTCTCAAGACTAAGGATTGATTTTCCATTTGCAAATAACAGAGGAAATATGTCAGAAGAAATATTACTAAACATCCAATAGAAACAGATTTCTAACTGACTGAGAGCATTCTGCCACTATACTGCTGATACCTGTATTTATGCTTTTGTCTTATCAAAGACGTTTTCAAAGACCTGCAGCGTAAGCAGGCACGTGCAATATAAAATCTGCTTTTTCCTCGGGCCAGCATTTTTCTTCTGGGCTCTGAAAGGATTGCTGTGATACAAATCTACATCTATGTGTGCCTGCTGCATTAGTGATCATATGCAGTGGCCTGTCTGCTGTGGGAGATTATGGGGATACTGCAGGCAGGGGGCAAGGGATCAGCCAGGATGTGTACAAACTTCAAATTGCTGACTACACCCCTGACTGAAGTCTATATAAATTATGTCCACCACATTCCCATCATTTATTTCTTTTGTCATTCCTTCAAAGAACTCAGTCATATTCGGCCTGACAGGATTTATTCTTGGTAAAACCATTGCTGATCTTCTTTTAATACCCCTTTCTCCTGTAAATACCCAGCGCTTTCATCCCTAATGATTGATTCTCATATCTTAACTTTCAGTAATATATCTGAGGGTAGCTATTGAAAAGCAAGTTTCATCTGCCAAAGCAAGCAGAGAGAGGATCTCAGGTGGCTCTATTCTTAAATGTCTACGTATCTTTTTATTGTCTGCTAAGGTACAAACAGCTCCTCATTACAACAACAGCTAGAGAGGACGAAAATGATATCCTTCACTCAGTCAATTTTGACGGAGGAATCCAGTGTCCAGAAATACAAGTTTGATTTTGTGGAACATAAACAGCAAAAAAAAGCCCCAAGGCTTTATCATAGATATTCTTCTGTCAGAGAACCATTTTCCAACCTGTGCATCAGTACCGAAATACTACAGCTAATGCATACATGCTGATAAATGTAGTGGCTTTATTCTAATACAGGAACCCACCTTTTACAGCTTCATGTCCCAAAATATGTTAATTTACCATATTTGAATGGTGAGATTTTATGATAAAACGGCATGTAATCTGTGGTATTCATATTCAGTCACAAAGAGTTTTATTTCTTCCCATTTAAAAACATAGAGCAAGAGCACGACTTGGTACCTGCTCTTGCTAACACAAGTTTGCATGACGATGTCCTCTCTAGAACTCGCTACTGCAATTCTGTATCAGCATTTTGTAGGTCTCCCTATTGCACTGATGAAGAAACTTCAGTTAGTCTGGAACTCGGCTGCTGAAATTTTGACTGACACCATGCATGAAAATCACATTACCCTGGTTGTAAAAAACCTTCTCTGGCTACCTGTAAAGTACAGGATTATGTGTAAAGTCCTAGTTATTAACTTACAAGTCCTTAAATTGACTTGGTTTTGAATACCTCAGAGACATTCTGGAACCATACATCCCCAGTCGTTTTCTTTGGTCTCAGTCAATTGGATTAGTTCTTTTTGGCTGAAGACATTGAGCTACAGGGCATTTTTAGTGTTTGCTCCCTCCTTATGGAATTCATTAACCATGGAGGTCAGACTAGCTGACTCTCTAACATTCTCTAAATCTAAACTTATAGCATACATTTTCAGATTGCTTATTGAGATGTATAAAAGTTATATTATTCTATTAGATTTCTATAGTCTTTTCACACATGCACATACACACAAGTCAGTATTTCAGAGTTACATTTAGAATTTAGTCTTGTCTTTGGATAATTTCCACTTTTGCTCTACAAAAGCAAACAAACAAACAAACAAAAACCACTCTGTAATATTGCTATTTTACCCAATGACATTGCAAAAATCCACAAAGAAAATATTTGGTGGATGGCAATGTAACACCTAGACATGACATTCCTATTTTTAAAACATATTTGACAGGATGATCTAGATCAACATTTCCAGGAAGGACAGCAGATGAAACAGAGAAGAACTTTATTTTTATGTCTCTCACTCAAATATTGTGAGTATATGCTTTTAAAATATTTGTAATTGTGCTTTCCTTTTTTTCACCAGTGCACAAGCAGAGGCTTTAAGCAGATCTGCAGCACAGCAAATGAGCACTGAATTCAGGCATTAGATCAAATTAAGCTCTAATTTGAATAATTAATAATGTTAGATCAGATCATAATTTTACTGTATTAACAGGCATTCTTAGTCTTTATTCTATTTTTCAGTCTTATCTAACCCTTGTGTGGTGTGATGATATTTACATTCCACAGTGGAACTGTAGGTGCACATACATATAGGTAAATTATAAAAGATAACAAAGTTAAAGGTCTAAGTGATGAGATGTACAGACTACAGCTATTTGATTTGGTTCTCCCTCTTTATCTTAGGCAAAAAAGCTGAAATAGTTTATGAGAATGAATGATGTAAACCAAAGGGCGAGGCATGGGTGCATCTGACCTATAAATGCTTTGCCATATTGGGATATCACACTAAGAACAATCAATTCCCTATCAGGAGTATATGAGTAACTCTGTCTTGAGCTTGCATGCCAACAGTTATGGGTATATGTCATCACTTTGAAAAATAAAAGCTGCTTCTATAGACTTGCAAGACAGACTGGTGAATTTGCCTGGTTTAAATTAGCCTGAGTGGTTCATGATGGTGTAAGGAGGGGAAGGATATTTTAATAAAACCAGCCAAATCAAACCTTCCTTGCCCAATCGACTTTTCACAGAACAGGTTGACAGGGTATTAAAAGCTGTTCCATTGCTTTCTGCATGTGAAAAGGGTGCCTAGCATCTAGATTTAACAGTGCCCTAAATAGCTAATTTATTCTAGCTATAGCTTTAAATTCTGTTTTTTCAGAGAATATGAGTCTTACAAAAATGGTTTCCATGCAAATCAAAACCAGCTGAAAGCTTGCCAAGGCCAAGATGTAATTTAAGATGGCATTTAAGCCGCTCTGTCTTTTCTGCCTCTAGAGATATCATCATAAAATAAAAGAATTCATCAGGTAATGTTTTCTTCATTATTCAAAAGCACAATTTTGAAGTGAAAAAGATAATTAGACATACAGTGCTGTCGACACATAGTTTATGAGGAGATTCCGATTAATTAGCTATGGTAAAAGGTTTTTATATAGTCATAATTAATTTATATTTCAAGAAAAAAGGCAAACAGACAGTACACAGATTTTAATATTTTTTTCCTCTGACGGATTTATCAAAGTAATTCTGAAGTTCTGTTGAACCTACTGCACTTCACTGTTACTTTATAAAGCAGCAAACCGAGATCTAACAGCACAACTACTGTTGACTTTCCTGGGAGCCAGACAGCCTAACACTTTCACACCACTTTGAAAAACGCACTTCTTTTCTCTGCAGAACCAACAAACAGAATCACTGTGAGCCACCCACCAAGACACACTTTTGTCTGGAATACACTTGAATCAGCATTGCAAAGTTTGGAGGTAGAACACAGGATGTCTTCTATCACCCTTTCTTCTATTGAACTGACCTGGTTTATAGTAGGATTGAGGTCAAAACTGATTATTTAGGATTGACTTTATTTTTGCTTACTGAATATTGGTATTAGTTAAAACGGTTAGAATTACTGTCTTCATATAACATCAAGTTAGCTCTAGACTGGTGATTACACACAAATCAAAACTCCCTAACGGAGCTCACAGTCTACATGACCAAAGACAGAGGGAACAATTGGTCCATCTTCTGTAAACTTCTACTGCAATAAATTTGAACCAAATGGGAGAGATGAAAACCTCACTAATTTTAGAGGCAAAAAATCTTTAAATTTCATCACTGTGTTTTCAGGAATACTAGCCATAGTATCTGTGTACTATAGGAAAACACTGGTATAAAGTAATTTGTGAGTCTAAGAGTTTTTATGAAACAACCAAAGAATGAATTGAGAAAGTCATATTACTTTGTTTGGATATGAAGCTGAAGGTTCATGCAGTCACCAAAAACTGCTAAGGGATTTCTAACCAGCAACTGCTTTTAGTCATTAGTTCTGAGAGAGATTCAGAGGTAAATCCTTCTCTTGAGACTTTCAACAGGCACTGGAGATAATAGGAGTCTCTCCAGGATACTCTGCCTCAGTCCTTTAACGATATTCAGGCACTTTGACACTTACGGGCAACATTACCAAGACTGGTTTCTTCTCCGTTTCAGCACGAACTTTAGTGATAAAAATTAGTCTAAAAAATTCCTAAACTGCAGGAATATTCCACGAGTATATCCATTCAATTTCCATTTAAGCTTATTCAAAGCAGTGTATCACTCAGAATAATTGGGAACCATAAAAAAAAGTTACGACATTTAAGATTCTTGAATAAATATTTCTCAAATAACCGTTAGCACCTAATTATATTAACTTATAGTAATTACTGATGTGATTATGAAATTGAAGATTAACCTGAAAATGCAGACTGACTAGTCTGTTTTTAGGATAGCAATACAGTAATAGCACATGCATTTGGGCTTCTGTGGGCACAAGAAAGTTAAGGGTTACTTTAACTTTTGTTTAGGAAGCTAGGTAATCTTGCAACACGTGGGAATATCTGACTAGACAGTACCTTCTGAACCGTGCCTGACACTGTACTGCATTTTATTATTCTTCGGTCTTCTATGTGGCATAGAAGTGTGAGAACACATAGACCTTCATATTTGTCATCTGATTATGTTTTTTTTTTTTCCAGTCAAAATTTGCATAGAGTATTTCATGTCAGAATCTGATTTTTATAGGAAGTAAAAGAAGTGATGATAGTTCCTAATATATTTGTGCTTGGATTTTGTCTTGGCAAAAGGAAAGCTAATGAATTTTGTTGAGGTTCAAACTTGGGCAGGGCGGAAGAATGGGTCCAACTGTCAACCCAAATGATTTTAATTAAATGTTCAGGAAAAACTCTTGAACATTAAGGACAATGAAGCAGTTAAAATAGGTTGAATGAGTTGGTTTTGAACCCTCCAGCTTTGCAGGTGCTTAAGAGCAGGCTAGAAAAGGAAAAGGTAAACACGACATAGGTGAAGCTTCCTTTGAGCCAGGAAAGATGGACTAGATAAATTCTGAAGTTCCTTCTAGACTTAAGTTTTTATGAAGGTGTGTTAACAAAGAGGTTCAGTGTTTTTACCTTTAAATCTTACGATTACAATTTTTAAAATTTCTTTCAACAAAAGAAAGGGAAACAAAATAATCACCTTAGCATATTTAGTACATTAGTATAATTCAGCTGACTCTCCATACTCTGTGACTATGGACAGAGTTTTGTCATAGATCTGTATTTTAATATCATCAACAATTAAAAACATTAAGAGCATGTCTTGGAGTCATACACAGGTAATCTCTCTGAAGACAAATTTTCAACAATAAGAAAATGATCATTTACTTATTGTGCTACTTAACATAAATATCATCACTTTAAACTACAAAGATAATAAGCTATTTGTGTAAAGGGTACATGTCTCATATTTAAAAAGTAACAAAGCAGTAAAGATTATTTCACATGTATGGATAATGTATTATTTGTGTGTCACTTCCACTACTCTTTCTTTTGCAAGTTAAAGTATAAAAAACATGTGATTAGCTATGACACTTTATGTGTTAGCTTTTACCCAGATAAATGTCAGATTTAGATAATCCTATGGGATCTAAGTTTCAAATGCCTAGAAATATGACTTTGGAAGTTTAAGAAAATATATACATACATATTATTGAGATTAGTATACCAAATAGCACAGTCCTGCAATAATAAAACATGGGACAGAACTGAGCTTAGCAAGCACCTCCAAACATTCCCTATGTGAATTACTGGAAACCAAGTGTATGGTGAAGGAGATTGGATTATTCAGTAGAGACAACTGTTAAATACGTTACGTTTCCCTAATCCATCTCTGTCTTAGCAATTATTTTATTTTATTATTTATTTTCGACGTCATAAGAAAATACGTTTGTAACCTTCAGGAAGCTAAAATAAAGTGTATGTGACTCCAAGAGAAATAGCTGTTTTGAGAAAGACAGATAATTTTTTTTCAATTCCAATGCATGGATTTTTGCACTGGTAAATAATTTGCTTTTTCTCTACTATTCTTTCCCATTATTTTTTTTCCCCCATTTTAAACACCAAGATCTACATAGTGCTCTAACAAATAAGCTTAACACTTTTCTATTATAAGTTGTGGTTCTATCAATCTTCTTGGCTCCTCATGAGCTAGATCTCTGTTCATATCCTGCAAGTCTTACGGGGTCTCATTTTCATTATTCAAGTCATTCTTGGGAAATGAACCTGGAGAGCAAATTTTGTACTTAATCTTCGGACATACAAATCCTCTTTCAGAATGATTTTTCCTCTTGAATTCTGCATTTAAGACACAAAGTCAAGGGTACTACAGTGCTACCTTAAAGGGATAATCTATAGGTTTTGCAGAGCACCTCAGAGGTACAAACAGTATCTTTATACTTTCTGAGCGGGTTGCTGTGTGAGGGGGTTGCTGTAACATACATCTTATTTCCTTGTCACACACCATGTTGTTATGCAAGAAAGAGAAGATTCTGGGTCCTGGCAATTTGTTCTTTTGACTCAATGTCCTCATCAGAACTGGAAAAGTAGAATTCTTTGTATCACCTCAAAAAAATTCATTTGATTTTTGGAGAAAGTCACATTACCTCCAATTTTAACAGAAATAGATATTTAATATCACTACTTAGAGGGAGCATATATAATAAATATAGCATAAATATAGGATAAATCAATATATATTAAACCTGACAGTAACCAACATAATGCAAACAGGTTATATTAGAGTTTCTTGGCTCACCACTGCTTTCATCCTGCTCTTTTCATTTCATGACTCATTTACTGCACATTTCAGTTGCTTCCAAAAGACATACTGTATCACCCAACAACCCCTAAACACAAAATATTTTAATAATTCTTTACATTAAGAAGTTGGCAAGCTGAGTGCATGAAATGAGCATAGCAGAAGCAATCAAGCTTTCTAATATGAAACAATTTGATATTGGATATGCAGAAAGAAAGGAAGAACAGCAAGGTTAACCTTGTACTCAAGATCTTTCTTCCTCACTGCTGCTAAAATCTATTGGCTGCTGATGGTTAACTCACAAATGCAAAAATTACACACCTGTCTGCCAAATATGCACAGCTGCACAGATCCTGCTGCTGATCCAAGCATGTGCAGAATGCAGCAGCCAGTTAACAAAGAAATCCAGAGCATTCTTAGAAACCAATATTTAATTTGCTAAGCGCTGCCTGAAACTCATCAGAGGCATCCAGTCTTTGGCCTTCTTCACTGACAGCACTGGACTTAGTTTGGTACCCCCAGCCATCCAGTTTCAGTATTTCTGAGATTCATCAAGGGCCTGATACAAACCAAGCTGGGTTTGAATCAGATACCAAAACAGACAGGCTGGAAGAAGCACCCACAATGATATCTACCCACAGTGTAACAGTGGATAATAAGGAAGGTACAAACCTAAAAAAGAAAGTAATCCAAAATGCACATCAGATATAACTCTTCTGTGCACACACTGATAGACATACAGAGAATACGTGACTGCGGCCTCTTTATGCTGTGAAACACATGTAACTAGATACACCAAGAATTTAGAGTGGGATTTCAAGACTCCTCAGCACTGCTTTAACTTCTTCTCTGAATCTCCTCTTCTAGCATATTCATTTCCTTCACAGGCCAAAGCTGTGCATTTTTGAAGAAAGAAAAGATGACAAGAACAGAATATACTGCATACTTACAATATAAATGAATGGCTATTAAGAGATAAGGATGATACTGATGATGTCTCCATCTCTCAAATCGTTGTCTTCTTTTGGAAATCAGCAGTTTGCAAACTGCAAATAGGCAATACAACTCTTAATGGGAAAAGACTAGGGTTCTGTGTACTGTAAGCATCATATCTATTTTTTAACCACCTTCCAAAACCAATAATTTTCTAAGTTTTTAGAGAACTCTTGTTGAAAAATAATGAGTTATTAATTACGGTTAAAATGTGTTAAATTATGATGATCTGCTTGACATGCATTTTTTGCATAGAACAGGAGAAAACAATTTCCAAAAAGCTTCTTGATTTGCCACCAAATTCTTCTTTTGTTTGAAGAAATACTTTCTCTTGAAGTGTTTATTTCCAAAAAAAGGCCACTTAATATATTAAACAAAAAAATAAATAGCATTTATTTAACAATGCATATTCAGCAGTCGCCTTCATTCAAAAAAGAATGTATTCAAGAACTACCTTACCTTTTGCACAGACTACACTATCTCAAAGCACCCTAATTTGTTTTGTAAATATAATTAACAACACAGCATGTCAACTTGGACTACTGACATGTACCCTTCATTTCTGAAAAAGTCAGCACTTGACAATAGTGTGTAAATGTTTAAAATAAAGTGGAGAATCAGTTATCTGTCTAGGAGACAATTATAATCAGTCTCGATTTGGAATGTGATCAGGATTAAGCACTGAGGTTTACAACCGACTCTTATTGTTGCAAATTCCCTGGCTTCTGGAATGGCTAGCACCCATTAGGAATATAATGTGTGATAATGCTTGACTGGGTGACTCCATCAGAAGTAGAGTGCTAGACAACGAATAATCATGGTCTTTTTAGGAGAACTCAGTCTTCTTCACCAAGTTCCTCATTTGGTATAGTTCAAATGAAAACTACACACAGGCCACACTGCGGTTTTGGGGATGAGGTGGGTTGACTGGTGACAGGCAGACATGGTGCTCTGGGTGGTGCAGCCCATAGAGAAGAGGTTTGCTCTGGGGGACTCCCCAGGAGTAAAGGAATCCCAGGTACCACAGCTGGAGCTGGGAGTGGCTGCAGCCCTTCCAAGGCTCCACAAGTGCTGAGCAAACCTAGTCAGCGAAGGAGAAGTGACACCACAATCTCATAAACATCTACACAGGGTTGAACTTTGCACTGGGTTGTCTGTTGAATACGTGCACGGTTATCTGTTGAATATGTAAAATATATAAAATACCGTTATCTGTTGACTGTACTGCTGATCATACTGTTACTGGCTGAGTTATCGGCTGGTACTGTTGTGTACAATCCATGGCTTAATCACAGAGCTCTGATATGCATATATGTCTCTTTTATTTCTGTTATATTCCTCACTTGACTATACTTTTTTAGCTTTATTGTAGATTGTCTGGTGTCTAGCATTGTCTAGCATCCATCACACGTGTAGAACTGCTTAGCTCTGATAAATTCTTATACTTCACAAACAATGATCTCTCAAGTTCAGTGAGTCTAACCCCAAAATCTAAAAGAATGACAGATGTCCCTCTATTGGTGTATCACAACTAGCTGCAGTTTTTATAGCATATAGAAACTGCACTACAGCTCTCAAAGGGTTATCAGACAAATATAGGCAGCTATAGGCAGCCCTCTGACCATCACCTGACATTCCTACAATACTGTGTATACTATAAATGGTTTGCTGTAGGGCTGGCTATTGCAGTTGAGGAGACCCATCACATTGGAAGAATCCCTAGCTGGTGATTTAGACTATCCACGCGGCCTCAGAGCATGGGAGTCTGACAAAGGGCTATCACAGGATACAGGACTAAACACAGCACAAGGCCTTTCATCTAGAATTCATAATGACATTATGCCTCGGGAGTTCTGTTTTATGAAAAAAGAAACTGTGTTTACTTTGCTGGGTTTTATAAAAGAGCAAGTGAGAATTCTTGGGTTGTTCCAAAAACGTAAAGCAGGATCAGCAGTAAAAGATGTTGAAGCAGCAGCATTTCCCTGAGAAGCAGCCAACTTAGAAGTGGAATATGGATTAGTGTCATCAGGGGCAGCAGAAAGAGCTGCACAGGCAGCCTCTGATGGGGCACTTTCCTCACATATCATTCTGAGGCTGCACAGCAGAGCCACTCAGGAAATCAAAGCTGAAAAATGTTGTCCTGAACTATCAAACAGATTTGCACCCTCTCTCCCTATGCTCTGAATTTTACAAGTTGGTGAATAAAGATGAATGAATATCTTTTACAGCAGGTGTAATTTTGATTTTTGTAGAATAAAAAAGTCGTTCAAACACCGTAAGCAGTGATGGCAAAAATTACAGTTTGTGTGTCACACATTGTGTGTCACACAGTATCTTCTCAAAAGTCTGCAATTCCTTGTCAGACAAGGAAAACAAAACCTCTCTTTAAACAATTCATTCACTCTCTTTTTAAAATCATCTTTTAATTGTGAAAATTGTGGTTGGGAAGTTTTAACAGGTTCAGATATAATAGGGAAAAACTCATTGAATTTTCTTCTTTAATGTGTAATTTTGTGATGACCCCAATAGTCTTATTAATTGTAATCAAACATGAAATATGTTAGAAATGAGTCTTCCACCATTAATTCAGTGGGAGCATTAATTTCAGTCTCTATCATTTTAACTGACCAGTAAGTTTGAAAATTACTGAAGGCATTGAAGAGAATGACTGGCAGTCTGACCGCAAATTACATTTTTCAAAGGAAATCAACTTAAAAGACAGTAACCATTATTTATACAGTAAAATTTAGACAGTAAAAGAAAAAGAAATTCTGGAAGTCTAGGTTTACCTTCTAATATGTCCCAAGACAGGCACCCGAAAAGCACATTTCCAAAGCACAGAATTTTATTATTCTTACTGACTTTCAGAAGATGAAGGAGCCTTAATTACTCACCACACATACTCCAAACCAGATGTCCAGTTTTGTTGATCTTGTTTGGATTGAGTTAATTTCTTTATTTCTGTCACTTGAGTTTGCTCCTTTCCATCTTTCTGTGTCTTACTAATGTTCTGAAAAAAAGTCATAGAATTAAAAAAAGAAAAAAGACTTTTGCAATATAACTATCTGTAGTATTTACTACTAGCACCAAATGACTTTCATGCCACCTAAGGAGTTGACATTTCTTAATTTTCCTAAGACTCTTTCAGTCATTGCAGACTGCCTGGTGTCCTCCTCCTGCCTACAGTGGAATAACTTAGAGAAACATGAGGAGCAAAACTTCACAGGAATTTCAGGTAAAGGTACCATATTGAAACACCTCCTTATTCCTAGACTGCCCCTTCCACAGTTTAAAAAACAAAACCAGAAAACCATGGGATTTACTACTTAGCATGTCCTGAGAGTAGGTGAAAAAAAGAACAAATCTGACCTGAGAGTCCTTTTATTCCCCCCTAGAATATTACTTTTTGCTACTGGGAGACTGGTCAAAGCTTTTATCCCCGTCTCATGGTTAGGAACAGTGAGGAAGCAAGATAAAACTCTAGGCGGTAACACTATCAAGAGGAAGATTATTATTCAGGAGCTCATAACTTCCAAAACAGCTCTTAGGCTACTGACCACTAGCCTCAGAATAGGATCATGGGCACTTAGAAATAGTCAAACAGATCGTAATAGACATTTGTGCATTTAAATCAGCCATTTTGATTTTATAATTGCAAGTCTAATCAGAATTCAGTGTGTGTAATAAAATTTAGAACCACCCCAAATGTCTCATAGCAGATTGCAAATTTTAATTTCCTGACACTCTGTGGATGTCAGAGGAGGGTTACTGTGATCCCTACGTCTTTTAATATGCCCTAAAGAGAAGTGAATCAAGATGAAAAATTCCATGAACCACGGGCAACCTCATTATCCATACTCTCTGTGCTGTTCATTTCCCAAGGACTGTTCTATGTGAGGAAGATTATCTACATCCTATGTTTATTGTAATAACACAGATCTATACCACATCTGCACTCTCCCCTTTCTAAACTGCACTCCCCCTGTCGGTATAATCTAAGGATGACCACTTGTCTGCATCAGAAAAGCATAATAAATACCTGCATTTGTACATTTCATCCTATGTTTTAAATAAAATAAACAAAAATCCAACAGAATTTTATATATTCTTAAAAATGAATTAAACCTTAATAAATAATTTTTATATATAGGTCTTGGCTGACTCATATTGTTCTAAAATTCAACAAACTCTAAGAAAATCTCTTTTCATACAATCTTTTGGATATGTCATTTGCCATTTACATTTGATGGCCTTAAGAAAAAAAAAGTTACAAAAAGATATTAATGCAAGTAGATAATAAAGCTGCATTCTATAAATCTATAGCAGCTTACAGTAATCATTAAAGCATGCAAAACTCTTTCATCTATTCAAAAATATGCAGTGCACAGAATGCCTGCTAAGGTGCATGACAAGTCAGAGTTAAATATATATTAATAAATGAATTAGCTTCATAAATAATAGCCATAATGACATTTTAGGAGACAATAAGTCTGAGGATTGTCAGAAAATGGTTGATGTATGAGCTTCACGTCTCAGTGATTCTTCAAAATGAATAGGCTTTGCGAGATAGTTCAGACCCACGACCAGCCTATTTCCTTGAATAATTTACTTGTTGTCAATTTGTACAGCCACATTACACATGCAAATTGTGCTGCCTGTGCAAACACCACTTGGAGATGATAAAAACAAATTTACGAAGGCTATAGAGGAAGGATTTATTTCACTTTCTCGCCCAGGTCAAGCAATACATGTATCTGACGATTGTGTGTACCCAATTTTGTTGTAATTATATCAGCAAATTATTCTTTATAATCTTATTATTTTTAGCAGTCTCCTTGTGCTTGGGATAATTAGCTTTCTTCACTCAGTGTAAAAACAATTCAACTTGCCAGCTAGGCAGGGCACAGCTCCATTATCTGTTTTGGGTTTAAATTTATTCCCTATATTCTTGGACACTTTGTGTAAATTAAAAATTTCATAGTCCCTAATACTGTACACGCTGTTCATTCAGTGATGAATTAAGGTCCCTAAACCTCTACGTTTGCTATTAGATATCTCACCCACTTTATATGTTAATCTGTGCTAATGAATTCCACAACCCCTAGCCACAGCGAGATGACTAAAATTATTACCACTTACAGAGATATGCCTTTTTCATTTAAAGTTCAATTCAAATTGCTCCCATAAACAGTCTGCCACACAAAGATACCTCCTTTAAAGAAGAGTTACTTACCTGTAAGTAGAGTTCTCTGAAGGTAGCATTATCTTTGGATACACATTCCTACGGCACGTGACCCCTGGCTTGTGGCACAGGGGAGTGGATCCATCCCTTGATAGCTCAGACTTTTCCCTTGAGGCACTTCATTACCTCCGCCGCTCCTGTGTCTCAAGGGTTATTTATACCCCATCCTGTCAACAGGACTGCCCGGTCCCTTCCAAGGCAGGCCCGAATCCAGGCTAAGGAGCAAAGGGGCTACTTGGAGAGGCCCCTGTTCTGCTGGCAGTACATTCATACAGTGGCTTTGTATGGAGGAAATTTCAGGTGAGTGGCTCTGCTCTCAAGACAGCTACCTGGGAGACTCTCATTCATGGCAAGGAAAAGAAATCCTGCAAAGCAAAAGAGGCAGAAAGCAACAAAAAAGCTGGCCTGAGTTGTACAACAACTACAGTCACTGAGATGTCACTTTGCCCACGGTGTAGCTACTTGAACTTCAGAGAGTCTGGATACATGACCAGAATCTTGTGACTCCCAAAGGAAAGGAATTTAAAATCCCTGTTTTCCCAATAAAGAGCAATACCCTTTGCTAAGCACTTGTGATTCAAACCAGTAGAGGGCAATGCTATACATAGAGACTAAACACATAGGCATATGTATTTATACTTATATACATAGAGAGTGCTCATTACGGTAGCTTGAAAAATCAGTTGATATTTATATAAATGAAACAAGACACCCTTAAAATACTATGCAGCGTATCAAAACTAACCCTTCAAGTTTAAATCAACACAAAATAAAACTAATAAGTTCAAGATGCTTTCCAAAGATACAGGCCTCTACTGCAGTACAAATACTAAATTATGTTTTTTCTAATATTCCTGGAAATTAAGGTAGTGTTGTTTGTTTTACTAAATGAAACAAGGGTAGGTTAAGTACCCTGTCCTAACTCTGTGTCCGAACATCACACAAAGCAACTCTTTGCTATCAGGCCCACTCCCACGCTTCTAAACAACCCCAACCAATACACAACGAAAAACTCTTCCCGAAAGGCTAAGAAAGCTGCTTTCTGACTCCTCTTGTGTTAAAAACAAAATCAGATTAAGAGCATTTCACTTACAGATATGGCAGATGGCTGTTTCTCTTCTACTGCCAGAGCAGACAAAAAATTGTCCAAGATCTCAATGCACTATATGGAGTTTGTGCTGGTTACAACTGAAATTTTAACAGACGTATTTGGATCCCTGAAATTTGTCCTATAAAGACTCTCAGGAAGGGGTGATCTCTACCCAGCAGTGAATCATCTGTCTCCAGGTCTTATCATATAGTCATGCCATATACTCAAAGCAGCAAATGCAGTTGCTGAAACCCAGGTCAGCAAGCACCGGCCTTTTCAGGTCCCAAGCAGCTCAGTAAATACCAGGGCAGTTACCACGGGTAGAACTTCCCACTGTGCTGGTAAGATTAGTTTGCGTTTATCTACAACACAGTCACACTTTCCAAAAAACAATGTTTAGAATCCAGACCAGCATTTTTAAATGTTTAAACACTTCTTGCATATATGCTTTTCAAGATTAACTAGTCTAATTGTTATAAAATCTTTGGTTTGAAATATCATCTGAAGTTTCTCACAGCCCTTCAAAGGCAACTTAAAGTTAGTTTGCTGAAACTGCTCCACCTTTTCCTGTTTATTCCCTTCTTGTCCATGCACACCTCCAATATCACTCCTGCAAAGCAAAATCTCATGGTATTGAATCAGTTCCTGAACCGCCATAATGTGGAGGTGTAGAAATCAGAATTTTCCTAACCAGGACATAGGACCGAAAGCTGTAGTGACTCAATAATTTGATCAGATATCCCTAACTGAAGGGATGTGGTGTCTGTAACACAGGTTTATGCTTCCTAAGGCAGGCCTAGAGGTTCTAGTCTTTCAAGTTAGTCTGCCGCCAGTCAATACCCTGAAGAGTCCAAATGGGATCAAATCCCACAGGGTTTATACCTGCAGTGGACAGCGTTGGCTGGAGAACCATGTTAAACTCATGGCACCTCTGAGGAACTGAAGCTGACAGGTACTTTGCAATGTCTCACAGGAGGTCTCTGGCACGAAAGGTAACTAACTTGCATCTTCCAAGCCTCAATCCAACATTTGAAACACACGGCACTTCTTCCCCCCTGAATACTAACTGTGTCCTAATACTTTAGAGATCCCTTTTTGTCAAGAAGCAGACAAAGCAACTTGCTCATGTGCTTCTGCTTCGAAACACTGACATTTCTTTCTGCACCTATGGAGAGAATATTCATCAAAATGCAAACCTCAAGGGAACAGGGACACAATAAATGAAGGTATGACAACCTTCTCAGTAAAAGCTTAAGGCTTGATCCTACATTGTTTCTTTACAGAGTGCTCTCAAACAAGCACATTTAGAAAATGTTGAGCAGACTTGCTCTGCTACTGCCTAACAAAGACTCCTGTTGACTGACCATGGAGTTCTTCTTGGCTAGGAGCAGCAATAAGGACTAAGAAAGGAGCACATGGCAAAGCTTCTCAACTGTACACAGGGGGATTATACTTAAGCCCATTTTTCTTCAGAATACTATTCTTTGTTATATCCCTTTCCTCTTTTTGCTTAGAGTCCTTGAGAACATGGGAACAAGAATGCAAGGGAATTGGGACTTAGATCCATGCACAAAAGACTATGTCTAGTATATAAATCAATTGTGCCCACGTTGCCAATTTGTGTTTCAGTGTTAACTGCCTTACGCTCACTGCTGCACACTGCAGGTCTAATCCAAAACTAAAAGAAGTCAGTGGAAATCACTGCCCTAACTTCAATGGGCTTTCGACCCAAGTTCAGCCAGGGACCTGCCTGGATTGAAGTCTTACCATGAGTGAGGTGAAGAGAGCTCATATTACAAAACATCCTTGCAACTTATAATATATACTATAGAATATTTACTAATATACTTTAATGTACTGTCTTAGATAATGTTCTTTGGAGATTTCCATTAATTGTCTCTATGATGGTTCTTGTAATGTTTGTTTAGTAAGAATTAATTTGGTGCTTATATGGTGCAGTATGTGAAAAAAAAAACTCTGTAATCCCTTTCAACTGACTTTAAATGCTCATTTGAATATAATTATTTTAAAAGGATTAATAAAAAGTATTTCTTAAATTAGTAATAATTAGAAGTTTATAGAAAGACAGGTCATTTTATTGTCTTTGCATCTCTTTAAAATCATATAATTTTCCTTTCCTACATTATTTTATTGTATTAAAATACAAGCACACCAGACAAAAATTCTCATTGTGTTAGTAAAAATTAATATAAGGTAGATAGGTAGATAGGACACTAACACAATGACTGTAATCTGCTAATACAATACGGTCTTCGTATTATGTTTAAACAAGTATTCAGTTCTTAATCAGTTCAACATATTTCCAAAACATTGTCTCAAGAGGATAAAATGGAGAATATTTCCACATTTAGGGAAATTTTTTGATGCTTTCATTTACTGCTAAAAAACAAGGAGCAGCTAATAATACATCATTTATAGCAGCATTTTGGTATTCTGGACTTCAGGACACAGAAGTCCATCAATTTAAGCTCTAATCAGTCTGAGGAGAAAATTCTAATGTCAGAATCCACCAAGGAGAACAGGCAGGTAGCATTAAGTCTTCTGAGATGTGCCAAATATGACCACCAGTGAGGGATTTCTAAGTAGGAATGGTAAGAATGGTTTAAATTTCAGCACTGCCTCTCAACAAAAAGAAAAGGTATAAGTAAATTCAGAAAAAGAAATGGTTTATTTAACAATAAAATCAAACTGAATCAAAAGATCAGATTTGCCTGATAGTAAAATGGTTAGAATTCAAATAATACTTAGAACCTCTAAATTGTTTTTCTCCTAAAAGTGTTTACTGTACATCATCATGAATGGGTGTAAATTCTCTTTATATCTATGACCAGTAGAAAGAGTTTTTTTTTGGTTTTACACTAGTAAACTGAAAGGGAAATATAAGAAGTCAATGGCAGATCCAGAACAGACCTCAGCTTCTCAGCTCTTAGTACCTACTTTGACAAATAAATAACACTCTCACACTCTATTTTGCAGTACAAACACGTCAAACCAAGCAATCAAATATACCTCCATTTTTGGCAGCAATGAATAGACTTGACATTTTGTAGACAGAATGCAATTTAACAAACATAAATTGAAGATATAAATCATTAAATATGCAGGTGCTTCATGACTTAGAAATTACCAGTTTTAATTTCAATTGCAGTGCTTCCTTAATTGCTCTAAATAAGGACCTCTGTTAGCTCTTTTGATGACTCTGGTGAACTTTTTTTTTTTTTTTTTTAATGAAAGAAAGATTCAAATAAACACAGGGATCAAATTAATCTAACAAAAAAACTGATGCCCATAAAAAATGTCAAAAAATGTTCTATTCAGATTTCTATGGACTATAGGATGAAACTGTGATATTTTTTCCTCCATGCACAAGTACTTGATGCAGGGCACTCTGCCAAATGTGGTGGTGGTGGTGTGGCAGCCCATCCAAACAGTATCTAAAGCTAAAAAGCACCTGAAGCACAGATTTGGTATCTAAATGAATCCAGGATATCCTATCCTCAAGCAAACCAAATTATCACGAGACTATCTAAGGGCAAGGTGAACTAAAAGTACCATAGTGTTTTGCACTAATATTTTGTTATTGTTAAGTAGAAGGAGCAACCCACACAGCTTCCATTACCAATTCCTGAGCAGACAACATATTTTGCGGTAGAGATTCCCATGGTAGGATACTCATATTACTGATGCTGCAAGACAATATATTGACCAAGTTGAGCCTAATGTCTTAACAGAGAAACTAAGCTAACACACCTGAGACTAAAAGTAACATCTGGAAATATGCAACACCAATGCATAAACGTAGGGAACAAAGAAACATAGGGAAGAAACACGGGGAATAAAGAGAAACTTGGCTAGAACCTGAAAATTCATAGTGATCCTGAAAGATTCAAATTATACTTAATATTATGCCTAATTGCAGTAGGCCTTCCTTCTGAAGTTCATTGCCTTAATTTTCAGTAATAGCATAAAAAATATTTAGCCTGTAATTACGGCATTGTACTAGTTCAGTGTTCCATGGGAATGTCAGAGCCTGACGTGTTTCCTTCATAATCGTCATCACTTGGCAGGTCTCTGGAACAGGAATTTAAGTGAGAAAGGCAGTTAGATCAGTTGATGGAAATGCAATAGATCAGATCATCTGAATATTTGTTGAAACAGGCTGTGAACAGAAAACGGGCACATGAAGGATTTGAAATGGAGCAAGCTGTGAATGGTGGTCACAAGGTTGGGCTCTCTTTTTACCACGCATAAAAACACTCTGCACAGATTGTTTCAAACAAAGGCAGAGTAAGTTGCAAATTCTGGGTAGTAGCCAACAGCCACTTCTGTAGCTTTAGCAAACACTGACCTTTTGAATACAAATGCTTCTAGATGGTGAATGCCAGGGAGGAGTCTTTTGATGTCTTTTCACCAAACAAGGATCTTTGATAAAGTCAGAATTTACTGCAGTGGAATTGAGGTTTATTCTGAATTTTGGCTTCCTGAAGTGGCAAACATGATAAATTTGTAATCATAAAATGAACAGCGAGTGTAAATTTGAGTACTTCATTTATGTTCACGACCAGTGCCAATTTGTGGCAAAAACTGGATTGCGGATGCTAAATTAGGAGCACAACTTTTGAAGATACAAACCGTGTCATGAAACAAAACCCTACCAAATATGAATTTACAGATCATAAAGACCTCACATTTTTGGAGTGTTTTCAAACTAGGTAACATTAAGAAACCTCATTCAGATGAGTAGTGTAACTATCTAGAATAAATGCCAATGAGTATCCAATATCAATACGTTTATTAATTACCACTTTCCAGTCTGTATACCAAATAGATTCAATTATTAAATGTAAATAAATAAATCTCTTAAAAATTGATTTCCCAGATGAGAGGAAAAAGTAGTTAGCAAGCTGAGTGTGAAATTTACATGTAGTTCATGAAAAAGTGATTACTTACGGAATTAATTGATTTCAGAAATGAATCTGAGGGTGCAAAATTGTGGCATAGAAAGTAAGAGATTCTGAAGATCCGATATTATGTCCCTGAGAAAGGTGATTATTTTTTCCTTCCATGTCCAGCCAACGCCGGGGGCTGTGAGCTACACGAGAAATCCCTACTCAAAGGTAGAATCCCTGTTATTCTTCTTTATCTTTCATAATGCTTAACCATTTGCCTCCTTCTCTTTTCCCACAGCTGAACTGTTTGTCCACAACTTGATTTTGTCCTTATTTGATGTCGGAAATTTCTTTCCTGCTACTAAGATTTACTTTCTAATCTGTCAATGATGTCGCTCCAACACGGAAGCTTCCAGACCGAGTGCGCTCGGGACACTTTTGTATGGTCTGCTGTGCTACCAGGTGTTCCCTGGATCACAGTCCCAGAGGAGCTTCTAAGAGGACTTTTCACCATCCTCGGAGCACCCTCGTGGAAATTCCAGCTCGGTGCCTACAAGCTGCTCCGCAACCTGCAGCATCCAGAGCTAAGCTCATCAAGGCTCTCTCCTTCACCACAGCAACGCAAGACATTTGGGGCAATTTCAGAAGACATTTTCTATCCCCGAGGCGTGAAGCAGCAGGCCCTCACTAGTTGGTCCCAGTATAAGCATTTTTTATTGTGTTTCTGTGGGTTTATTCTTTTGAACAACTGCCACTGCCATACTGCAGTGTGGCAACTAGGTCTGCAACTATGGACCTTCTGTTAGTGACTGCACCTTTTGGGGCACTCGCGGCCGCTCAGGAGCTCCTGCGGCAGCACGTGTGGCCGCAGCGAACACCCGCCTCGGCAGCGCCCGGTTCGAGGCCGCTTTGCGGACAGAGGGTCACGCACAACCCGCCCGCTCTCTGCGCAGGTTCCGGGCCTGGGCACCGACCCGGTAGGCCCAGCCGGTTGTCATGGAGACCCGGCAGGCCGGCCCCGAGACAGCAAACCTCCCGCTCATTGGCTGCGGGGCGGAGTCCAATCGGCGGGTGGCATGTTGCGCCGTGTCGAGATGGCGGTGAGGTAAACATGGCTGGTGGCGGGGGCGGCCTGTGGTGGTCGGGAGGCGTTGCGGGGCTCGTACGTGGCGGTGGCCGGTGCTGGTCCCGGTCCCGGCCGTCTCCCTGGTGTCCCGCTCCCCGGAGCGGGCTCCGGCCTCTCCCGGTGCTGGCGGTGCTGGGGCGAGCGGGGGTGGCTGCGCCGTCCTGGGGAGCCGCGGCAGGGTGAGTGCAGAAGCTTTTACGTGTGTTAACTTTAGTCTGTTCACTTAGGTCCTCAGCTTCTCTCTTAAATAGTGAGTACTGGGAGCTTTTTAATGAGCTTATCTAAAGCATCTCACGGTAGCAGTGTTCTCATGGGAAGTTGAGTGTTTATGATAATGTTTTCTGTTATTTTCAATTTTCTACAGGCTGACAATGTTTCCATCTTAAGATGGGTAGCACATTAGTCTGGTATCTTTGTGGTGATGTGGAGTGACCTGATCTTATTTCCAGTGGAAGATGTGGAGTGGGTTGTTACCTCCAGGACTCAATGAAAGTGACATTGACTTAAGTTCTGATGATGAGGATGCATTGGATAGTGTGATATCCTGCTCAGCAGAAGATGCTAAAGAAGATATTAAAACAGCTCAGCTTTCTGGGTTCCAGAAGAGTGAAGCTGAAAGTAGCACCATCAGTAACCCCCCATTGATAACAGTGACAGATGGAGAAGATAACAGTCAAATGTGCCCTCCTGGAGTTTCTTTACACTTGTGGAATGTGGGTAACATTATGAATTTGCAACTATCTGAGTGTAAATGCAGTTTATTGAAAGCTACACGATTGATATTGAAAATACTTCATGTTGAGTATTATGTGATTTGGATTTTGTTGTTGTGCACTGGTGCAATATTAAAAGCATAGCAGGGAAGTGCATAGGTTATACAGTTGCACTAAGATTTCTGCCCTTGGTAGGATATGGACTCTGAGGCTTTATTAATATAAAAGACAAAGATTTATAACTGTGCATAGCAGCCGCAGTCCTGATGGGTATGATCTGCTAAGCAGAGGTGTGCCTTTCTGTTTCTCTAAGAATTAGTTACAGCCATTCAGACTTGCAGCTGCTTATGCTCTTGTTGCATGTTGAGCCTGAGAAGATTAAAAAAAGCAGCCTGAATTTTAGGCTTTGGGATCCACATAGGAACTTAGCAAAAACTTGGAGCTCTTCTCTGTCCATATGTGTGGCCTGCTGTACTCTTCGTCATCTTTGAATGCTGATCTGCTGTTGATGCAGCAACAAGGTGCTGAATGGTTCAGGAGTGAGCAGCTGATGGTCCTGTATTTGTTACCATGTCCCTTTAGAAAGCAGGGACATCTTTAAATGGCCCTGGGGGTGTCTAGGGAGGTGACCTCTTTATATCCCCAGACCTCTCTGATTTTCAGATTAGAGCCAGTTGCAGTTTGCCATCAGAGCCAGGTAACTCAGAGTATAATTTTACTGTAGTAGGTATAGGAAAATATCATGGATAAAGGAGCTATTAGGACAGCATTTCTCAGCACATTATGATTATATTAAAAAAAAAAAGTTTGCTTTTTTTCATCTTATAGAAATTTTTGGAGCTTCAGAAGAGAAAACGTGAAATGAAAACCCAACCAAATCAGGGAAACAGAGGCCAAAAAAGAAAACGCTGCAGAAAAGGTGTTTCATTTAATTTCAGAATTTATTTTCTCAAAATTTTATGAATAAATTGCAAATGAGATTTGCTGGAGTTTCTTTGGTGGTGTGTGTATGTGTTTGTTTGTTTTCTCCAAGATTTGTAGTAAAATGCCTGATTAGATGTTATCTCACTGTTAACTAGTGTTTTGTTTTTCTAGTTGCTTTACCAACTAAATAACATTTTTATGTGCCTTTTAAAAATGAGACAGTGTTTTTAAAAATGTTATTAGTACTTATTTATAATGGCTAGTTATATTTCAGTCACTCTAGAAAACAGAATTCTTTATTTTGCAATTTACAGTTTTTCTTCATGGATATTGCAGGAATTTTTTTTCTTATGAAAAGCGTAACGGAGTCGTTTAGATGCACATGATCACTGGCAATAAATCCTAGTATGTTAATCTTTCTAAGGGAACGTGACCAATTAGAATTCTGTTAACTTCGTTGGATGCTATAAGGCACTGCTGTGTAACATCTTGTTTTGTTGTTGTTTTATTACAGCAAAACTGAAAAAGAACAATGAAGTGACTGAGAGGTATAAACAGTTTGGTATGATTATCTGAGATCTATTTTTAAATATAAGGCTTATAAGGGGAAGTGGTGAAGAGGTGAAATTTTTTTTTTTTTTTTTTTTTTTTTTTTTAAATGGAAATGAAATTGAGTGGGTGAAAAGGGCGTGTGTGCCAAATGGAGAATCTCTCTTTTTTAGTGTTGAAGAGAATAAGAATATTACAAGCAGTGAAAAGCAAATTTGTTATAATAATTTTTGTTCTTGTGTCCTTTTTTTGTAGTCAACAGTTGGCAAGTGAAGAGCATTGGAAAGAGCTTACACAATACTTTGGAATCAATGACAGATTTGAAACACCTATGAACAGCAGGACTCCACAAAAGGTAATTCTTGATATAAAACCAATGTTGGCTTGTGCTCATAATAAAAAGAAGTCATCCTAACTGAAATAGGAAAGTACATTTGAAAGTACATAGTGATTACATCATGCTGAAGAATAATATGCATGATATATGTGACTGTTTCCTTTCTATCTTTTATTGTAACTTCATGAGAAACAAATTCTTTGCATATTTAACTTCATTTTCTCTTTTTGTGAAGAGACCCAATCTGTTCACAACTATTAAGCCATATTAAGCAAGTCACAGAAGATGGGCAAGTTAAACTTTTTATTCAGACATTCTTAAAGGATTATTTGTTCTGTAGCTCTTCCAGTGGAGGCCTGTGTAAATTTTGTGATGTCAAATGTTTCATTAGCATTGCTTTCCCTATAAATGTTCTGTGTTTTGTTTGGTTTCATACTTTGTTGTTTGTGGTGGAATGGTTTTGTTGGTGGTGGGGTGTGTGTGTGTGTGTGTGTGTTGCCTGCAGCAAGCTTCTGTGTGCAGATTTCTGTAGTTCTTCCTTGTGGTGGAAATCCATTTTTCTTTAAACTACTCTGGATTTGTCTGGAGTAAGGCCCAGAGTGCAGATGCTCTCCACCTAAATTAAGAGATTATATTGCTGTCTCTGCCTGCTACCTCTTTTCAGGAAAAGACATCTGACAGAACTGGCTATTGCTTCAGAAATGTCCACTTACCGTTTGTTTAATATTTATTTGCCATTTGCTGTTATGTTACTTCTAAATTTGTTCTCTAAACAAGTTAGAAGTTGTGTTGATCATAAAGGCTAGTTCCTTGTTTTCAGAGGTCTAAATAATTGTGAAGCATTTCCATTGTTTCCAAAATTTTAGTAGTCCTATGCTGCTTCCTCCCCGTCCCCCATACAGTGGAGTGGCACTATGCCAGGGATTCAGTTTTTAGAACTAACAATGTAATGGTAATTGCCATGCTTCGTGTTACCTGACACCCATTTCACATTTTGTTTAGAAAGCTTCAAGGATGGAACAGATAAGCCAGATCTTCAGATGAAGTTTTATTGTGACAGGCATAAACTAGTCTGTGTAATCTTTTTTTTTAACCTACAGTATTATTGTGCACGTAAGGTGGAACTACTGCAATGATTTGAGCTCAGACAGCCTTTGAGTGAATTCTTAATTACACTGTCCATTACAATACATAGACAAAATGATTTGTTTTACATAGGAATGACATGTTCATGGAGTATTCTAAAAGAATTTTATGAAAGAAATACTACCTGAAAAGAAGATACTTGCTTTGGAAGTGTTATTTCTTATGTCCTAAAGACTCTTGTTTTTATTCTTTCTAGTCTGGCCTTGAACTAAGCATAGAGAAGTCTGTGGCAGAAGGTGACATTGATAAAGCTGAGGAACTGAGTGATAGATTAGCCCTTCGGGAGGTAAGTGTCCTGTTAACCAAAGCTCTTAGAAAACACTTGGTTTTGTACATTGTTGTGTACATGCTGTTCTCTGCGTTCCCTTTCTGAAATGTGTCTATGGCTTGAGAAGCCTGTAGAAAGGTAAGGATCTAACAAGTTCATGCCAAGACATCTTGGTAAAGCTTTAGAGTGGTATTTATACAATGAATGAATATTTATTTTGCCCTGGAAAAAAAAAAAAATCTAGCTTAAATACAGAACTTCAAATAAGTTTAGGTGTAAAAACTAAATATTTTCATGAGACTGTCTTGTTAGCTAGTACATCTGAGTAATTTTGTGAAGGTTATGTGGCTTTTGCTGCAAAAGTTTGATCTTTTAAGCTTGGATCTGTATGCAGGACTGGGCAAGCATAAACTGGCAAGGAATCTCTCATGCTTGTCTGAATTGGGATTTGGTACAAAAATACAGTTTGATTGGTGCATATATGGTAGGTAGTGGCAGCAGTGGTGTGGCTCTGAAATCTGTGTGAGCTGTTGAGCTCCCATCATTTTGTGCAGAGAAGGAAAATGTGAATCAACAAAATCAAGATAAAAAGAATAGCTAGAATTATTTTAAATAATTTTTTTAAATGTATGTGTATATATGTATATAATATGTAAAAAATGCTAGAAGGCTAGATGAGCGGAGAAGCTGTCCCCTTAAAAGTCTTTCTACATGGTTTTTGCTTTCAGTCATCTATCTTCCATGCTTTTCCGTCTGCACAGAGATAACTGGGGTTTTACATCTGCAGTGTATACAGTAACATTGAAAGGTGTTAAAAAGGGAAATAAAAAGTCTGAGTACTTTGCACTTTGATACAAACAAAAAAATACATTTTGATACATTTATCATTTTGAAACAAATGTAAAAATGTTTAATTAAAGTGAAGTGAAGCTTTTGAGTGAAGCTGCAATTAATTTGATATAAAATTACAGATTTAAATCTGTTTTGATGCAATATACTATTATGATTATTTTAAAGACAAATGGCAGAAAATACAGTTCTTATGGTTCTATAAATGTTTTCTGTAAAGCTAACTGTTCCTCAAGGTTGTTCCTGCCTGTTCATTAGAAATGCCTACACTTGTCTAGTCACTCGGGGTAGTTACTAATTTCTGGACTCCATTTTCCATCTTTTCATTGTTAAAGCCTCACTGCACATAAGTGATAGTTCATGACTGAAAATAGAAATAAAGGGTGGTGTTCCCTTTAAGTCTGCCTGGCTTCTTGCAGTGATACTGTTATATTACCTTTTGTGTATAGATATTAAAACGTTCTTACTACTCTCCTTCACAAATGGATCATAACATACTAAGTGGTTAGAGTATCGTAATCAATAAAACATACTGAGGTTCCAGTGCATATTGTTTGACTATAAAACAAATTAATGTAAGAAGTTCTAAGGTTTTGTAATATTTATGATAAACTACTATCTGATTTTGGTAGCCATGGAATTTTACAGCATCTAGCATATCCCAGGTGCTATATTATTATTTGTGGAACATTAGCTCCAAATTGTTGACTTTCAAATATTAACATGTTGTAATTCTGAAAACAAAATGCTTGGAGCATTATTAGTATTCACGGCCTTGACTTGGTTTTGGTTAAGTGGGTTTATCTGAATAAATAGCATGTTGAGAGAAGGAAAACTCAAATGACACATGAGGAAAACTCAAATGACACTCCGTGAACACAGAATCCTGGTGAATTCACTGGGACTCTCCTGTTGTGGAGATCTGCAGCATAACCCCCTGCAAGATTGTTTTTTTTTGTTTTCTCTGTGATTTTTAAAGAGTCTGTATTTTTTAATGGATCTTCTAATTTCCTCCTATTGTAAGGAAGATTTACAGTGACTGACTAATGCTGATTCAGTGAAGAGTGGTAGGAAAGGATTCAATTACAGGGCAGGCTGATTCAAAATAGCATTGTTTGTATATAAGTACAATTAAAAAAATGCTGTATTCACAGCATTATATAGCATTGATTTAAAAACATGACCTTTCTGCTCTTTGCAATGTAAAGAAATGTGACTTTTCACTTTATATGGTACTTACAAATAAATTAATTACTTTATGAAGCATTTGGTTTCATTGTGTCCCTTTCCATGCCTGATACTGCCACACTCAGAAGTGAATTGTGTTATGACTGCATTGAAGTACGAAGCTTATGAAATGCTGATAAATAACTGGATGAGTTGGTATTCTTTTATTTGGGCCTCATCTTTCTATGTATATTTTCATTTTTCTTGAGCAGTGTTGCAGGGTTAGGGAGGATAAGAGAAACGAGCTGCCTTCTGTTTGGGGTACAGGCCCCTTGCTGCCATGTGAAAAACGTTCAGCGGGTAGGTGTTCTTTTTTTGAAATCAGGTGTATGGGTTTTTAATCGGCACCATTTTCTTTTGCAAGAAGCAGTGACTGGAACCTGCTGATAAAGCTTTTGCTTTGAGGCAC
Organism: Nothocercus julius; assembly: GCA_013398735.1. Classification (NCBI taxonomy): domain Eukaryota; kingdom Metazoa; phylum Chordata; class Aves; order Tinamiformes; family Tinamidae; genus Nothocercus; species Nothocercus julius. Next base: position 1,763,347 of record VZSV01000145.1, read on the forward strand.
AGATCCCAGAGTTCTTAAAGCCATTTCCTGCTTTAATAAGTGAAACTAATTTTTGATGTATAACATTTATAAGCCTGTGAAACTGATAGGGCAGCTTCAGTATTTAGAAAAATGAAGCCAAAAATAAACAGATGACTGAGAATAGGCAGTAAAACGTGTCCTAAAAAGCCAAGGAATGCCAAAATGATGCTGTCACTGTGCTATCATTATGACACAGTGAGAGTGTTCTTTTTTTTAATCAGATTCCCTCAAAATCTGTGGTGATTTAGGCAATATGCATAATCTAGCAGCTGTGACTAGATTACTGAAATTTACATCCTTGAAACTTAAATGATACTGCTTTGAGATTTCTGTGTGTTGGTTTCCATGTGGCACTTGTTGCAGATCCTTTATGGAGTTGCTCTCGTGCTCTAAATGACACTTTGGGGTACATGCTGCTTGTTAAATGCTTTCAGGGATATGTACTGCAGCTCAAGGTTTCTCATTCCTATAGCATTCTTGCTTTTAGATTGAGAGTTAGAAGTAGCAACAAGCAAATCCAAGTTCTATATGGAGACATTTTGGTACTGTGTCTAATTCAAAGCCATTTAGTAATTTCTAAAAGTTCCTATTAGACAAATGCTGAATTTTGAAACTGGGCTTGCATAGATTACTGGAATTTAGATCTCCTTGTTCCCCCCCGGGTTGACTGGACTTAATTGATCCTTGGACACTTTGTGCGAGTTTCTGTATTTGCAAGTGACTGTGTGAATTCATAGACAGCTCTTGAGATTGTGCTTATAAATGTATTCTCCCATCTTTGGCAGTTAAAATGCTATTAAATTATTTGCATGTATGCAATAGCATTCTGTTTAATCTCTTTGCAAATGTCACTACTACGCCTTGTTGCCACCCTAGTTCAGGAATAGAAAAGTTACTGCAGTTGGTTTGAGAGGTGTCAGGCTGGACACCTCTAACTGTAGAATCCCCACATTGCCATCCCCACAATGTGTCCTCTTCAGGGATGACCTCCCTCACTAAGGAGTTCTAGTGGTCCTGAAATTCTTGATCGTTTTACTCATGTATGAGTGAAATTCTTCCAGAGAGATTATGGACATGTCTGTGTTATTGTACAAAAATGCAGTCTGTGAGTAACTCTGCTTTTTCAGCCAGACTGCTTCTGGGACCTTGACTGTTTCTGTGCTGTGGTGCAGTCTGAGTGTACAATCAGCTCTGTTAGGTGTGATTAACATTTTTGTTGAACATCAGTGTAATACAAATGAGCCATACTCATTAACTTCCACTCAATAATGTGCTTAATCTATAGTGAATTAAAGAGCATTTCTGTAATAACCACAGCATCATTGCTATAGTGCTGTGTAATATGCACAGTTAAGGAATAGTATATTATTGTAAAGCAGTTGCTGTCATTGCAATATGGTAACAGTTGAAGGCTTTTGGTGTTGACAACGTGCTTCATGTTTTAAAGTTGTTCTTAAGCGTAGAAAGGAATACCTAGAGCTATAGTTTCAGTACTATATATCAAATGATAACTTGTTTAACTTTAGAGATGTCTAGACAAGCATTAATATACATGTAGGAGTTATCCACGCAGCCCTGAACCTTTTAGAATGTTGTTGATAGAATTATTTTTATGTATATGTTTAACTGGCATGTAAAATGTAGGTGTTTAAGAATGTTTTTCTTCATGATATTCTAAGGTAGGCTGAATCTTATAAAGTTAGAGCCCTGTTGACCACCCATAATGGGAAGTGTGTATCTTCCTTTTTGGGGCAGGATGACACTTTGAGGTACTATTTTGTGTGTCTGTGTGTCTCTGGAAGCAGAATGGGGATTACTGTGTGGCTCTGCTGTTTTGAGAACTTGTTTGGTTTGATTGTAAATTTTGTGTTTTGCTCATGGTTGTGTGGTGGATTTGTTATGTTTTATTAGTGCTTGGTAGTTAGGTGCCACACTGTCTAAGAATGAATTAGCCTGAGGACTGAAACTTGAGCACAAATTCTTGATCATATTAGACTTACCTGTCAGAAGAAACTTCTAGCATACTTTGTAAATTAGTATGCTAAACTACTGACCTAGTTGTCAGTCTCTAAATAGCTGGGCTTTTTGACAGCCCTGTTCCTGAGTGCTTAGCTTTCAGTGGTTTCTGGCATTTCTGTGAAAAACTTAAAAAGCTATACTTTACAAGGAACTATCATACTGTAATCAAGGTTAAATGAAATACCGATATTATAATCAGACAAATTAATTAGCTGCTCAATCAGGTATCATTCTCATGTTACAGCAGTCAGTCTTGCTGTTCTCTTCAAAATTTATATTGCAATAGTTTTGCCCAATTCCTAAGATCAACTTGGTAATCACCCTTTGGAAGTAAATCCTAGTCAGGTAATTTAGAATGGGAAGTACACGAGCCAAGTTCTGCTCGTGTTCAGAGTTCTGCATCATAACCACTGAGAGCCTTTACATGTACTGGTATTTTCTTTATAAAAATCTATGTAGAATGCGACTGATCTGGTCATACATTCATTTGTGTTAAGAATATGCAGGTTATGTTGTCTGATGAAGTGCCTGTCCTTCTATCTGCATAATAATGACACGTAAAAATTCTGTGCTACACTCGGAATTTATCATAATGGCTTTGCATACCTGAAGATACCGCTGTAATTTTATACAGAATATAACCAAGCACCAATTAACTTGGAACACTTGCCCATTGAAGGGTCTGTTTTTAAAACATACATGTCTATGTGATATTCTGCATATATGATGGATTTCTCTGTAATAGTTAGTAGAGGTGCTTCCAAATCTCTGTCCTCAGTGAGGTTGTTTTCTTTTAACCTTTTGAACGTGGCAGGGTTATCACCTAGAATTACATTCTTATGCTCCCCTAATTATGTATATCTTTTCCTTAACAAACCTTAAAAAAAGATTTCAGATGTTACAAGTCTAATTAAAGAGACAGACAAAGCACAGTTTATACTGTAGATTTTTTCTGCAGTTCAATTAATCAGCATGTTTTCTCTTTTAATTAAAACCATTTTAGTAAATTAAAGCCCACAGCAAAACACATATATAATTTGTTTGTAATTAGCTCTTAATTGGTGGTAGTTGAAGCTTAGCACCCTTGGTTTCTTTCTTCATGATTGCCATTTTATTAGCAGCCAGTCATTAATTAATCTTTTTTTCTAATTAGCTTATAAAACTGTTGATGGCACATTATTGTAAATGTGATTTTAAGTTCAAAGCTTGTTAATAAGCTTTCTTACTTAGAAGAACAGAGATAAAGAAATTGCTGAAAACAGTACTACAGTTCTTTTTTTAAAACTGCCTTTCTTATAAGGCGGCTGTGTAAAGCATCTAACAGCTTATAGTTAATTTTTTAATGCTGTGTTTTCTCATGAATGGAAGAAGTTGCTTGCATTTAAATGTTTAAATCGAGAGAAGAGCTTAAATGTTACAACATTTTCCTGTCCTTGCTCCATTACTGTGTCATCTAAATATAATTTGGTGTTGTAATACACAGCATAAAAATGCAACAAAGGTATTACAAACTATTTTACAGTGGAAGTTGAGCACATCATTGAAAGGGGACAATTTTCACTGCAAAATCCACTCAGTATTCTTGTTTGCTTTATATATTTTATATACGTCAGCAATGGATAACATTCCATAACATAAAAGGAGAAAATTGTTGCTAAAGGCAAGCCTGAAATAACTAGATTCATACTTGATGAGAAACTGTAACACTATATTATAAGGCTGTTTGGCTTCTCTGATATGACCATAGGATATTTCAGGACCTGTTTGAATATAGATGTTTTGTTAGAGCTTCTGTAAGCTTAGCATTTGGTATGCCACACTTAAATATTTCTGGAGCAATTCTTGGATCTGTTGGATTCGTGTCATCAATGTGAGTATTTCACAATGTGATTTTTAATGAAAAGTATTTTGTTATATTTTTTCAAGTTAAATATGTCAAGATTTTCAAGTTTTCTCAAAGTTACAGTGCATTCTGTTGCAACTTAATAAAATGTTTACTCTTCTGCTTGAACTTTACATACAGTTCCAACTTCAGCCATTTCTTCGCTTGTTTTAAAAGTGTTTTATGATGCTGTGCAAGAAACACTAGAAAGGGATAGCTGACAAGGAAAAAATTAAAAATTGGATAAAAAGTAAATGAATAATGTCATATTACTAAAAAGATGAGAGGCTAATTTGTGCCGACTTTTTGCTAATTTTGTTCAAGCCTCAAAATGAGGAGCTGTCACCCGTTCTGTGTAGCACTGATGACAGTGCCAATGATCCATGAAATAAGCTGCCGCTGGCTTTGTTCTGATAAGAATGAACAAATCTGCACAATGTACGGCTCCCAGAATCTCATTTTCATACTTGCATGCAGGCTAAAAGAAATAAGCTGTTTGCAGGCTTGATTAATCAGACATTTGAGGGTTTTTTGTCTCTTTGATCTCTTTCGTCTCCTAGGTAACTTGCTTGACATTAATGTTGAGCTTGAGTAAAGACAATCAGGAATTGTAGACCAAACTGATATAAAAATTAAAGACCTTAACACTTTAAGTACTCCAGTAATGGTTCCGCTTTACTTCAGAAAACATCTGTTTTCATTTAATTAAAGAACAAAAGAAAGTGGCATAAATATTTTTCAGAGAAACCTGTTATTCCATAAAAAGTTAAAGTATAATAATTGGTATTTTTAAATAAATGCCTTGAAACTGTTCATAGAGAGAAGAAAAAAAAAAAAAAAAGCTTTGGAAATTTGTTACAAGGTAACAATTTCAGATGAGAAATTTTATGAAAAATAACGGGAGAAGAAATTTCCATTTATGTTACATTAACATCTATAGTAAGATATTTGATGTGATTATTGGTGAATTTCAAAAGGGGAAGCTCTTTTGCCCTGTAGAAACACTTTTTTTTTTAAAGTTTGTCATAAAAATATATATACTATGTTACAAGGATGAGCCATTATATCAGTTTTACTGCCCAATATGATTTACACACTTTAAACCTGTAAAATTGAAAGGAATTTAAAAAAAAATGTCGCAGTGCGTTTGCTTGAGGTTATGCAGACGCTTTTACAAATCTTCCAAGTGGCTGTAAAGATGAATGCCTCAAGGGTCTAGCCAGGGCCCTGCTTTTCCAACCAGCTAAAGCCCTTATCTTAAATCCAAGCAAAGTACCATTAATCTTTTTGAAAGACCTTTTATGGCTTTTAATATATCCCAAATTAGAACATTTTACACCCTTGGTTCCTGAAATATGGTGATAAAAAGCCTTTAGAGCTTAATTTTCCTTACTGCGTGCTCTGACCAATTTGCAGTTCTTTGTGATAATGTTTAGACACCTTAATTAAAATGCAGCAAAATATTGGATGTTCTATATGGAAAATGCTGATACTTTGACTACACAAGAAATTGTTGTATGTATTTTTTTTATTCATGTTTTCTCACTTCTTTTAACATTATATTTTACTGAGTTATCTGATGACCTGAAATGTGTGGGGATTTTTGTTGTTCTCATTAAATGAAACCCCCATTGCCCAAGCTTTTGGGGATTTCTTTTGGGAGGGGAAGTGAAGATGTATGTCTTGGTGTAGGAGCAGGTGGTGTTTTATCTGGCCAAAATTTGTCCGTGCGTTTATATATGACACATTTGTTTTCATGTCTTGCAAATGTTTCTCTGTGTAGCCTAGAAATGATAACACTAATGCTGCAGAATGTGTCTCCTTTTCTTTCCACATTTACTACAGAGAATCTTCTTATCCCATTTTTCCATACCTTTCAAGATGGAAGAATTCATTCTGCCTTTCGAGAGAGAAAAATCAAAAGATTTTTTTTTTTTTTGGTTAGCAGTTGTATAGACCTCACTGGCATGTAATTATATACGTATAAATATTTCATAGACCTACTATAATATATTTTAAGGAGATGAAATAATTTCTTATGTGATAAGAGTTAATTTTGGGTATATTAGATGACAAAATGCAATTCAGAAATAATATTTAAAGACATATTTCTCCTGATTGAATACTTGTCCAGTCACCAAATTGCTGTGTTCGTGATCTAATAAGTAATCCAGTCTGAGTTAACAAGTAATTTAAATATTTTAGTTGAGCTTTCTTGGTCATTTTTATACTTGCACACTTGTGCAAGTGTGTCACACACAACTAGTAGCTACTCTTAAGTTAGCCAGTGGCTACCAGAGCATGGCATTCTCTTATTTGCATTGTCACTTAATGTCTGAATGCCAAGGCTTAAATATTACTTTTGAATTACTAATAATATTAAATGCTGCCTCCTGCTCAGGAAAAAAAATAAACAATGGTATCAAAGTTTTTAAGTATGTGATCACATGATCTACTTTGTATATCAAGATAATTCCATAGATGCATATTTATGACATGAAATACATGCAGAAATTAGATAAAATAATTGTTCAGCTTTAGTCATTTATCACAATTCCTTTAATATTATGCATGGTTTTAACTGTTTGTTGCCCCAATGCTTAGGGTCTCAAAGCACAAACTGTTAATGGTGCTTAGTATTCTATGCAGCCATCTGCAGGGTAGTTTTTCTTGAATGGTAGGTGAACAGTGTGATCAGCAAGACAAATTTATTTTTTTATTTATTTCCCCCCTGTTTTTCATCTAAAACTATTAATCAGGATTTCAACCTGAAGCTTTTCTAGGTGGGAGTGTTCTGAGGATGGATGTGCTGGCATACATTCAACAGCCATAACTGGAAACGCATTCTTGAGTCGTCTCATCTTATTTGGACGATGCATCTTTCAGCATAAATACAGATGTATAGATGCAGCAGATTGACATGTGTTAGTATGAAGCAGAGAATTTTTACCAAAATTTTGGTGTCTTGTATCACTTGGTCCTCCCATGCCTCTTCTTTGATCCTCTAAAGACTGTAAAATTCAGAAATACGATAGCTGACTTCAGTAGGCTTTGGATTAGGTAGAAGGAAAACCCGTTTTGCCAGCATAACAGCTCAGAGCAGTTTTGCTTAAACAAATTCTTTTTTTGTCTTGGAGGAAAGGGGTAACTTTTGAGACTAAATTCTTCAGTAATTCGTACTTTGGTTCCAAAAAATGTTAAGTAATTACAGTAATCGCAGAATATAACTAAAATGAGCAATGCTCTGAATGTTAACTGAAGAAAATACTTTGGTCTAAGTTTATGGTATTATCTTNCCTCTCTCTCTCTTCCCCTTAAAGTATACTAATGTGAATTTAGTTTGGGATATAAATAAGTTTATGAAAGTAAAGTAGTATTTCCCTACAGCCTATTAAGACCTTGTGAAGCCAGATGGACTCTAAGGACACTGCTTCATTAAAATATGACTACAGGAACCCAGGAAAAGGAGTGGTAGTAGCCTGGCACTATCATTTCAAAACAACTGAGGCTGAAGACTAGTCAAGTAGAGAGATACAGAGATGTAAAGGAAAGAAGTGGAGAGTCACAGCTCTTGTCCTTTGCTTTTAGCTGTGTTTGTTTTTTAATGGAAAGATTTGGTGTGGAAAATGATAGCCTGCTTAGGATCCCACTCCTTGGTGTATCTCGAGATATTCTTGCCCATCTAATCTCATAGTAGAACATCAACCTAAATACTAAGATACTTGGTGGCTTTTAAGAATCTGTATTTGACCAGTTCTTTTGTGGGGCTTATGATTCACATGAGCCATATACTTCAATATGACTTTCTTTTGTTCCTCCTTTGCCTCGTAGCTCGGAGTGAAAATTGCCAAAGCTACTGCGTGTCGCAACTTTGTAAAAGCTAAGCAAGAAGCAGAGGCTGCCCAAGAAGCTCGAAGGAAAAAGAAGCTTGCTTGGGGGTGAGCCATTTTGAGTATGGAATTAGGCATTTGTGGTTTCATGGCACTAAATGTATACCATGCAATTTCAGTTAACTCTTTCCTTAGCTGAAATAGATTTCTACTAATTTTATTTGCTGGTTTAACCTTGGGTTTCTTGTTTTGTTGTGGATTTGGTTTGTGTTGTTGAGACTAAATAGGGAGGCTTTACTAGAGTCTTGGTCATGTTTACATTTGTCTTTTGTTTAAACAGGCAATACCTGTTAAAGCTGTGTGTGGGGGGGTTATTTTTCTTTTTTCCTTTTTTTAATTACTATCACTAAGTATAGTGTAGTTGAATTCTTGAAATACTATACATTCATAATCCTTAATGTGTTTTTTTTTCTGTTCCATTTCAGATTTGAAGCTAAGAAAAGGTGGGAAACAAAAAGCAACATGGGGTACATGTAACTCATGTTTCCCTCAGGACTCATATGCCTGTGCTTATCTGAAGAATCTTTGTGGGTGACTTAAATTGAAATCAAAAAAAAACCCAGCAATTATTAAAAAAGCATGAAATTCTTTGTGTTTCTTTTAATGCTGTTAGAGTATAGGATCTTGTTTCAAGTCTCAGTTGTAAAGCAGCAAATATGTAACAGTATCTTGACACTTAGATACTGTTGTTCTCCAAAATGTGAAAATATAGGATAAATCATTGCAGATAATACTAAGTTGGAGTCTGACAGAGAATCCTTTAAAGCTGTAATAAAATATTTGATTCAATTGTGTTCTTCTGTGTCAGGATATAATCATAATACAGTGGTATGTGGTTACAGGTGGGGGAATAATTTGTCCCTTTATTTCCTTACTAAGTTATACAGACACACTGCAGTAAGTACTCTTCTTTTTTCCTGCATTGAAGAGTGCTCAAGGTTTCTATTAAAAAAAAAAAAAAAAAAATTGTGTGGGAGGGAGAGGGGGCACAGCAAACCCACCCTGCCTGCCTAAAATGTCTATTATTTCTGTGTATGGCTTTATTGCTTAGCAAATAGAGGGAAATAAAAATATATAGAAAGGAAAGAAAAAGAGGGAATGGACTTTTCCACTATCTCTTGAAGATCTGGTACTGTTCATCATATCTTGGTACCTTGGTCTTCAAAATGGTTCAAACTTCTACTTTGCTTTTCTTTGCAAGAGCTCAGATTTTGAAATCCCAGTTCTTTGAGCAGATCAAGTGTAGAAGTGCAGATATCAGCTGTACAATGTAACAGATTTTAGATGCTTTATCAGCACTCAGGAAAATACAAATTTTTATTCCAAGTCGAATGTTTTACATATCAGTTATGACTTGAATGTTTGTTTTCATCAGTTCCTGTTACTATAATATTTCTTTGAATTTTTTCAGTGAAAAGCAAGGATGCATTCAAAACTAGTAACTCTTTTCCCTGAAGGTCTAGCAGGTATGTTTAGTCTCCACAGTGCCTGAAGTGAATTGGTAAATGTAAATGTCAGTTGTTGTTAACCAAGATTAATATGTTTCAGGCCAAAGGTATGGTATTAGTGTAATGGTGATTTACTATTCAAGTACTTTAGGCTAAAACAACTTGCCAACAAATAGCAATTTAAAGTTTTACAGCACCAATTCAGAGAGGTTTGCAGTCTAATGTATAGAATAGTGCGTTTTTTTGTTTGTTAGCCCTCAGGAAGGTGTGTGGGTTTTTTTTGTTTGTGTTTGTTTTGTTAGTTTTTTTTTTTTAAGCAAAACCACATATTTCTTTCAGAAAGCTGAGTTTGCCGTATGGTAATATGCAGTTAGCTGTAATTAGTCAGGATGACAGTTAAATACAATTGCTACAAGTGTAAACTGGGGACTAAACAGGTTTCTGCAGCAGAACACCATAAATCTTTGGTTGTTTTTGTTGCTTTTAAAAGATAAGAATAAGTACACTGGCTGTGAAAGCAAGTGGCATCTCTTAAAAATGTTTATAAAAATTGCAATTTTTATCTTTTTTTTTTAAACATAAGGTAGATTGTACTATGCAACTTCATCTAGATCTCTGTTGTGTTCAGTAACACCATCTTTTGGTTTAACTGGTTAGTGAAAGCAAATGTCATATGAGTTCCTTAAAGATACCATTAAAACAATTCCAGAGCAGTATATTTGTGCAAAATGTTCGTGTCCAAAGGTCAAGACTACAGGCAGTCAGTACCATGGTGACTTTATTTAAGCACTTGGTAGGTGTTAGATGCAGTTGACCTTTCTACTCATAATCTACTGAAAAAGCAACTGATGCTGATCGTTTTGTGCTGAAAATATCAGCAGTCTTCCATTCCTTAATTATTTACAGGTAACTTGTATTGGGCAAAAATACAGCAAATCTTCTCTCAATGGTTATTAGTCAAATACAAATCTCCATCTAATTAGAATGATTGTAACAGAATGTGTGGTATAAAAAGAAAAACCATTTAAAAAAAAATCATCTGAGAACTTGCTTCTTTGTATTCACCTCAACAGTGTGTACCCACTTGTAATACTTTTCACTTTCACTTAAAATAACTAATTACTTTTATGGTAGACCATTAATAATGTAATTATTTAGGAGGTACAGAAAGCGTTTGCTTTGTGTTGCTCGTGTGATGAATTAAAAATACCATGTTTCAAGCAGTTTGGTGTACCTAAAGTCTTTATTTAATGTCTGCTAATTCCCAGAGTTATACCATATTCAAAAAAACTATTAAAATCTAATTAACAGAGAAAATACAGAAACCCTAATACAGCCACACAGAGATCTGAATATGTAGAGACAACTTATGCACATAATTATTATTTAATAAACTTTCTTCTAAATTGCAGGTCTGATTTTTACATATTTTACACTGCTGCCATTTTTATTGCATGGTTGTGCTCTGAATTTTGGGCAAACAAGCTAAACTACCTTGTAAGCTATTAAATAAGATAAAAGATTTTTTTAAAAGTCATTTTTAGCTGATGCTTTTTTCAAATTCTTGTTTTGGATAAACAAGAGCGTCTTTATAATCAGCCTAACTAAATTTGAACTCTAAAAAGCAGTTTTTCCAGTATAAATGAAAAATTTCACCCCTGTATTGTGGTTTGACTAAAATTAGGTTATTTAGGGAAATGTACTTACTAATTTCCTTGCAATTGTAATATGCAAGGTAAATATTTACTGCTATATATCTGTTATCTTGGATTAAGTCAGTAATTACAAATGCCTCAGCTTCTTCCTGCACTCAGAAGCCTTAAGTAACTTAAGTCTGTGCATGTTATTTTAATTTTACCCCATTTTTTCCCTCCATTCATTTCATATTTCTTCAAGCTATCATGCTATTCCCTTAGCTATGCTGACTAGCAGTTTTGGAAAGTGTTGGCATCTTTCTAAGCTGCTGTTGTCCAAAGTGAAGAGCAAAACGAATTTTGCAAAGGGAAATGTCCTCCCACAGTTACCCCCTGTTCTTTGAGCTAGGGTTGCATCTTAAGCGTGGTCGCAGCCGAGTTATGTGTGTGACTTGCCAGCACGGCCTCTCGGCTCGGTTTGCCAGCGTAGGCCTCCTCCTACGTTCAGCTCAGCCTGGGGCCTGGCTTCCTTTGCTTTTGGTTTTACTGTAGATGTAGGTGACAACTTGCAGCTCTCCACTGTTTTCCTGAGCAGTACCGATGTCCCTTTACTTAAGGATAGGCTTCTTGCCCACCTCGGTGTCACACACTTTCCTTTCTACCCCATCTGGTGATAGTGCAGACTGTTGCTCTTGCAAATCTATTGTGTTCCCAGGCCTAAAAAGCTAAGAACAAAATTGTTGATAAACTCCCCTGATAAAATACGCTTGGTTTAAAGTTTGACAACAGCACACTAATACAATTGCCAGTGTTTCAAAATGCTGCATTCCTGAGCTCCTAAACCAAAGAGTGGCTGCAGGGACAGTTTGACAGATAAAAACATATATATAGTTGTTAGAGTTTTAATAGTTTTTTTGCCTGCAACCATAACCTGTATCATTATGTTTTTTAGTTTAATTCTGTTGGACAAGTTTCAAAGATAACTATGGTGTATAATAAGCCTTTGCAACCTCTAATTTGTGAAGGAGTGTCTGTCCAGTTAATACTTGTTCATTGAAGCAAGAGGTTTTGAAACAGCTGAAGTACGAACTGTAATTACTGATGTCTGTTTCCTATTCACCTATGGGTTTTGGCATTTGATCAAAAAAAAAATATAGTATTGCTTAATCTCAGAGCTTTCCCCACCTTCAAAAATATTTACTTCATGAGAACTGTACGGTACTGAATTACTTCACCGAGACCAGAGTACATTTTTTTTTTATTTGGCATTGATTATATATAGTTAATTTGTCAGCAAATATTTTTCCTGGTGCTTCTGAATGCTGTTAATTCAGATATTCATGCGTTTATAACGCACCCTTATTGCAAGTTCAAAGCAATTAAAAAGGCATTAAATATGCTGATACCCTATGCTGGAATCTGACAGCAGAGTGGCAAGTAGTATCTCTTTTTGGTTTCTGTGTGTACCTGTCTTCATAGCTATAAATAGAATGAAGAAAGTGTCTCAAAAGAGCAAATATCAGACAGGTGCCCAAGTCTCGTTGAAAGACATGGGATTTGGGCAGCTTGTTGCCATCTGCCCTACTGAAGTGGTTAGAGACTAGGGTTTTGAACTGTGATGTTCCAAGCATCAGAATTGTTTGGGGAAGCCCTAATTTCTTTTAAGAAAATCTGATGCATCTCATCTATAAAAGTCTGTGCTGTTTTGTGTCTGTCTCCAGCCCAGTGTATTCTGCTGTTGAATCTTGCCTTTTCCAAGGAAACTGGACTGTGGAGACCTAGGTTGATTTTTTTTTTTTTTCTTACAATCAGACTATCAATATAATATTTTCACACACAAAAAAAGTTTGAATTAAAAAGATTTTTTACAAGTGCAAACAGCTTAAAGCTGCACAGATTTTTGCATGTGAAGGCTTTTATCTTTTTTTTTTGGTCATGTTCATAAATATGATGGGAGCTATCTGAGTAAGGAGAAAGCTATTTGCAATGGAAATACAGCATCATGCCAAGATGTTGGTTGAGTTCCAAATCATGGAGAAGCATGTCAGTTATTGAATCATCACCTTAACTTAAACACCCGTTTCGTTTTTCTTGGAGGCTTTCCAGGTAGGCTGACTGCTTGGCTTATAGGACTGATGTCATTTCAGGTCAACGTAAAGCAAACATAGATTGAAAAGAGCAGTTGTACTCCAATGTCACATGAATTGCTGAGGTCAGAAGGGGCCTCTGGAGATCATTTGGTCCAACCCTCCTGCTCGAGCAGTCAGCAGGTTGCCCAGGACCAGTGAGATTTTGAACAGCGGGGGACTCCACAACCCCTCTGGACAACCTGTTGCAGTTTCAACCAACCTCACAGGATGGAAACTACTTTCACAGCTCTTTCTGTGCCCTTTTTGCTGTAGCTGTGTGGAGACATGTGATGTAGGAGAAAAGATAGAAGTTGAAACAAGGATCTCATTCAAATGAGAACCAACTGTCTCCTATTTGATAGCAAAATAGGAAGGTTTTTCATTGATCGTTTTGGGTAACTTGAGATGACTAAGATATACCTTTATTTGCTATTTCAGGTATACTGAAGAAAGTGAAATGCTGCCTGTGGAATCTCTTAGCTGGGAAATATTCATGATTTTTTTGAGGTTTTCTGTCTAGAGCATTGGTTGCCAACCATGTAGGAGCTTCCTTGATACTGAAATGCTGATTAGCCTCTATCAGGGGAGACCATTGATTCCCAGCTAGTAACCCCCTCTCAAAACACCAGAAGCGCTCAGCGAGTCTGGGAAAAATCACCTGCTGGCATGGATCCTCTTGCTTTATTTTGTGGCTTTGCAAGCAAAGGGTTATGCTGAGAGTTTGACTTTACAGTCAGTGGGCTGATCACTGTACAAACCTTAGCGAGTTGAGGTGAACCACCCAGTTGCAGCGTTAGCATTCTTCTGTGAACTGTGTCTTCCTGATATAGCCAGGGCAATTCATCTTTTTTAACATATTAATTCCTCTTCTAGAGTATTTGTTACCTCTTCTGCAATTTATTCTAAATACGTAAGCAGCTCTGCTAATGGTGTACAAGAAAGCCCTAAATAAATGTAGGTAAAACATTCCAGTATAAACTGTAACATCCACAGAATACTGGAGTGTGTGTTTTGCATGATTCAGCTTCTCGTTACCGTCAAAGAACTTAGAATGGAGCTTTTATTTTTCGCTGAGGTACCTGAGCTAGTGCTGAGAGCAGTCTGCTAGCGAGCGCTGCCCTCTCTGTTATCTGCCAAGGGAGTACGGGAGCTGAAAACGGGCAGAGTCAGCCAGGCAGGCCCCAAATTTGAATATTTTTCCTTTTTTTCAAAGAAATACGTTTGTGAAATATCCTGCACTCTTACCATAGCAATGCTAACAGCCTTGCCTATGAAAGTACAGCTATCACAGTTCTTTTTGTGAGGGTTATTTCCTTTGCTTCTCTTGCTATGCTTTTTGTTTATTCTAAGAAGCATCGGTTTAAAATAAGCCTTGCTTTAAGTTACTGTTTTGTTTTTAAATAACAGCTCACAGAAGGGTTTTGGGTACGTGCCATCAAACAACGCATTTTGCGAAGCTTTGCAGGGCTGCTCTTTCTTGTCATCTGCTTCTCAGGCTTTTCAGAAGTTTTCACCTTGATGCCACCTTCTGTGCCTTGGCTCCCCATCTCCCGCCCCGGAGTGGCCTCTGGGTTGCCCAGCCCTGGTGGGATGGACTTCACCTTGCAGCCCAGTCTCTGGATTAAATACCATTATGGGTGAGAAACGTAGAATTGCTATACATAAGTATTTTTTTCTTAGTTTTTCAAAGAGTCCATGGTCAAGGAATACATCTTTAAAGTGTCACAGTTTAGCCACAGATCTCACAGACTGTTAATATCTGGAAAATCATTAGGGAATGTGTTTTTGTGTCCTCGGGCAGGAGGAGCTGTACCTTTCCTCCAAAACTGGGCGCATGGGAACAGAGAGGGAGGGTGAAATCTGTGTGAAAGCAAATGAGGCTGGACGTGAGGGCTGTGTTTGCTGGGGGCAAGGCCTGTTAGCCTCTGTTGCAGTGCTGAGCGGAGCAGGGTGCAGGAATCTGAGCTCTGAAGGAAACCGTTGGGTGGAGGAAATGAAGTGGGTACTGCTGTGTTTGGTGCTGCTGAACCTAATTTAGCACTTAAACACTGGCACAGTCTGTATAGAAACAGTTCTCCCACATGTGAGTTGCCTGACCTCCATTCTTCACCATTAATATTCATTGGCCTTGCACCTGCCAGAATTCTGGCAGACATTTACAGATCCTCAACATGTAATTCCCGTTGGTTTTAATGGGCTCCATCAAAAGGTCTGGGCCTTAGTTCAGAGAGTTTCTGGACTTGGCTTTCTCGTAAGTTTTTAAGTAAGGAGAAGTGGAGCTGGTTGTAGAGGAGTTTTTAACTAATAGCCACGAGAGAATGTTGAGAGGCGTCCAGACTTTGAACCTGATTGCTTTGATGTAAGGAAAAGTGAATAATGAAAAAGGGGGGAAAAAAATCTTAGAAAAGGAGCTGAAAAAGCTGGACGAACGGAGGCACAGGAAGGCAAATACTCAGTTGGTGGGAACCCTTCCAGCTCCACTGATGTCGGTGTTGAGGTAGTTTCTGTGTAATGAAAAGCAGCTGCTTACTTTACACAGATTTAGAGCGTATCACGGGCTGTTATTTAGGTACAGGGAGGTGCTAAACAATTACTCAAGGCCGCCGGGGTGTTATTTGTACTTCAGTGTAGGAGCTCTGCAAAATGCAACATGAGAACCATTTTAACAACAAAAAGGACCTTCCCAGAGGTGTTTTTGTCTTGCTGAGTGAAAATGTATCAAAGCTGGCGTCACTCTCACATAAGGAAAAGCAGGTGACTTCTACCAGAGGTGAATCAATCGTTGGCAATGGCATCACCGTCACCAGCGCAGCAGATAGACCGGGAAGAGATGTAACTGTGCGAGGCAGATTTATGGTGCCACCTGAAAGGACGGACGCCTTTAGCAACAGAGTTAATTCCTTTGGGTTAGAAGGGGGAAGTTCTTGGTTTCTACCAACTGATCATGTCATCAACTCATCTGCTCTAGTGAGTGTTCCTGTAATCCAAAAAGTCTTTTGGAAATATCTTACTGTGGACGTGCAATGTGGAAAATAAAGCTCGAGCATAACCTGTGCTTGCCGTGTCTGAGCTCCCTCTGGTGTAGGCAGAGCAAGTACTGACTGCACAGATGTGGAAAAAATAGGATTTGAGTGGCCATTTCCCTTCCCCTGCCCGCGTGCACAGCTCATACGTAGAAATGCTGGCACGCGGGGCCCCAGGTATTAGGGTAAATACCCGATTCGTTTTTCTTCTGTAAGAGCACAGGCAGTTTAGGAGAGTTGGCTGAGGCCATGGAGAAAATGACTCGCTGGCCCCCAAAAGGCCGTATTATTTATTTTTCCATATTATTTATTGATTGTAAAAGTCATCCACTCTGATGACATTCTGAGACTTGTATTATTTTCGGAGTGCTGATTTGCTAATGTGATACATCCTAGGCCAAAGATTTTCAGTGTACCAAGTTTGAACAGAAGCAGCTTTACATATTGCCTGCTATTTCAGATTTAGCCCAACTGCATTGAAAAATGTTAATGTAATTCAATTGATATTTACAGCACAGCTCAGCAGTGCAATTGAAGAGAGAACTCCTTTTCTGGAAAAAAGAGTAAGGAGTGTAAATACTTAGATCACATAGACGGCATTAGAAATAGGTTATTCATCTATTAATAAAATAAATGTGTGCATTTATCCTGAGGAAAGTGGATACAGCTCTCTTGGGGAAAAAAATGAACTTCTAATAGAAGTGGAGTTGCACACGTTTTCTCCAGGGGTGAGTTCAGCCCACTCTGCCTTTGTAGTCTGTGCTGAAATTCTTCAAGATAGAGAAAATTTACAGAGCGTTTGCATGCACTGAGTGCCTGGTATAGATCAGAGACTTTATTTCTTCCCTTTTGCTAGCAGTACAATCATTTAAAATTAAAGAAAAAATAAAACAAAGTAATTAATCCTGTATGAATGTTCAAACATTCTGTTACTGAGAGTTACTTTCTCCCTCTAGACCTTGGACTTTCTCTGTGTCTGATCCAAGAATGCTAGTAAAAGTCCTTTCCAGGAAAATACAATTTTCAAGTACCCTGATTGTGCTATGATACTTGCTCTACCTGAATCTTTTTAGATAACAGGCATCATGCTGTATTCAGTTCATTTATCTCTGATCGAAGAGCGCAGGAACATAGAAGTGGCAGTCAAGGAACATATTAAAAGTATAGACACAGTTTGTGATAGTAAGATCAAGCAAAACCTGTGAGAAGGAAAATTTTCTTCATCTAGAAATTCTCCTAATAAGATCCACCTTTACAAAGAAAAAGGAGTGATCTGGAAGAAAATTTCCTTTTTTTTTTTTTTCCCAAAAAAAACCGAAAGTCAGTCTGATCTTGGTTTTGAAGTGTGGACTGGGACTTGAGATATTTTTCCATGGTCTTTTGCAGGCCAGTCTAAGATCATCTTGCCCACAGTCCAAACTGGCTAGCAAGCAGGGAGCTCCAGTCCAGCAATGCAGCTCTGTCAGTGCAGTGACCACTTTATTAAATCCTGTGTTTGCAGAAACACATACAGAAATTTATTTATTTATACAAACTGAAATCATGGAGGATCAGTCAGCTCTAGGATCCCTAGTACTTCAGTGGCTGGATGTGCTCTAGACTCTACTCCAAACCAGGTTATGGAGAAATAATCATATGCAAATCTTCCGTTACTCTGATTGCCATTTTAATGATAAATCTATTGTCTCATGAAAGGCTGATTGCTCCTGTTAATTCAGTTAACATATGCAAGAAGTACCTCTCAAAAGGTCTGCAGTCAGTTTAAGAGAGGCATGCATATAAAATGCTTCCAAATTGTATTAAAGGCCGAGTATCAATTTTGTCCTGGTTTGAAGAGAAGACGACCAATAAGACAGTTATTTACAGGAGCTATTGGATGTAAAATCCCATTTAGAAACATTTGTCTGATCTCTTATGCTCATGTAACAAAAGATACTTGGTGTTTTAGGGTAGTGTAGAAGCCTGTGAAATGACCTGTCTTTGCAGGCAGAAAGGAAAACTGCTGCAATTGGACTTTTCTGCCCCACGGTGGGTGTTGTCCTTGCTGAAGAACTAAATATCGTACAGTGAATAGCAGGGAGGTTTGGAGCAAGGGTGAGTGGGACATGGATGAAGCCAAGTTTTTGCCTCACCTTAGCCTTGAAAACAGCTCCAAAATTAGAAATAAAGGCTGAGGGTGACCACAGCGAGGCGAACACCATCCTCCAGCAGCACCAGGACGTCTTACCTGGCTCCCCCTGCCCTGCCAGTACTTGGCTATTGTAATTCTGCTGCGGTCATTCGCGACACCTGATTATTATTTGTCATAATCTACGAACCAGAACTCATCAAAGCTTATTCAGTGGCATTTTAATTCATGCTAGATTAGCATTTTAAGATATGGGTAAATTCCCAAGTCTAACCTTGTTTAAAGGTGCATATTCAGTACGGTAGCCAGGAAATCGTGTATTCTTGTGGACTTATTACCTTAGTAATGTGATGCTGTGAGGGGGGAAAAAGGCTGATAATGCTTCTGAAAAATATTAAATGTTATTTGTATAGCTACTGTCTATGAATTTAAACAGAGAGCCATGCCTCATGCCTTGCCACAAAACACAAATTTCTTTTGTGGCTTTCATGATTCATTAAGGCTCAGTATGTGGAGGGAAGAAAATCTAAACTGTTACTTAATTAAAAGGATATCATAGATTAAATGAATTTTGAAAAAAAAATGAACTTTGCTTGTTTTTACCTGGGTTGTCAGTAACACTTAGGGTTAATAAAAAGGAAGTAATTTTTAACATCTAATATGCTCTCATCATTTATCAATTTGGTTCTTTTATTTGCTTTGGTTGGTGAAATTAAAACTGTCTCTTGCTTTTTCCTGTAATCACTGGCATTGTCTGAATCCTATCAGATAATCCAATATTGTAGGGCTTTAGGTTGCAAATACCAGGATGTCATGCTTATATCTAAACCCAAAGAGAAAATGTGTGGCTGTTTCTTTATTCAATTAAACATTTCTCTGAAGCTGGACATCATGTACTATATGCTCTTTTACTCATGTTTGTATCACCACGTGGCATGTGCAATGTGGTAAAATCCTGGAGCGTTTAGCAGTGTTGTATGGACCTTAATACCTTCCCCTCTTACTGCGGAGAAGATTCCAGCTCCACTCAGAGAGTTCCTTGCTGATGTCCTTACAGGGAGCCTTAAAGTTTTAAATTATGGCCATATCAGCGTTTGATTTTGTCCAGGTATCTTCTGACAAGTGAAATATGAGCATTGTTTTGGAGCTACTTTTCTAGGAGCTTCTCCAAAATTTTCAACATTCTACAATGTCCGCGTGGTCCATCTAGGATGGCTGACAAAACCCGACTGTGGTGGGTGCCAGATACAGCTGTAGAGAAGACTGGATCTTGCAGTGGCAGTTCTGTTGTTGATTTTACTGAAATTGCAGAAAGAGGACAGACAAGGTGTATATTATATGTTAGTATTGTTATACTTGGAAATAGTAATGTATTCAGCAATCCCAGAACTCTGCAGTACCTGAAAAGGCATTATTTACAAAATGGCCCTATCTATGTATACCAATGAAAGCTGGTTTCTGAGTTCCGTATTAATGCATATTAGCATCCTCAGGAACCAATCTGATAATACGTATACATGGAGACTTAAGCTCCTTAAGCAATGTTCACACCTCCATGAAAAAATAATACAGCTAAGTTCTTCCTTTAAATAAACTTTCTAAGCAAGTCTATTAACAGTTATCTGCTATCTGCCACAAGGGGAAACATGTAGACAGTTCTGTAGTGTCTTATAAAGCTTGGGCTGCCGAGTATTAGGTAGTAAATTAAATGAGAAGTGAGAGTGCCTTTCACTGGATCCTCCTTCTTCACTGTACCACATGGGAATGGTTAAGTTGAGTCCTAAAGAAACAATCTGCAGCCCCAAGAGATATGTTCTGACATGCTGAAAAATAAGCCTACTATGTAGAAAGTGCTTTAACATTCCTCTGTGGTAAAGATTTACCATGGCCTAAAAGTACAGAAGGCTGCATTGGTGTCTTACAGTGCTGTGTCATTTTAGCATGGGTACGGGCAAAGTGAGTGTGCTCATAAAATCTGACTTGAGCTATCTGGAGATGTTCACAGGCTTCAACAGCGAACAATAGCCTGTGGTTTGGCTCCTTCTGGAGAGTTGGGCAACAGGAACTCAATTCCCAGGTCGGCTATTTCCTCTGCCTGTAGGCAATTCGCTTCATTCTGTGCTTCACAGCTCACCCTGGGATGGGTGGCGAGGGCAGTGAGGGAACACGTTGCCACCCCTGTGATCTCCGTGGTGGCCAGGGATCTCAGCTCTGGAAACTATACAAGTGACTCGGTGGTAAGTGATTCTGGACAGGGCCATAGAAATGATCAAAAATGCGGTCCGCTGGACTATCAAATTGTGCAAATCTAAAACTCAGATTTAATTATAAGTTAAATTCCATAGGCTTACTATTTTCTGTTGGGCACATTTATATGAAATCTTACTGTTTTATCCCATTGGTTGATGCATGAATTTTCCATGGTGGAATTCTGTTGTATTTTTAAAAAAAGAGGACTTGGATACTAATCATAAAAGTTAAGCTAACTGGATTTATAATATGCCATAATCGAGTGAAAATACATAAACAGGGAACCAGACATGTACAGACAACACAGAACATAGATAATTCCTTTTAGGATTAAGCATATGGCCAGCAGCTGACAGATCTCTGCAGATCTCTGTGGAACTGTATGATAACGTACACATCTTTTGTGGCATGTTCCTGGGTGACAATACCTGATAGGAAGGAAAAGATTGGCCATTCATAATCTTTTATTTTATTTAGTCAGACTTTTATATCTGCTTCGAAGAGAGAGGTGAAGTATAAAGGGCAGGGGCTTCCTGGAAAGTATAAGCCTGTATAAAGGGCAACAAAGGGGCTTTTATTTTCTTTCAAAGACTTTAAATTAAACAGAACTTTCCAGCATATGTTAGTATTCATAGCTCTTACAGATCATGCATCAGAACAGAAGACTCGTGATGATTATTATTTCTTTGTATTGTGGTAGGTCCTAGAGATCAGGGTGCTATTATGCTAGTTGTTCATAATTAGAGATTGTGTACTCCCTGGAGTGGTGACTATCTCAATAAACAACACAAAGGATGAGAAAAAGGAAGTATTATTGTTCTCATTTTACAAACAGAACACTGAGAAACAGGCAAATTAAATGATTTGCCTAAGTTCATGCAAAGTCTTTGGCAGAATTTGGAAGACAAAGGTTCTCCTTCTTTTGTTTGCCTTCTAGCAAGATTGCTAAAAATTAGGCATGGAATTGATCCAAAAGGAAAGGAAAGATTATTTTAGTGTCAAAATTAATTACAAGTTTTAAAAAGGAATGATTTCTGTTCTCTTCTAAATCTTTTACCGATACATTATTTTTTATTTTTGAAATTTGTTCTCAAAAATATGTGTCCAGATATCTCTCTTCAATTTCTTTAGTTTATTTCCATCCATCTTTCTGTTTGAAAAGGAATGAGTAGGAAAACTAGGAGAGGAAACAGTTGAGAAAATACTTGGTGAGGAAAAACAATAAACAAAGATTTTGGTAGAAAACAATGCAATTCCCCCTGTAGCTTCCAGTTCCACTTAAAATATCTGAAAATTTGTGAATGTTGGAAAAAAAGAGCTGCTTTTCATGACAGGCACAATTCATTTAGTCCCTTATTTTTCATTCTCCCACACTGTACTCAAGAACCAAAACCCGTGATGATGTTGAAGCCAGAAGAGATATCTGGTTATAGACCTGGGGAACTGCACATTGAAATCAGTCCAGGACACCCTGCTCATTCACATGACTTCATTGGCATTTTGTGCAGAGATCCAGTGCTCTCTTGCCCAAAATGTGAAGCTGGGAGAAGTGCTGGAGTCAGCACAAAGTTGTGGCTCAATTTGGAGATGGGAGAAGTTTTGCTACAGAGTAGGGTTGTGTCAGGGCTTGGATTAGGAAGCAGAAAGCTTTCAGAGAGGGAATTTACTGCACCAGGGACATCTCAGAAAGAACATTGTAGATCTTGTTTCACTCTTTTTGCTCTTTATGTGGTATCAAGAGTCCATAATGATCTTATTCTTGTTGCTTTCCAGCACCAACAATCTGAAATAGAGATGATAGATATAAAAGAGGAAGGTCCCCTCTTCCATCCCTTGACTCAGCCTATCTCTTTTTTAATTCATTGGAGGTAATTGTGTAGTTGGTTTCTATTTGTCCTTGGTTTCTTACTGCTTGTAACACTGAGGAATGACCCCTATGCTCATAATGAGTTCAGCAGGTTCCCCTCACAGTTAGAGAGGAGAGTCCTTGGACATCATCCTGGAATTTCTTGTCGTGTATACAAACTTATTGTGAGACCCTCTCGCCCATCATTTGAATGTTAACCTGATACTAATTTAACATTTTATAACACTAAGCAACTTCTAAACTTGAAGGAAAAGTAATTAAATTAGCAAAACTAAAACCATTGCTAAAACTGAATGCTTTTTAGAATATTAAGTTGCTATAACAACTTGATGCAAAAGTCTTCGGTGGCAACTTTGTACTCAGTCCTATTGAGGCTAAAATAACCTTACTCTTCTGTTAATACCTCGCCAGCATAGTAAATACTATTGGTTACAGAAAATTAAAACTTTTAAATAGTGAAACTACTTTTACTGCAGTAAAAGAAACCTCTTAAATCTAAGTGTTTTTCTTCTTTTAAAAAAGCATAATTTGTCAGACATTAAAATAACAAAAGGTCTTTGAAAAAGGATTATGGTTTCTGATGTTTCACTACTAGAATGGATTTACTTTATATCCTACTGATGTTGTAATCTTGAATTCTGAGGTAATGTTTTAGCCCTTTCTTTTCACATAAATAAAGATTTCAATGATAGCACTTCATTTCTTGTGTAGAACTTTCCTTTATTTTTCAAACTACTCATTTTCTCTTGCTTAAACCATTTCATCAGAATAACATACAAATTGGATGCAGTGCTTATTAGGAGGAGGAGAACAGTTAGAAAGGCAAAGCATTTCAAATCAATGCACTGCTGACTGCTAGGTAGATTTTAAATGGAGAATTTCCACATCGCTTATATAATTTCCTCTACAATATACCTTATAAAAGTTGTATTTTTAATGTTTCCTTATAAAGCACATAAATGTGTATTTTTGAGTCTATTTCCTCTACAATATACCTTATAAAAGTTGTATTTTTAATGTTTCCTTATAAAGCACATAAATGTGTATTTTTGAGTCTGTCGTGCCTTTTGCAGCTTAAAGTCCCCTTAGGGTCCCTTGCTATAAGGAGCACCATTTTTTCCTATCCATACCAAGTACTGAATTTTAAGAATGAAGAAGCCTATTTCAACATGCTAAAGCATTTGCTCATCAGACTGTCTTTATCCTTCGAAAAGCAGTGCTACGGATATCTACATATTTCTTTGGGTAGCATAGATTTTAATTACCATTAAATATCTTTAAAAATTCACCCGGTCCCCACCCTTCACTCAGTTGGACTGTGCTTTTTTTCCTTCTTCTTTTTGAGCAGCCGATGGCCCAGGAGCGGCGGGGCCAGCAGCGTGTCCCCAAAGGAGGGCTGGTTACCAACGAGGCCACCAAGAGGGCTCAGCGCCCTTCAGCTCCCCGAGGCTCCGCAGGAGATTTCCCCGCAGCAGCTCCGCGGTTATTAGCTCGATTGCCGAGTGGGGAACATTCTCCTAACTCTCACCCTACAACCTGCCTTTGAAACTATAGAAAAAGGGGTGTTTATATACCAGATTTTTTGTTCTTTCTTATGTATAGTGAAGCCTTTTCTGCTTGAGCAGAACCAGCGGGGAGGAAACACGTGTAGTAATTACCTTAAACAAGCTGGCAATAAAGGCTGCCTCTCACGCCACGCAGTTTAAGGACACGATGAAAGGTGGAGGTGTCAGCACGCGGGGCCCGTAACAACCAGCGCGGCGTGCCGCTCGCGGGGCCTCCGACGAAGGAGAAGCCGCCGGTGCCCCGTGACATGGAGGACGTGGTGGTGCTCGCCGGGGCCTGTGTCCCCCGCGCTGCCTGGCGCCTTTTGGAGGCCAGGTCCTGGATGCGGGCCCGGAGGAGGCTGCTGTCGCCCGGCCTTTGGGACTAGCCGTTGGAGCCTGGCTGTTGGAGGCGGCCGTGCTGCTGCGCCCTTGGGGGCTCCTCAGGGACGCCGTGAGGGGACGTCCCTCCCGCAGGGATGTCCTGTCGGGAGGTCGATGCCTCAAGGTCAATGTCCGTTGTCCCGGTGTCACGTGGGGCATAGGGCTGGAGCCCGGCCAGGCGACATCCGCACGGCTTCATGATCCCACCTGGCTCCGTGATGGCCCAAACTGGGGCCTGCGGTGCGGCCGAGAGGGCCCCGCTCCCCACAGCTGCTCCTCGCGCTACCCTTGAGGTGCGCAGCAGATTATTCCCACTAATTTTTAAATACCAAGTGTATCTGGTGTACTTATTGCTCCTAATTAATGCGGGAATAAAGAATCAAAGAGGGTATTCCTCCAATGAGTTGTTTCTGAAGAGCGACAAATTAATCCCCTTGGATATGGCTGAAGCCAGGGAAGATCTTTTTTGTTCTTCTAACGAACTGCAGCAATTAGATGTTCAAAACTCTTGTTTGTGATAAATAGATTTTAATAAATATTTGTTTTCTAAGGGCAAGGCAGAATCCAGTGTCTCAATTCCTCCGCCAAACTTTCTCCCAGATAATTGCCAAGATTAGAGATGTATTTTCAGTCATCGAGACCTGAGTGTATGCCCAAGCATAAATTAATCATTGGGAAGTATACATGCAGGGTTATATACATTCATTTACCTGCTAAATACACTGGATTATTTTTTTCCTATGCTGTTGTGGGCTTTGGACCCAATCAAAGGCTGATGTGCTTGCACAGCTTGTCTTAGAAGCGCATTTTGAGCATGAGAAGGGATAATTTTATGGCTGATTTTTTTTCATATAGTTTTGCCTGCGAATGCATCCTGACATTTCAAGGGGACGCTTGTAATCTGCCTTAATAGGGATCAGGTGGCATTTACTAGAATGCATTCAGACTTTATAGGTACAACTTTAAATCTTCACCCGCTTGCTCAAGTCAGAAAGCTTTGACAATACTAGGGGCGATAAGCTGGAGATGAGATTATTTTTTTGCAGGGCTCCTTTTCTGATGGGATCTTGAGATAAGAGACTGGATGATTTCTGAACCGCTCTCGGGGTTCTGATAGAGGCCTAGGAATGAGGACACCGGAGTCGCTCTGTGCTAACACGGTCAAAGCAGGGGACTCACGGCTGCTCTAAACCACATCAGCCCGAAACAGGGCTGCTGCACCTGCCGGCTGCCCCGCTTGTGCTGCATCCTGGACGTGCGCGCCTGTGTCCTGGGGCGGCACAGGACCGACTGTGCCGCCGGCTGTTCCCTTACAGCAGAGTAATCCTCGGCTGCAGATTCACTTTGCCCAGAACAGGCAGCAGCTGCTGGTCTGTGGTGGCCGTGGAAGAAGATGGACAGTAGTAGACAGCCAGGCCCACGCTGAGCAGGGTTGGAAGGTGGTTTTGCCCCTCTGGACAAGATACCTGGAGTACTGAAGCCTTGGATCTTTGAAAGGCTTTTCCATGGTGCTGCAAATGACCCCTGTGGTGTTCTAAAACACGTGGTTGACTGCAGTAATTTTACCAAACGTACTTTCCAAGGGAAAGTTAGGCTCTTGCACACTGGAGGCAATGAAGATAATGCTTTAGTTTTACTGCCATCAGTCAAGACAAAATAAAATGCAGTAAAAACCCCTCTGCAGTGTTCAAGTTTGGCAAGAGTGGTACATTCACAGGCTTTTCTCTTGGATATCAGACCTTTTTCAAATAGAACCAGACTGTAAATAGCTGTGAAAATCATTGAGAAGAGGAATTTCTATGAAGCATAGTTTGTCACAGGATGCCACATGAATGCAGACAAAGGAATATATGTTTGATGCTTTTTTTTGGTGTCACAAAACACCACTTGAAATGTGTTTTTTAGTACCCTTAATTAACAAGAAGTTTTTCAACTGAATTACACAATGAAGTTTTAAAGCTAGCAGGAAGAACAAAGGGGAAAAGAGCAGTTCAGGCTAGCAAAGAAATGTGTCAGAGAAGATGCAATTTTAAAAGAAAAGAATATTTATTGCCATGGAGTGTTAGGACTGTTCCTAGCAACCAGGTTTGCAAAGCGCAGAACAAGCAGCTCTGTGATAGCCTAAGCTAAGAGTATATCATACTCCAATGCTGTTTGAAGTTCTTTGAAAGCCTTTGGACCAGACTTTATCTATTTTGCCCTGGAAACCAACCTAAGCTTTGAGGGTAGGTTGGCGTGGTCATGGTTCTTTGAATGGGAGGCCACAAATCCATATATGACACCAACAGGAACTTGGGAGGCCACAAGGAAAGGGAACTGATTGTCAAAACCAAGGGATGGCTGAGGCTCTGATGGAAAGTCTAGGGGTGTGTATTACCGAGGGAAAAGTGAGGACGAAGGGTGAGACAGCCAGATATTGAGAGATACAAGGGAGACAGCATAACTGCACAAGCCCTTATTCCTTAGAACCATCCTAAAGCAGATAAATTTGCAAGATTGGGAAGCAGAGCTTTAAGCGCAATACCAAAGTATTTAAGCTTGACATACAGTTGTTGAACCACACTATGATTCCTGGATCTTTGGTCAAACAAGGCCAACAACTGTCATCTCCTGTTTGATTTCTCAGCTCCTGCTGTCCCAGGACCTATCAATTTTCACCTAAATGAATAGAGAGGGTTGAACAGATCACAATATTTCTTTCTTTCATCTACTTCTTTCCACCTGGGGCACTTGTAGTTCACACTGGCCTTGCCTTTTCCTCCGCACAAAATCTTCCTGTGGAAGAATTTGGCTAGACTGCAGTGCAAACACTTATCACTTTATTTTCTCCTGTGAGCAAGGAGTGGGAATGTCTCATCTGGTGTGTTGAACTCGGATCTAAGTGCTATAATGTTTACTGCTTTCAGTCAGCTCAGCAGGATACTTTGAGCAAAAGTGATGGTTGGCAGCCTGCTGCTGATGGTACAGTCCAGCTCAGAGGTTTACAGCAAAACTCACACGGTATCTAAAACAGTAGACCTTTAATTATTTTAGGGGCTTGTTTCACAAGTATTTTGGATGATTTTATATTAGCTTTTGACAACATCTCAGCATCTGAAATGAGATTACAGACTTTAGATTGTGATGTAGGAATTTCTGATCAAATTCCAGTTTCCCTAATTATTGCATTCCAGCACCTACTTACTAGCATTCATAGCAACAAATAATTTCTGTTCTTCTCTGGTGATATGCGCTGTACCTCGACACTGGAATGTGGACAAATACATATATGTTTTTGTTATTCTAGAAGAAAAATCCATGTGCTCTGGGTAATGAATTGGAGGTTAAGTGACAATTTTCCTTTACAACCACTCATGTCTTACAGTCTGTGAACTGAAAACTGGATTAACCTTTAATTACCCCCAGTGATCTCTCAACCCTGAAACAACATCACCACTCCTCCTAGTGTTATTTGCATACAGCATTTAATGAGAGAAACATCTGTTTGCATATTTGGTATCATTAATGTTATGCAGATGAGCTGAGTATTCATGTTGCAATAGGTAATTGTGCGGAAATCTCCTTTTCTCTCATTTTTGGTATATTTCCCTCCTCCTAACAATTCAGACTGACTTGTATTAATTAGAAAAAGAGCTGTCTGGTGCTAGTCGCCTTGCATATATAATGCACATCTGCTGTGTGATCTGAATGGCAGCACACTAATATGCTGCTGAATTTACAAAATACAGATTGTCTGGCTTGATGCTATTAGACAAACTTGTTGATATTTTTGAGGTAAACTTATTCATTGAAGAAAATATATTAGTATGGCTGAAAATGTAATGAATGCAAGTAAGACTGCTAACAGAATTTTTCTCTTGATTATTTTTATTAATATCATTTCTGTCTATCTAACAAGATGAATTGTATTCATTAAGGATTGGATCTGTCAACCATTCGCCTGATTGTGGTTTTGGCTAGAGCTTGAGACCTCTCTGTGTGCTCTCCAGCTACCTGAAGTGTTTTGTAGGACCCCAAGATTAAGCCTGTTTTCCACAGTCATTGAAATCTGATGGCCCACTGCTTTTAGTGAGTGCGTAAACCTAAGGCTGCAGGAAGCTTTCCTTGAGAAAGGAGGAGAATTTGCCCCTTTTCTTTTGCTTGAACACTGTTTTCTTGAAGGTGTTGCTCGGAAGACTCTAAGCCATTGCTGATATTAAAGAATGCTGAGGCACTGGGGACTGAGCTACTGAGAAGAATGGTTTGGGGAAATAGATGAGTTTGGATCAGTGGTGCAATTTGTTGTTGTGCAATGTATTCTGTTTCCTTTGCTTAGAATTACACCTGAGCTAAATTGATCTTAAACCATTCCTTTGTTGGAGAGGAATAAATAGAAGTAGCTTCATGATGGCCTGCCTATGTTTATTTTATGACAGACACAGAGTTCCTGCTAATTGGTTGGACTAAACTGTGAAAGAAAAACATTTTCCAATGTAATAAGATTTTAAGGCAAGAACAGTGTACTCATTTGCTATTTCTGCTGCAGTGTGTTTCTTCCCATTTGGAAAACTTACTTCAGATAAAACTGAAACTGTCTTGCTGATGTGCTCAGTCAGAATCTCTGCTTCTGAGCAGCTGCTAATCAAAATCACCCAGCCTTCCCCAAACCCATCTCGGACTTGACTAGTTTAATAAGAGGGAAATCTGTTTGACTTTTAGTATTTGAAAGGAATTTGATATGGATACAAGTGATAATCCAAGTTGTCGAAGACTGGATAGCTGTTTTATTGAACAATGAAACAGAAACTGGAAGAACCTATATGTTTTATATATATATACACCAAAAAGTGAGTGTATTATGACTAAAAGGGATTATTCTGGCACATGGGTGTTTTATCAGGATGGCTTCTTTGCAAATAAGTTACGATGATCCAGGGCTCAGTAGTCCAAATTTTACTGTGCCCTAAAACCTGTGACTAAATGAAGATTAAATATGATTTATCAGGTAAATGTTGACATATTGTTTCTTTACAGATTGTGCTGCAAAGTGATAATACGTCTCATTTTCCATTCATGATACACAGTTTAGAGCAGGAATTTGTGGGGGGTTGTTTTTTGTTATGTGAATCATTTTCATGATCAGCTACAGAGACATTTTGTGAGAACATATTTTCCTCTAAAAGCAGATTTTCATAGTTTAAAGCTGTTTTGCGAAAGCAGGCTCATATATCTGTAGCTCTGACTTGCAGGTACAGTTACAGTGGTTTTGTACACAGGGCATAACTCTGGCATCTAGCAGAACTTTTATGCAAACAAACCCTTAAGGTATGTAACTGGTGTGCTGCAAATTGTAGTTTTACTATGCCTGGAATCTAGGCATGAAAGTGAGTGCGATACTCTCCGCTTGTAATTTGGTCACTCCCTTACAAATAGGCTGACTCCTGAGTACCTGCAATACATTGGGCAGCCTCTGAATTTTTATTTATTTATTTATTTATTTTGAGTAAACAGGTTGTGTAAGAATCAAGCTTTATGTTGGCATATTTCTCTAAGTCCTTTCACTTTTAGGAACTACTATGTATGAGAAAGTGTATCTCCTGTGTACAAACACAGAAACCTGGAGAGGTAAAGGAAGCTTGGCCAAGGGCATACAAAATCTTGAGAGAGTTTGGGAATAGGGTACTGCTGTTCCAAAGCTGTGTTTCATATTTCAGCCACACAAGCAAATTCTAGGTTGCCAGAAATTTTTGGATAAAAAAGATTGAGCCTATCATGGCAAGCTTTGTTTATGTGATGTTATTTAGATATTACTGATGTAAAGCAGATGGCCTTAATTCAGTACAGTCTACATTTTGTGGGTGAGGACTATCTTGAAAATCTTGGAGAGGAGTAAGAAAGCAAGGGGGCCTTTTCTCATTTGCCACAAACTCCTTATATATCCCAAGATTCTGACGCTTCCAAGGCCGTTTTCTATTACCACTGAATGCAATGCAGTGCAATGCAATGATTTCCACAGTGAAGAAAAGGTTGTTGGTTGAGCTTTTTAAGAAATAGTTCCCTTGATTGTTCAAGGGCTTTTGTCAAGATCTTTTGTCAAGGTCAAATGATTTTTTGTTGACATGGCTGTATTTTTATGCATTTTGACAAAGAAAAACAAAATCTGTAAGAGGTAGGAACATTGAGTGTGCTCAGCACTGGCCAGAATTCTTGCTATTCTTAGCTCTTTTTGCCAAAATTTATCTGCAAAAATGGTACTTTTAATGCATTTTTGCATTGGCGTTTGATACACTGGTGCTATTCTCTGTGCTAGTTTATGCTGAGAATTTTCTCTACTTTTCCTTGGAACGGGGGTATCATGCTACTATCAGTATTTTTGTGTGAAGGAGATGATTTTGAAATCAGTGAAAGGCTTTGTGAGTGCAGGGGCTTTTCTTCGCTTCGCCGTTCAGCTGCTCCTTTGACAAATGCCCCTCCATGAACAGCTCTGCGTGTTCTGCTTCCATGCGTGTGGAGCAAATCACTAAACAAGAAAAACAGGAATAATATCAGTGTCGTAACTGAGTTAAATGCAGTGCAATTTGTGTTAATAGAGGCTTTTACAGGCACTATTATATAGCAAATTAAATTATATCTTTATTCTTATATCTAAAGTAAACAATAGGTATGTAATATATCAGTAATAGAAACCCTTGGCATTTAAGAAAGAATTGTGCTTTAATGCAAGGACATTTTTTATACCTCAGTAATAAATTAACATTTCAAAAGTACTTTAGCCTGCTGCGATGGATCATTCTATGAGTATGGGTAACACCATGGACTCCAATAATTAGTGTAAATTGCCTTTGAATAATACAGAGCTGGGAACAACTTTCAGTGCTTAATGCCCCTTGCAGTACATGATGAAGAGTCCTTAATGGAGCTTGGAAAAACAAGTAATACCTATAAATCAAAGAAGAAAAGCCGTTTTTGATGCATTTGTCTGAGAGTGTGAGTTTTAAACCAAATTGTTAACACTCCTCCCTGCTGAGGGTCATGGATTAGCTAGGGTGGGAGTTTCTTATAGGATCTTTCACACTAACCAGCAGAGGTAGGGGGTTTCAAATACAAGTGTTTTCTTAACCCTAATCCCTGCCTCCCTGACCAGTAGAGCTCCAAATTTCTCTCTAATTAGGTGGGGAATTAGTAGGTGGATAAATGTGTTAGTGGATGAGGATGAAGTGATTAACTTGCCCCAGACTATGATAGTGAGTTCAAGGCGCTACTGAATTCATTTTGTTTCTAATAACTTTCTCCCTGTATTCTAGTGGCAGCACAGCAGAATGCTTGAATTTATATCTCAGTAATCTTACAGTGCTATATTCTGTTGCCTCTTTCCCAAAGCTTTATCTCTTTTATTTAAGCAGCAGTGCAGTGTATTTCCCAGTGTGCCAGTTCACATTTCTGTAAACTACTTAATTATCTGAACAACCTTGTAACCTAATCGAGATATACTGATGTTCCAGTAAGACTGTATATTTGAGGGAAATGTGAGGTTTCTTGGAAGATAATGACACTGGGATATTTTCTTCAAATATTTGCCAGCTGCACTTTAAAAACAAATAAATATCTGCCTCACTGTGCTGCTCTTTGTCCAGTGTGTGGGGCTTTACTGTAGTAAAGGACATTTTTAACAGCACTGTATCCACGTATGATTGTGCTAACTTGGAATGATGATGTTTTTCTCTCTTTGCTGTTGTGTTCCTGAGAGATGGGATAAGGAAGGGTTTCTCACCGAAGACGACAGGGACTGTCCCCTGCCTGGTCTCACTCAGCAGGTTTGGCACGGGAAAGTAGCCTGATTTCAGTGTGGGAATTCTGTGGGACGGTTTGCCCTTCCCCAGCGAAGCTGAATCATACCCAGCCACTACTGCAAACTTTGTTTTTTTCTGACTTGTGTCTGCAGCAACGTTTTAGTTAAAAGTGGGGAGGGAGAAGAGACACAAGAATGATCAGGAGTCCAGAAAACATGGTGGAAGAGGTAAGATTAAAGAAATAAAGAAGGTTGTTATTTTCTTGGAAAGAGAGGAGTTTAGCTGTCCCGTTGCAGAGCACAGGTCTGGCTGCAGTGCGGAGCGCTGTTGTCACCCTGCGCAGATCCACCTGCATGACCGAGTCTTTAGTCTGGGCATCGTGTGGGTATCCAATAAGTCAGGCAGGCAGGAAATTTAAAGGAAGCATGTTTTCCATGCAGAGCAATCAAAGCTAATTTTAACCTCATCTCAGTAGTTTGCTCCAGTGAGCATCGAGTGCCTGGTTTGATGCTCGAGCAGAGCACGTTAGCTGAGAAATCTGGAGTTGGTGGGAAGGACATTCATTGCACAGGCACTTGGAGGCTGGTCTTCAGAACGAAAAAACAGCTATTTCCACCACAGATGTCTGCAAACGTCTGCCCAGGCTGCCTGACGTCCAGGTTGTGTCCGAACCAGCATTAGCTGTAGAGATACTTGGCAACAGGTCTTGCCTTGATGGGCTCCGCTTCGTTTGTGCTTCTCTTTCTTTCTTTCTTTCTGTCACTTTTGCATGCAGAAGCCTCTGCCAATGTGCCTCACTAGTGAAACTCGAACTGACGTCCTGGGGAAATAAAACCTTTGTTTTGCTGTGTTCATGGCTATGATTTGCAAATGGTGATGTGACACTTGTGAGTGGTGGATCTGGGGATAATGATGGGAACTGTAACACTCCAGTACACGGCTCCCTGGGGCATGTGTAAAATGCCCATTTTTAGGCAATGTCTTGCAAGGCTCAGCATGCTCAGTGGCAAAACCCGAGGCTGGCGTTTTGGGGCAGTGTCAGACCCCTGGAGGCCCCTTCCCCTCTCCAACCTACCCCACATCAGGGACTGTCTTTCCAATATTCAGCTGGCACTTTGCTAGAAAGAACATTACTTTATTTTCTTTTTTTTTTTTCATTACAGTAGAAGTCAGAGAATTATCTTGTTTTCTTTTCTAACTGGCTACCCTACCCCTTGAAACAGCTTTATATATTTAAATGGACGAGGATGTAAATTGCACTTCCAAACTATTAAAGCCACATTATAATATGCTGTGAAAAGAAGATAGCTTCGGCCAGTAACTCTTAAGCCTAAATGACTTTCTCCTAAGAGGGGAACAGCTGCTTAAAGTACATATATTTAAAATTAAATTTCTTTATTACAAGTTACTTAGCGTATTTTGGACTTATACATTCTCTAGCTTAAATCTTTTTTTTTTTTTTTTTAATTGCACAAAGCTGTGGAAAATAATCGGAAGCTCAGTAAGCATTACAAATTGAAAATCAGAAATTATACCAATGTTTTTTTAGCTTCTCAAGTTACATAGGTATATTAACCCTCATTAGTCATTTTGTGACAGTGAGAAATTTGAAAACAGAATTCCATTACAGTATTTATGGTCAAAATCTGATATGATGAAATAATAGGTTTCCCAATAGAAATGCCTCTGTGCCATGTAGTAAACTTGATAATTGTAAGAATATATTTAATGCAGTAGAACTGAATACCGAACCAAGAGATTAACATTTCTGTTATATAATTACAAGTTCAAGGAGTTCAGCTTCTTATCATGCTGCAGTAAGTATAGAAAGTAGAAGTGATCCTCTTTAATTTGTAATTATTTAACTGAAATAGAATGTCTCCCAGTCTTTTCTTACTCCTCTACATTGCAGACATTGGTATGCAGAAACCATGCACTAAGGAAGAGTACACTATCAGAGTAGGACATGTTTGAGTATTCTTTAAAACCAACTAAGAGAAGTTAATCTCATTGAACTTCTTTTTATTCAACAAAAGAGTTAGATGTTGCCAAGTCTAATGTGACTATAATGTTCATTAAATGAACTTCTTTACACCTTTAAATGGATTAACTGTACATCTTCGCAGCCTAATTATTATACATGTCGCTCACAAATCACAGATCTAATTCAAAGCGCTGCAAAAGCTCTGTTTATAAGCATTAAAAAAGGGGATACAGTGAGAATTGAGTGTGATTTTTATCTAGGTCCTATAAAAGAGTAAGCATCATCCACATTAAAGTACGGAAATGCAGGTACACTCACTGGTTGAGTTTTCCTTCAACTTTGGCCATGTGATAGACTTCATTTAAAAGTTAAGCAGCAGGCTGCTTTGGCATCTGCAATCTCTCTTTTGTCCATAACCAGGATCATCCCTGACTAAGATACCCTCCCTGCAGCTGAGCTATAAATTTCCAAATGATAGCAGTCAGCCAGATAAAGGATGATATACAACTTTACTTAATGTAGTTGGGATACTAGGGAATAACTTTAATTTAGTCTGTTGTCTCAAATTTAGTTTGCTTATCAGAAGACACTGAACATGATGTTCTAGTGGTCAGATTTTTAAAGGAGGCTAGATATTCAACACCCAGTGCAATCAGTTTCTAAACCTTTATTATCTAAACCTCTAAACCTACTCAGTGCTTTTGCCATGTGTATATGTATATGTAAGTCCACAGAAGTCATGGAGCTAGAGAAGGCTATATGGGCTTGGAAATCAGGATGACAAAATAGGTGTAAAAAAGCTTCATATTCTTTTGTTGTTGTTGTTTTGAGAGGAGGGATATGACTGCAGGTGAAGCACAGACTTTTTGTGCAGTCAGCATCAAATTCATTCCATAGGCTTCTGTGTGACCAGAGAGACAGAGATTAATCTCTCTCTTGCTCCTGCTCACTTTCCCATTTCTAAAGTGATGACAGTAATTTCTACCTTTGGCCATCATGTGCATTCATTCTCTAAGCTCTGTTTTTGTAGATCTGACTTTTCTCCCGTGTTTGGACAATGCGGGTTTGGTCTCGCTGTATCTTCGAGGGCTGCTGGAATTCAAAGTGCAAAAATCTACAGTTCAGCCTCAGCACCTTGCCAGGACATTGCTGATGTTCACCCTTCACAGCTACTAAGCACGGACTTAGGTAGCTTGGTCTGTCTTTGCTGTCTTTGAAACGAGGGATTTCTCAGGTAGGCAAATAGTTGTTTTTTTCTTATGCACGTAGTATGATGGCCAGAGCTGGCTGGCTAAAACTGATCATTATATTTCAGTCTCAAACTAATGATCAGAAATAGGGTTTTGAGTTGCTCACCTTGGCAGACACCTGCTTCTATTCCATGCTCTCCTGTGAAAAAGCATTTTAGTTCATAAAATAAATAGCTACCTCCGTGTCTGCCTGCACCATAGGTCTCCCCCACCTCAGATATTTTTCCTGTCTTCAGTAGTGATCTTAAATATTTGCTCTGCCCTCTACATGAGCCTCTGCGTCCTAAGCGCCGGTGGCAGGTATGTTAGGTGCTGTGAAAACCAGGTGTTCCCCCACAGTTATTTAATTATGGGCAGACGTGATGGCTGGAACATCCGCGGCAGCAATTTAACAGTGATTTACCTGCTGCTGCCAGCTGCTTGCGGAGGCTGAATTTCTCCAGCTCCTGGGGCCAGCCAGAGTATCTTGATCTGCAGAGAGATTCCTTGGAGGCCCTGCCCCGAGCTCTCCATGTGAAGCAGCAAGTTGCAGGCCTCCTTCTACAAATGCCACGACTAAACCTGTTGCAATGATGCAGCTCGCGGGGTCTCTGCGAGGTTTGCCCAGGAGGAGTCTGTCTAAAGATGCAACTTCAGGTGCCTTCACGCTGCCCTAGAATTACGCTGTAAATATTCATCCAAGAACCAGAAACTTCCCCCACCACGACACACCAGCATGTTCGTGTGAAACCTTTTACACCAGTAAAAAGATGCTCCCACAAATAGGTTTTGTTCCTGAATAACAACCTGTGTAGCAGCATACTATCCCTGTGAAGGCTTTACTGTTTTAACTGTATCAGGACAGAAATGGGACCCTGAACAAAATGGATGAAACAGCACAAAACATTTATGAGCTGGATTTGAACAAACGGTAGGAAGCAATTTTAGGTTGACTACTGCACCTCTGAGCAAACGACTGGATACAGTCCCAGCTTGCTGGCTGGTCTCCTGACTCTGGAACTGAGGGAAATGCACTTGTTGCTCACTGTGATCCTACAGATGTGTTGTGCGTGGCTGGGGACCGGGGTCGCTGCTGTGGATTTGATTTGGAATGCATGGGATTTTGGCATATGGCACAGGAGGCCGGAGTAAGCAGCACAAGGAATTAATTTTTTAGCACTGCTGTTTTATTTCACTTTGCCGATTTTTTGGATGGCACCTGCTTTGGAAGCAGGTGGATTTAGTTTGATTATGTTTGGATTCTTTTAAGAGTTTCTTTTAAAAATAAGGTAAAATATATAACAAGGTTTCCTATTAAGAATCTGGGGAAAGTCACCCTTATTAGTCTTGAGCTTGATTTTTTTTTCATGCAATATGTACTTTTACTTACACAGCTAAGTAAGCAGACGCCTTCTCAGGTGAGTAGGTTTACGTTCCAGGAAGAGGCTTGTGCAGCCCATTGGGAATGGAGCTTGGCTTCATGGCAGAGGGCTGGGGGTCCTGGCTCTGCTCCCGTGCTGTTGCTGCTTCATGCTCATGACTAAATGGACAGGCTACTCTACAAATACCACTCAGCTGCCTCTTCCAGGAAAATTTGGCCTTATCCGACAGTAGAAGCTTCTTCTACAGATCAATCTGTAGGGGCAAAGAGACAAGGACCTAGTAAAACCCAGGATAGCTAGATGCTCTCAACACTTTTTTTTTTTTTGAATATGATCAAAAGGAAAAAGTGTAGGGATTTTCCCCTATTGAAACTGAAATTTCCATGATACATAAGCTGTGTTGGTAAAAAAAAAAAAAAAGTATGTGTTTTACCAACAGAATGGAAACTGAGAATTGTTCTCCTTTCAAACAAGATTTTTCTTTATATAGAAAAAGCTGGAAAAACTTGGACTAACTCATTTTTGACAGAAACAAAATCCCTTTTCCGGTGAATTCTTTATGACTTAGTTCCTGAAGCTTTCTATTATGAGCAAATGTAGACAGACTGTCATTCTCCACTCCTCTTCCTTCCAAGACCTCCAGGATGCTCAGAACTACCTGGTGTCTTGGTCTCCTTCCAGGGAGAATGTTCTCAGAAGACACGGCCTGGTCAGCTGGCAGAAGATACTGGGAGATACTTCTTTGGTGTTCAGATTTCGTGGTGTTTTAACAGGACAAATTAGGGTCAGTTTAAGATGAAATGTTGAATATGTAACATGTTTATAATTATAAAGCAATACCAATTCTGGAACCATGTAAGAGGCTATTCTGTTTTCTCTCCTGCAGAAATCATGATTTAAAAATATGAGTCCCAGCTCACTTCTGCTCTACATGATAGTGGCTCTGCCTCAGCCCTGTTAACCCACCCTTGTCTTTATGATCAGAACTTGACTACAGTTGCACCAACTGTTAAATAACTTGAATCCTCCATTTGTAGCTGATCTTGACAGAGATGTCAATTCAATTAATATTACAACAGGCTCTGCTGGCACAGAGCTGATTCTCTAGATCGAGTCTGGGCTTGTTGTCTGCTACCTGACAAGCCTGAAAAAAGATGAATAGTAAATACTAGGTAACTCTATTAACTCATTCTTTCCTAGAAGGCCAGAAGATTCAAATATTTTGAATGCCTGAAAGCCTGCTAGAAAACTCACTGAATATTTCATTCTAATTCATTGCTTGATGTATCAGAATAAATAGGAGTTTGGGGAGCGGTTGGAGATTGCTGGCCACTTTTGGAAATTTTCATCTTAAGTTGTGCTAAAATATTATTTCAGCTGAAGTTTCCTACATCACTGGAAATGAGGGGAAAGGGAGGAAAAAACTTTTTTACCATGAACTTTATTACCAATTGATAAAAATGAAATTTCTTAGAACTGTCGAGCTGGAAAATGTGCAGTGTTCAGGAAAATGTGAGGGGGAAGAGCATCTTCATCTGTGCCAGCTAAAATAGATCTCAAAGTATTTGGCATTGCTTGCTGCTGGAGGGGCTTAACACTAGGAAGTTGTTTCATCCACTATAATGATTGTACAGGAACAACCTAGTGGAAGTGACTCTAAATATGGATTGCATAGATTTCTTATGATGTTGTTTGATTAGCAAAAGAACAACTAGTTCTTCCGTTTGTAAATAAAGTTTTCAAACAAAGTTTTCTTTACTGCTGACAAGTCTTAAGAGCCTTGAGTTTTTCTTGAAGCTACTAATGTTAAGTCATTTGATTATGTGACATCAGTTTTCAAACTGACCTACACGGTCACAAGAAAAAGCTGTGAAGAAACATGAAGGTAAGTGATTTAGAAGACAGGCAGCAAATGATGGAACCTAGGGTTTCTTTTAATTTGAAATTTTCCCACACACTCATAATTTCTTGAGAAGGCCTTTGAATGTTGTAGGTTTGGCATTGCTGGTTAACAATGGAATTAAATATGGTAGTGTTAAGGAATGGACAAAAATTAGAAATGTTTTTTGTGATTTATGTCTTACATAACCTGGATATAAAAATATTGATTTTTCTTTTGCAAGTCGGACTGATGAGTGTTCAAAATCCTGTGTATCTTGGCCTTTGTGGCATCTCTCCAAGAAGTTGGTGGGTCACATTTTTATTTTTTGATTTTTACATTTCCTGTGTTACTGTGTACTTTTCAATAGGGATTTGCATTTTGGAATGCTAATTACACTGATAAAGTGTTTTATCTTTGGACTCCACTCCAAAATGGCAGAAGAGGTGTTTCTCCCATGGAGCTTCCCATGCAAGACAGAAAATTCTCTTCAGGTGAGAAGAATTGATAAAGTCCCAGGTCAACTCATTGTTAAAAAAAAAAAAAAAATTCTTTCGGCTCCTGAATTTTTGGAACAAAGCAGTACACATTCCTACTGTCTGCTGGACCAATGCCATAATGTTTTGACTGTCATATGGGAACTTATTTCTCAATCAGTTGGTTAATTTTTGTTTGATTCTTTGAAAAGCCCAGTACAGCTGACATGCACAGTTGCTTGGGACCCAATTTTAAAGTGATTTAAAATGCCTGGGTGAAGACTCTGCTGTCCAGTTAATTACTTCCCTGTTTTCTACTGAGCGTGAAACAGTGATATTGCAATGTCAGTGCAAATCTTCTAGTGACTTATGCATACTTTAAATAAGCTTAAGGCTTAGTTTCAGTGTTGCACAAAAGTTTCCCTTGAGTCTGTACTTGCCGAGTTCTTGAAGCTTCATGAGTTTCCTGGGACACGGGTGATTTCAGGTGCTCTTTTAGGTGCATGGTTTATTTTTCTAAAGAACCTGTCACTGCCTCCATGTATTGAAAGACCTTTGCAAATTGGCCTCCTAAGCACTCACTGCCAGCACAGTGGGCAGCTGAGTCAAGGCTGTCTCCGATATGTCCAACTGCTTTCTACCCAAAAGGGAGATCCAGGGCTGTAGGTTGTGCTCTGGGGAATTAAAGCCAAGTTTTTAATTCCTGCTGCTTTGTAATACACACAGTGGAGTCAGACCTGCTGCTATACTTTGAGCTTCTAAAGATAGAAAAAATACTCTTTTTTTTTTTGTTTTATTCTGTGCTGATTTTTAAAATACCTCCTTACTGGTGGGATATGTTAACGTTTAGAGGCCCATGGCCCATTGTAGCAGGTGCTGAGTATGAGATCTATGCCCTGGAGATCTTAATCTAAATAAGAAAGTAAGTTTTATCTCCGTTTTAGTAGCTGATGCACAGAGATGAGAGGATCTCCAAGACAAGGGCTGCAGCCAGGGTGCTGTTTGCCACTTTAACCAAAGAGCATCTTCCTCCCAATGGGCTAACATTTTGCTGAGAGCTCTATGATGAGAGTTTTCAGGGTAGACAGAGTGACATTGTATAAAGGGGCACATAAAAGTGACGTATACATGAAGTGATATATAAAAGGGATAAAGGGATACGCAGTAGCACTCCCTGATTAAAAAGAACAGCCTGCAGCCATTGCTAAATGGCAGGAATGACACCTGGAAAACTGGGGAACACGTTCACTTGTGGGTAGGAAACTGGTTTTCCTGGGGGCTCATGGCTTGATTTATGGCATCCCTAACTCCGCCAGACGGGGGACCCTCTGCCAACCCTTCCTGAACCGGTGCAGCCGGCTCGGGATCATCGTCCCGGGGCTGCTCCGTGGCTGCCAGCACAGCCCGCTGCCCCACGGTGCCCCAGCAGGACCAATGGCCCAAGGAAGAAAACAGCAGTGGAGGGACTAGAAGAAAGTCTAGTCCCTCTCAAATTTTGGTGTATTAGGGTAATCCTACGCTCTGCAGCTAGGGGTCTATGAAAACAAATTACAGTTCGTTCTCCAAACATAAAGATTAAGACACGGGAAGCTGCCTAGCGCTGTAGGCACCGGCCTTGGCTTCACAAATGAGACAATTTGTGCTGCCTCTGGGGTTGTACAGATGACAATGAGAAAGCAAATCTTCTCATACTGAAACACCTCTTTTCTATTCTACTTTGTTCTCCTCTCAGACAGCAGTGTTTGCTTCTAGGGAGAAAAAAAGCTAAAAAAATATTTTGCATAGGCAAAATGCAAAGGCGTTATTCGTGCTCCATGTTAAAACAGTTTCAA
The DNA here is from genome assembly GCA_013398735.1 of Nothocercus julius. Taxonomy (NCBI): domain Eukaryota; kingdom Metazoa; phylum Chordata; class Aves; order Tinamiformes; family Tinamidae; genus Nothocercus; species Nothocercus julius. The sequence goes on from VZSV01000145.1 coordinate 1,804,117, forward strand.
TAAGGAATATTTACAAAAGAATGAATTTGTGAGTGTTGATGAAAATCCAGGGAAAGACGGGCAAAACTGTCAGAAATGGAGAGGTTTGGGAAAGAACTGAATATTTCCTGATGATGTGAGATTAGAACCAAGCTCACTACAGACCAGACCACCTTCAGCCTTTCTTCTTTAGCAGAAAGCAAGCACCCTCTCTTGAGCAAGGAGTGCCCGCGGCGGGGGGCAGGGTTCTCAAAGGAAAAGTCTAATTTGTAAGCCATTAGCATCTTAACAAGCTATAAACAGCAGTCTTGACTTCGAGCAGATCTGTTGATGCTGGAAAGGCTGAAAATCACAATGTTTTCCCAAAACCGTGTTCACTAATTTGTGGCCTGGTGTTCATTAGGACAACAAGCCTCAGGGGCCACTTATGGCTTAGTTTTCTCCATAAAGCTTCAAGCCCAGGTTCTGCTGATCTGGAGAATAGGTGTTTGGAAGGGATGTTGAGAATAGGGATTTGGAAGTTCTGGTTTAGCCATGACACCTTCCCAGGGGTGTGGGGCAGCGAGGGTGTGAGGAGCTAAGCAGAAAGCAAATACAAATAAAGGCACTAACAATAAGTGCTTGGTTCCTTCCACCCCAAACAACGGACCGTTTATCATTTGTGCTTGTAGAAGCTCCTGGCATTTATTAGATTCCACACTGATTCTTGTCTCCCATCCTTGGGGGAAATGGTGAGAAACAAGACAATACTTGCCCTAACCTAGGGGCAATTTATGGAGTAGCTGGACTAGTCCCAGTAAGCGAGAGCAGTAGCTATATCCTGTACGGAAAATACAGGTTGGTCCTCAAAGTGGCAAAAGATAATGAAGTTGATGAGTAGACTTCAATAAGCATCTGTGACCCTGATTAGCACAAGCCCATTTCAGGCATGAGCTGGAGGGTGGTAGCACGGATTTTGAAGTTGCATGAAGTACAAGATTTGTTGTAAAGCATTGTGAGGAAGGCACAGATGCTTTAAACTCCCTCCAGAAAGCTGATTTACAAAATTAGAGAGTAAGAGGAGGCAACTCTGTGAGTATGTGCTGAGAGAAAGAAAAAAAGGTTGTGAAGAAAAACGAAGCATCATTTGTTTTTCCAGCGTGCCTTAGGTAAATAGAAGTTTTCTCAATTAGATTTCTCTTTCCAGTCCATTAGGGTTAATGCAGTTTTAATTAGCACTTGATTTACAGCCTGTGAAGTATGGTTTAATGTGCCTTTTAGAGATTCCAAACCAAAGTACTGCAAGGAATTGAAGACAAATGAGCAAATTAAAGTTTCTTCATACCCATTTTTGTTTGTAGATGATTTCCCCTCCAGCTTTACTTTGCATGAAGGTGATCCTAAAAGAAAAGAGATCTTGATTTCTTTGTTGAAAAGACATTCAGTACAAAATACTCCATAAAAACCTTGATGAAAATCTTTGTCCTCTCATGCAGTTACCTTGCCCTCAGATACTCTTGTTCTTCTGGCAAAGACCTCTTCTTTTGCACCGCTGGAATTGAAGACAGCCAGATCAGCAGCAGTGACGGTGCAGTTACGTTCAGTAAATCCTTTCCTTAACTATGCCCTAATTACCAACTTTTTAATAGAATGTAGGATTAAGCCCAGTAGTTCCATATGAATGTGTAACCCAAGGAATTCATCATTTGCCATGAATAAGTCTAAAGAGTCCACACGGGTGGTTCTTACATTGCACCTGCCATCATGGTGTTTGAGCTCCTGCAAAGATATGCATTGCACTCATGTTCCAAGTTCATAACGCCTGCCTCCTGTTATTTTATTATTTTTTTTAATATGCAATATGCAGAAATACTGATGTCCTGGGGGAGCAAAAAAAAAAAAAAAAAATCAAACCAAAACCAGCTAAGAAGCAAAGACATTCTGTCCTGAATCATTTGCCTGATTTTCAATAGAAACTGTTTCTTAAACCAAAATAGTCATAATAAAAAAAATTTGCAAAATGAAATGAGTAATTGTGACACAAACCCTTCTGCCTGTAGGGCAAAAGGCGATGTGAATGCAGAATTTGAAGCATCAGCATTAGGTCTGAAGCGCTAGGGTCACTGTCAGTACACAGGATTTGTAGGATCCTTGAGACTGTAGTGCGTGTCACGGTGTCTGCCCTGTTGCTCTCGGCTTGTAGCCTCTATTCACATCAACAGGTTCGTCTGATGTTGGAAGGAGGCTCTGTCCTCCCGCTACATTCTTGGCACGGGAACACTTCATGCAGGTGGATGCCTGAGTGCTTAGCTCTGGCCAGATGGCCGCTCAGCTTTAATGTTGATTAGACTTTATTATGGATTATTGATGTAATGCCGCTACTGGCTCTGCACAGCAGGACCTCATTAATGTCAGTGGAGCTCTGCATAGGCCCAAGGGTCTATCCACAGGGGTCTTGCTAGCTGCAAGATCAGGGCCTTTATTTGTAAATAGTGGGATAAGATAAATGAGACTATACGTGATGGGGGATGGCTTCAGGCAAGTAGTTTATTTGAGCAGTTGGCTAGATACGCCTTAGTCTAACAGGGAAACAGTGTGTTTCTTTGGGAGATGCAATCCTCGGGAGTTGAAAGATGTGTTGAGCAATTCTGAAAATGGAACAAGTCTCTAGGGTCCATGCAGAGGCAGAGACTATCCCGAATCAGCCCTTTGGTTTGGTATATTCCTGCTAGGAGTTGCCGTGAGTTATAACAGAGGAGCTGGTGCATGCAAGGGTAGAGCAGGGCACAAAAGGTGAAATTCCTCCGTTATTCACAGCTTGGCACTGGAATGGAGCAGGGTTAAAGCAGACAGAGAGGCTTAAGTCAGGGCAGCCCTTGATGCCTCTCTCAGTAGCATTGTCTAGGGAGATTTGCAGTTTATTTCACTCTTGTATCTACTGCCATAATTTTCTGGTGGCCTTTGCGATACTCTGTGCTCCATTCTCTGCTGGCCCACAAGAATTTGTCACGGACCCCACTGGTGCAGAGTGCAGGAGTACGTTTGCCCTCAGGTATGAACCAGCAGACCAGCAGACCAGCTCCAACTCTCCCATGTTCTCTGGCATAACCTTCACCCATGAATATCCAGCCCTGCTGGGAATATTCTCTGATTTCCTTTGGACACAGACTCTCGGGATGCATCTTGATTTTGGCCTTGAGCTCTCAAATGGTTGATCTGCATGCAGTGTAAGCAGAGCAAGCCCAGATTTGGGGGCTTTGGGGTAGAACTGCTGCTCAAATGCAACTTGATTGCAATAGCAGCTTAGCCAACTGGTTAGCACTGTTTCCCCTTCCCGGTCTACATGGGGTTTATAGCAAAAACAACAGAAAAGCAATTTTTTAATAAATCCTCAGGCTCCGCAGGGTTTCGTGGCGCAGGGGCTGGAAGGTGCTGCGGGGGGCTCTGCTGCTGCCTCCTTGCAGGGGCCGCTCGGCTGCACTCGCCTGGCGCTGGGTCTGGACCAGAAATGGGCTGAGCATCAGGCCCAGCAGCCCTGCGGTCCGTGCACTTTTCCTCGCAGCCACTAGATGGTATTTGGCACCCACTTCTGCTCACTGCCCTTAAAAAGCTTTTCCTGGCTAAAAACAATCTCAAGGATTTCTCCCTGCTTCTAATAAAACTCTTTCAATAATCTTTTATTATATTTTACAGTGATAACATGCAGGTGAACAAAACCACACTTGTACTAGCCAACTAAAACAACCCGAAAGGTCTGGAGAAGTGGGCGCCACGATGCGGGACCTCGCGAGCTGCGAGTGCCACCAGCACGTCCCCTGCAGCGCGGTGGGTGCCGTGCTCTATTTCCTCTCCAAGGTATTTTGGATAGCTCTTTTTTCCACGCTGGAAACCTTGGTTGAGCTATGTTCTCTAGCACAAGGTTTCCATCACTGCTGAATCAACGTCTTGGTTCCAAGTCTACCATGGATGTGGCCACAGGTGCCGGGCGGAGGAGCCCAGCGCATGGTTCAGCCCCACCACCACAAGCTTGATGGGGACTTAGTCACTAGTCAAAGCAACAGGTCTAAAGATAGAGCCAAAATAATGAACAACTGGGGTCAGGCCACCTAAGGCAAGAGACCTAGAAATGGGAAACTATAGCTCTTTGGACCTAGCACTTCATACTTAATATTTTGGTTTTAAATGAGTGTTTTGCTTTGCTTTCATTGTTGTTGTCACTGTAAAAGATGGACAGGACTCTGCCTCAAGCAGTGAGACTCTGATCTTTCCTGCTTTAATTGGGTAGTTAGTTGTATCCTTTCTTCCCAAATTACTTGCAAGAAATTGCGATTTAATCCATTCTTCACTTAAGAAATTTAATCAATCATTAGAAATAACTGCCAATGATGGGAAAATATGGTAATTCATGTTAGTTTTGCAGACAAAGCACTGATATAAACAAAACATAATTAAACATGCCCTTTTTATATACTTCATAAAAAAGCCACAGTCCTTGGGTAATAAGTCTAAACTTATTTCTCTGATCTCAAGGCATAAAATGTGTTCTGTGAATTGTGTTACTTCTTGTAGGAAAACACTGATAATATTTGCCTTGCAGGCAGCATAAAACACAAAATGTAAAATAAAAATAAGTTATTAATCAGACTAACGGGCAACTTAAATAGAAAGCTGTCATCTATGTCACATTAAAAATGATAATGAGCGGCATTTCACAAGGCAATATTTATAAAAAAAAATCCATGTTATGTGCAGATTTCTCAATCCGTATCTGTGTTGTAGTCTCCAAGAAGCAAACAAGAAGGACAAGTTCTGTAGCTGGTTATCGTGGGTATGTTGCTGGAGGAATACTTGCATTTCAGTATGGCCACAGCTAAAACAGGTGTTGCCTTTTTATCTTGCAGCTAACCTAGCTTGAGGCAACAGTGATCTTGTTTTTCCCTATTTGCCTCTGAGTAGAAACAAAGTTTTAGCTCAATTAAATACCTGTCATAGAGGGGAGGAAAGAGCAGGAATATGTTGTGACACACAAGAACAAGAAGTGTTGTGGTTTTGAAAAAAAGTATTTTTTTATGACCTGTAACCAAGTCATAACCATGAGTTTGTATATATATGTGTGTGTGTGTGCGTATGTGTGTGTATATATATATATATATATATGTAAACAAAAAACAAACAAGCAAAAAAACAATGCAAAAGTAAAACCCTCCCCTAAGGGCAGAAATATTGTTATTTACTTACAACTTGGAAATTAAGAAGCAGAATTTTTGAGAGACCTTTAAAGTTTGTTATGTAAAAATTCAGAATGTTCTCCAGCTTAATTCATTTGCAGGTTGCAGGTTGGGTTTACTAATTTCTGAAAACTCTGGGCTAGATTCTTCATCTTTTTCCAACTTAGTTTCACTTGAGATTTGAATTAGGCAATATTCCTATTCCAGAAAGATTATTAAATGCATTCACTCAGAATGACCCTCTTGTACCACTGGCTGTGTGCTCTGTAGGGGCAGCTCCATGCTCGAAGGCTAAATCTGCTGTATGTTTTTTGCACAGAGAAAAGTTCTTTGGTAAGAGCTGCCTTGGGTAACAGCAACTGGTGTTTCCAAGGAGTGGGTGACTCGTACTTAAAACGTAATATGTTAATGTAATATGCCAAATGTAATATGTTAAATGTAATATATTGTCCTGTGTGCTGTGTGGACAGCACAGCCCCAGCCTTCTGCATTTATCCCAAATGGATGGATCACGGTGAAGGCCTCACCTCCCTTCATCATGATATCGAAGGTGTAATACAGGGCAAGCAAAACTGTGAACCCCGGCATCACCTGGCATCTGCATTTCCATGGGCTGTCCCGTGCTGCTGATTTATTGAGTGTGTTTTTAGATCCTAATCGATTTTAAAGTCTGGGATTTGAAAGAGATGAGAGGTAACTCTTTATGATAGTGAGGATGGCTAATGAATAGTACTAGAATACATAAATAATACTAGAAAATATGCTTGTAGGAATATTCAGGTGCGTACCCACTGCTGGAGGAGGTGGAGCTGTGCTTGCATTTCCCATGTGTAAAATGAGAGAATGATGGTTAATTTTTCTCTCTTAGGGGTTTTGCGATGAGGTGTGTGAGACCAATGCTGTCTTTTTCCTGGTGCGCAACCCCTAGCATGAGAGGATCCGGCTGTCATGTGGCGTTTATAGAAGTTATAATGATATGGTCACCAAAACAATACTTAGACCCTTGTTGTCTCTAGCCAGACAAAAATGATCACCCAGCTCGCTCCTTTTTCGTAATCAAATCCTAAGTCCAATATTTTCTGGAACATGCTCAGAATATGTCCACATGGAAGCCTAAGGTGCTTAGGTGCCTTCTCAGCTGTAGTTGTATTCAAAGCCAGAGACTGACAGAAATTGTTGTTTCCAATTAAAGTAACAACAGAAAAATACTTGTGCTGAAAGATCTCTGCGCTTGGGGCTAGAACTAAGCTTTCCGAGGTGCCTCGCTCGCCCCATTTAGCTTTGAGTTTAGTTTTTATTTATTTATTTGTCTCTTTCATCTCTTTCTCTCCAAATTCAAATGGGCGTATATTACAATTTATGTATGCAGGAATAAATTTCTGTGTAAGTTGAATTTTGGGGAAGTCCAACACATGAAAATTTAAATTATTTCTATGTTACTGAACAGACCAGTTAACAAATGTGTCATAGAGAGTGCTCTTGCGTTGGCTTTAGGATGCAGATAATATTCACTAGAAACAGAGAGCTGCTCCTGTGCGTATGGGATCCATATCTCCCAGGGAACTGCAGCATAGGCACAGTAGGTTTTCTGGAGGTCCAGAAACTTGGGGAAATCTGTTTTTATCAGACAAAAATTCTGAATGAAAAGAGAGGATGGGAAAATAAACAGAGTTTTGGGAAAGCCTCTGCATTCTGGTTCTGTCGCGGAGTCCAGAGCCTGTAACTGTGGAGTCTTTAACACTTGTTAAATGAAGTGAACACTTGTTATATTGAAATGCCAGCGAGGGACAGAGGATCTGTTTCTCCCCATGCTCATCAACTAACACAGCTTCGTGTCTCTGTCAGTTAGTTGCAGCGGATATTTCACACAGGCCACTGAAAGAACTGTTTATTTTCTGGAGGAAAGCATGTGTAGAGGACAAGAGCAACCGTCTGGGCACTAAGTCTGTAAGCGGATCCTATGGCACATTTAAATTAGTGGTTTTATGGTGAGTGTTGACTTTTGCAGTCCTTGAAGAGAATCATGTTGGACGCAGCTTGCGAAAGACATCCCCTGAATCTACATACTGCTTTGTGTTACGGGGAGAAAAAGAAATTCTTTGTTTTTTCCCTGGTTAAATAACCAGACTGGCTAAAATTGGCCAAAATGTGTACACTGAAATTTTCGTTTTATTTATAAGCAGAGTATAGCTTAATGATCCACTTGTTTTCTTATTGTTTTTTAATTGATTAAAATTAGAGGTGTTTTAATATGGAAAACAAGCCTACCTTCCCCTTTTTAAAATCTGTTTTTGATTGGGAGATCTGGGACATGGACTACTATGTATATTATAGATATGCACATCTGCCTGCATACATATATGCATGGCACAGAACATATTGACCTACAAATTTTTGAGGGGTGAGGTGCTAAAATTGTTCGTCTTGCTTTTTGATAGTCCTTCCCCAGACAGCAGACATCTGGGGGGCAGGTCCTCCCAGCGTCTTTTTCATGAATTGTCTTGAAGAGCCATTCATATTTTCCAGTCAAATATAGTAGGAGCTGAATCTTCTAACACTGACTTTTATTAAGAGCAACTTTGAAACAAGTGGAGCCCTTTGGTATAAAAAAGAAGAAATTGGCCCACAATGTGAATCTTCGAGGATGATATAATTTCTAGTGTTTCTTTCAATTTTAGTGGACAGCCTCCTTACATGTATAATGTCAAGCTTTATTAAAGACAGAAGGGAACTGATAGCTCTCGGTCCCATTAAAACTACATCACTAGAATCTATATAGACAGAATATTCATGTTTTGTCCAAATTAGTTAAAATCAGGAATATGGTTTGTATCAGAGCAGAAGGCTATAGATAATAGAGCTGTAAATTTGAACTTCCTCCATTTTCAGTCATATACTACCTCTTCTTTTTCCTCAATTAACAAAGGCCCCTTATCATGGGTTATAAATAATTTTTGCTTCGTGTCACTTTTTGCTTTCATTTGTTGTTTTTTCAGAAAGGTGTTACAGGAATAGTTTTTCAATGATTTTTGTTCAAAGATAAGAAAAGCAATGTAAAAATAATTAAAGAGAAATGAATAAAGATGGTCTGGCTTTAAAAGGAAACTGGGGGAAAGAAAAAAAAAAGAAAGGAGAGAGGAGTGTGAGCTATTAATGAAATGTAGACTCCACAAGTGATATATCTAATAAAGGGCTTAGACTTGACTGAGCCATAGCTATAGGAATACGCTTCTTGAGGATGAAAGAACCAAAGAAATGGCAAAGACTTAAGTCTTCAATTAGTTTAGCAATTGAGATGTTCAAGCAAGTCAAAAGAACTCTGTGGCAATGTAACATCAATAATAAAAAATTAATGTAGTTCATCTTTTATTGCATCTGCTGCCAGGCACTGAGTATACATGGGCTGTCTTCTTTACTGCTTATGCATAAAAATTGCTTGTACTCTTAAGAATAATCTTTTGTGTTTAACAAAAGCAAAAACAGATCATTTAAACCCAGGAAAAGCAGGAAATCCAAACAATGTCCTTCCTGTTCTGTTTATGAGAACCTGTATTTACAGGACAAAAAAGATAATTCTTATTATATCAAAATTTTCACATCAAATACTACTAATACATTTCAGTTCTTCTCCCTTTATGTCTTTAAGTAGTACCAGCTCATTGGCCACTTGCTGAAAGGGAATAAGGGCCAAAGCTTTTTTTCTTTTTAAATTATTACTATTTTTATTTATTTTTGCTTTCTAGACCACTGGAACAGAGTAGAAATGATCATTCTGGGAGGCCCCTCCTGTGTAGATCCTGGTACCCCATTCTGGCTGGTCTCTGATACTGAGATCATACTGTAATTTCCTGGCCAGGCAAATTGGTTTTATTCCTTCCGGAGCACTAGAAAGCCTTTCCTGACAGACCAGGTATCTATTTTTCTTCTAAGAAAAGAAATCCGTTTTGCCGCTCTTAAAGGTTAAAGAACCCTAAAGGACTTTCCCTGAAGGAAAAAGGTTTCTACAGAAATGTGTCTGTTGTTTTGCTCTGTCCCGGGTGTGATTTACAGATCACCTGTACTACAAGGAGATGTCCGGGGAAGATGTGAGATTAACTCTAGAGACTAAGGACCAGAATTCAAGAAAAAGGGATCAAAAGAAGAAAGAGATTAAATTTATTTTCAGAAATGGAACTACCCATGTACCTCTCAGAATCCAGTGAACCATTACAAGCATTTTTATGTCTCCCAGTATAAAAGATGTCACAGATCCCCCAGGGCAAATTGCTCTGTCAGTGCTTTTCACATGCACGAGTATTTTGCACAATTGCACTGACAGATGATATTTAGTTCCTGTATGGATGGATTCTTTAGCATATGTGGGAAAGTTTGTTATTATACCTTGTTCTCCTCTTGAAAAGCTTTGTCTTTCTTAAGACAGGTCATATGTCCTCTATAATCATGCATTCCCCAGCTTGTCAACTCTAGGGCTTGTTGAAGGAACTGCCCTTCTCAGTATTCATTCTGCAGCTTCCCCTAGGGGTGAAACACAACAGCATCTGTAACAGCTACAGGAGAAATATTTAGCATTTAATGACATGGTAAAGAGGAGGGGCACTGGAGCCAGAGGTAAAAGAAATTAGGAAAAGCAGATTGAATCCTCTAACATAGAATTTTGCCAGGATTCACTATTTCTTGTGACTCCTGACCTTGCAAAAAGAAGGGCATCTCTGAGCTTGCATCTACCTGCAAACTTGTTCTAATCCAAGAGAAGTCAGGAAAGACCATAAAGGATTTATTAACACTCAAAACGAAATTTCATCGCTTGTTTTGGACAGTTAGAGAACTTTTTCTGCATGGTCTGTGCATCCATCTATCTACTGCTGAATAAAGAACAAGACATCATTTCAAACTCAAATGTCCTCATTGCTATATCACGGCTGAGTTTTTTGGTCCTTTATAAAGATTTTAAATTTTCTACTTTTGGAATCTCAATAAGTTAAAAGAAAAATTGTTTTATTACAGCGAAGTGGTAACTGTTTTGAATTTTAGAGCATGAGGTTTCCTGCCAGGTGTTTCTGAATAGCAGAGGAACAGAGTTGTGTCAGTCTTTGGAGGACACACTCCACAAATTTATAATGGTTCCTGACTTAGAGGAGCCCATCTAGTTCCAAAAGGTGCTTTGAGGGAAAGAAAAGCCATTGTTCAAGATGCTGCAATTAAGGAAATCACCAGTATTTGTTGCACACAGAATAAATGCTCTGGCACTGGGCATGCTTGCTCGGGGTTTCCTTGGTGTAACCCCCACTTTCTCTCTGGGAAACCAGAAGGATTTCTGAAAACACAGAAGAAATCTTTCAAGCAAAGCTACTTCACATCGTATTGGAATAAAAAGCTCTCTTATCATACAAAGGGTAATATTGTTGCATTGTGCTTTGGAGAGTTGAATAGCTTAAGGATATAAGACTTTCTTCTTCTTCCCTCACTGTCATAATTCTGCTGACGTGTGTAATTTCTCCAGATCTCCATCATGCAGAGAAGAGAATCGGTCCCAGATTTGTTCTCACTCCACTCATGTCCATCTCCATGTGTAGCTGTACCCAAAGAAGGGAAGGGTCCTTCTCCTACACATGGTCCTGCTAAATGGGCTTGGTGCCCACCACCTTTCCTCTCCCTCATGCTCAAGGTCTATAGCACGGGCTACAAAAAGCTGTGTAGAAGAGGTCCTCACATCTCAGCAAGACCACAGAAGTGCCCATATAGGACCTCGTTTTTCAGCACCAGACTCTCATCAGGAGTGTTGTCATCACCAGCAGCTCCCACAGCTCAGCACTGTAGAACAAGAAAGAGCTGCGTGCTCTAATGATGATTAATTACATCTTCTCCTATCTTTCCATCAATTAACGGAAAATATTTCTTTGTTTAATTAATTGTCTTTTGGTAAATAAATGCATAAACACTATTTAAAGCATTTTGGGGTCTAATTACACTTATCTGAAAGTTAGCAGATTCAAAATGTGATTTGTGTTTTAATTATTCTCATTTCTGGTAAGACATGGTGCTGGGTACTGATTCTCTGCACAGACTGATCCCTGCTGAAGAAAATGAAAAGCTGCAAAAGATTATCTATCAAAGCCAGTAATTTACTTGTCATAAATTCTGTGATGAACCTGTGTAAACATTGCAGATAGATAAAATTTAAGAACAGTCTAAAGGCTGCAGGTCCCTGCTTTGGTGCTCAGCCGACTCTGGCACTGCAGGACCAGTGTGGATGTCCATGTGCTGTGGTTCAGTCCAGTCCCAGTAGTGACCTAGTTCGTGGATAATGATCAGCAGTAAATGGCCCTAGGGTTAATTTAAGAAAGGAATTTAAAGGAGAACGATGTGCCAGTGGTGTGACGTTTGGAAGAACGATCCTTCTGTGGTGCCATGGGATTGGTGTGGGTCCTAGGATGAAGAAGCACGGAGTCTGTCTAGCACGAAAAAACACAGAGTCTATCTGTCCACACAACTGTGGTACTTGTGCCCTCCTGGGGCTTGATAGAGCAAAGTTCATTTCCAACCCAAATATACAGGACGTCCACAGTAAGGAACATCTCACGTGATATTATCTGCCCTGAGCCTTTATCCCCCTCTCCCAAAAACAAGGGTAGCATATTAGCAGTACGGAATGATGCAGGGAAGTTATAATTGCAGATCTTGAGAGGCAATCTGGCAATAGAGTAAGGACAGCAATATAAATAAGGAAACAAGCTTTCAGCTTTTTTTGCCTACCAGAACCTTATTTGTGCGATTTTCTCAGTTAGGCTCTTTTTTTTTTTTTCTTTCCTTGAGATAAGGGGAAGAGAAGGAAAGGAAGAAAAATCCTCCCACGCCTGCAAACAGAATTTGCATTTGACTGTATTATTTTTTTTTTTCCTAAATTGCAATTAAGCAATAAATCTTCACCAGTTGCAAAAATAAAGAGAGTGGAGTGGGGGAAATTTATTAGATAATGTAATCTTTCAGGCATTTTTTAATTTCCTTTTAAGATCTAGAATATCAGTCGGAGTCCCAGGTAAAATAGGATTCTACATTTCAGCCACAAGTTGTGACTCAAAGTGCTTAGCTAAATTAAACAGAACAGATGTGAAAAAAAAGGAAGATGAGAGCTATACATATAGCCCTCAAAGAGTCCTCCAACTCCCCCCATTGAAAAACCTGGAGTAATTCCCCTTAGTTGACCAAAGTCTGCAATTTGATCCTAAAAGCTTGTCAGAATTAGGTACAATGCTTAATATAAGTTTACATTTTAACTGTTTTTCTTTGATATTTGACAAGGACATGGGAAGTAGCTTCAGGACTTTCTCCTGGGCCAATTTGCTCAAGGTTGCTGCGAATCCCTTGGGCCTCCTGCCCCAGGGTCCGCACTTGAGACCTGGCACCTGTTAGCCAGGCAGAGCAATTAAGAAATAAATAAATACCCCCCTGCTTGCATTGCTCTGCAAAATCAGAGCTTGCGTGCTATGTGAAGGAATGTGTGTTTAGTTTTTTTTTTCTGCAAAGGGAAGTGACTTTTTACAAAATAATAGCCAAAAAGAAATAGAAATGCTGGGATCGCTGGAGCCTTTCCATATACGTTGCTTTGGGCACCTTTTGGGGACGGACTACAGGTTTTCTTACCGCCGTTATTTTGGGTTTTTACCTGACAAGTATTGTGGCGTTTTTCACCAAGTAGCTGAGGAGATAAGTGGACTTCAAAGGGCAAAGCACCAGGCGGGAGATGGGAGATGGCCACACATAAAGTTGGGCTGCTTCTACAGACCCCTTTAGTAGCCAGACAAGGTCACTGATCAGGGTAATTTGCAGGAAAAGTCAATTTCTCAAGTACCCAAGGCAGGTGTTGTGCCATTCCGTGACAATTTACTGAAACTAAATTGAGGAAGTTGAAAAAAGCAAAGGTCATGAACCAGGGGAGGGATGGGGGGAGAGAAGCTTTTTGACTGTATTTTTAACTCCTTTTCAACCAGAGCACATTTGCAAAGCCTGTTTCCACTTTAAATAAAATCACGCTTGGGCCGTGGAGAGATGTTGGTGGAAAAGGCAGGGGCTGTCGGGGGAGACCTGGGGAGGGACTGTAAGGGAAACACAGAGGGATCCAGAGGTGACTCTTGGCAGTGTAAAGGAGAAAAGGAGCAGCTTGTCTTCTAACATGTGGATGATTCTCCACGGTTTAGCGGCAATAAAGAAAAAAAGAAAACAAAATAGCAAAAAAAAAAAAAAAAAAGGACCCAGTTTGGAAGGGAAAAGATTTAAAAAAAAAGTCAAAGAATGGAATTTCAGGAATTTCACCGAAACGACTACAGGACGGAGTTCTGGGCCAAAAAGCTTCTGCCCATTTCTCTGCTTTAGTTGCACTCCAAGAAAGGGTCTCTGACAGTCTGCAAAAATAGCTGTTACTGGTAGGGAACTAGGCTACAAAGCAGGAGACACAAATAGAAGGAAGGCAGTAAAGACCTGGCCTCACCAAACCTCACCTCAGAGCTCCATATACGTTATTCGGCTTGGAACTGGAAGAGCTAAATTCAATTCTGGGGCCTGGAAAAGAAATAGGTGACTAACTGGCAGGTTCTAGTCTGATTTCCTGAAGCTGATTTCTTCTGTCACCACAGCTTCTCCTTCCTGCGCAGAGATTTTTGAGTGCAAGCAGCAGTGCCGTGCCCAGGGCTGTGTTGCATCCAGCCCATATCAAAAAGGAGGGGAAAAAAAACAAAAACAAAAACACTTCTGTCCTAACAGAACAAATAGTTCTAAAAGTTTTGATGGTGCCATGCACATAAATGTAGCCTTCCTTCCTATTCCTCATTAGAAGATTATTTGCTTTATTCTACATTGTCACAGGTCACTGGTGGTGTTTAGTTTTGCCACTGACTGTGAAGCCCGAGGAGTTCACAACACCACAAAAGACAATTTTCTCTTCTTGTTTCCTGTGGGCTTCCATCCAAATATGATGAGAATGAGCTCCCTAAACCAAAATATTACCAAAAGGCAATATATCAAAAGAAAATAACCTTTTCATTTGTAAGTCCTACCTCAAATAGGTAAAGTAGGAAATAATTGTGGACATATTCATGTTGGACCTGTACAAATGGGGAAAAAAAAAGTCAGGAGAACATTAGTAGTGAAACTGGTAGAGCTTTCCAATGAACAGGAATGGTTAGAAAATGTTCTCGATTGGCAACACTGCCCTGCCCGCCTTGGACATCTGCAGAGCACAGATGGGCTGTCTTGTGTCCAGTCAGGGCTTCTGTCTCAGGGTTCCCAAGGAGTGCGAGGGAAAGACGTGGCAATGGCCTCAAAGGCCACAACAAAAAAAGATTATTCCAGCAAATGAACTGAATGCATGTATCCCTGAACGTCTATCTGAATGCACGTGTCCGGCTGTGGTGCGCAGCCGCATGCCCTGAGTTCAGGAGGCGCCCGCAGTCAGCACAGTGGGGCCCAGTAGCAGCTGTGCCCTGCAGAAACATGGTGATGATCAGAATTCACGGTCACGCAAACATCCATGGCATTCTGGCATGGATGACACTAGTCAAGGGGGCTAAGGAAGGGTGTGGGAAAGAACTGGCCCTAGCTGATAGGTGCAACACCTTGTCTGGAAAGGAAGGCAATGAGCGACCAAAGAGTGATCAAACAACACTACAAGAGCTCCTTAAATGGCACGTACTTATTGGGCTTTTTTTTGTCTTTTTTTGATTTTTTTTTTTTTTTTGAGGCTTTTACCCCTTGCCTTATTCCTAGTGACTCTCCTGGAAGAGCAGCACCAAGCTCCAACTGCGCTGTTTTTCTGCATATACAGTGAGGTCCAGTAAAAGCCTGGCCCTCTTTATCTGCAGCCCTTCTCAGAAATCAGCTGTAGTGTGGGACGTGTTGCTTTGAGAGTGACCAGCCTGTTTTCTGACTTTGTTTCTCTCCCACAATACAGAAGGCTCAGTAGAAAGACTAGTTTAGGTACAGATGATATAATTATCTTCCAGAATGACTCTGGCCCCGCCGCTGTACCACTTAGCCTGACTAAGGATCTCCATTTTTACACCAGGGATAACTGTTTTTTGTATTCTGGCTATTCCCAAGTGCTGCCAGTCATATCAGCTTCTCGGTCAGACCTTCTAGAAATACAATCTGTGAATTCCTCGTAAGTGCAGGACTATTTTTATTTAGCTATATCAGGGCCCCATTGCCTGAAAACCAATACAGTTGTTTAACTTTTAGGAAAAGAGCCCTAATCTCTTTTTCTTCTATCCCGTGTCTTTTACATCCTAAGACTGGAAACAATCTATATTCTAAACAGTCAACGTTTCAGGAATGTTAAATCAGAAGGCTTTATCTGCAATGGGCGAGGGGACATGAGTTGGTTAGCCAGGCAAATAAACACAGTAAAACACACAAATAAAGCCACCGCACCTGCAAGAATGTTAGATATGTTAAAAGGGGTTGCATCCCAAGGCGAGCTACAGTGGTTCACTTTTCATCACCAGTGACCATGTTACACATGCAGCTGGTGGCTTTACTTAGCCTCCAGCAAGGTCAGAGCACACGGCAAAGGGAACAGAGGAAGAACTGTTCCCCTGGCTGAAGCAAAAACAGGGCAAGAAGTGATTTGAACTCCAGCTGCAACTTGGCCCGCCTAATGATAACTAAGCAAAACGACTACTAAGGGCTTCCTTTCCATGTAGAAGCACCTCGCTTCTGCAAGGCCACCTTTAAAACAAACAAACAAGCCAACGCACACACACACACACAAACATTTAAAGTACCTTTTTAGCTCATGAAACCTTGTTTTTGAGGTCTCTCTGAAGTAAAGTGTAAAGAAATGATTATTTGGTGAAGGGTTAAAATGTGGGTTTTTCTTATATTACCTAGGCATTAAAATAAGTTAACTTGTGTGGCAAACCGGATTTAGAGGGCCAAATTCTGAAGTTACTTGGCAGTACAAGGTTCACTTAAGTGCAAACAATTTTCATTTTGAAAAAACTTCAAGTTTTGCCAATTGCTAAAGGGGTTAATAGAGGCTGTGCACGGAGAAGATAACCTAAGTTTAAAAAAACTATAGTCATCATTGTTCATTTATTCTCTTTATTGAGGTAATTTAATTATCATATAGACACAAACATTTGCTCCCATGCTGGGCTCTTCACATCTGTTAGTAGAGATTTGATTAGGTCTACACAAATGTGCTAGATTATACCATCTAGTTGGTGAAATTCAAGCCACCTGGATATTTTAGCAACATCAATAAGAATAATTCTCTTTTTCCAAATCAGTAAATCCAAGATATATTAAAAAGAATTAATTAATGAGTACCAGATAGGCAAAACAAACATTTGACAGTGAATCATATTATCAAAGGTTTTGTGGGAGATCCCTCTCAGCTTATGTTTAGATGTCAAATTATATTACCAAAACTAAACAATCTGTTAAACCGATCTCTTAATGCAATAAGTCTCTGCACCATACTCTCTTTTTTTCCCCAAAGTCCTTCATGATAACCAGCAGGGCAGTATTTATGGACAACAGTGGGTAAAGCACTAGCAATAATGTTACATTAGCAACTCATTAGTCCACACTACGTGTTACATAATATAAAGCATTTTAGCACGTAGGACCTGACGATGAAAACTGCCATTACGTGAGTCAAGGTGGTGTGACTGCCTGTGAGCATCGACTCCTCGAGCACTCGTGTCAGAATTATGCTTTTCGAAAGCGAAGGGCACAAGAAGAGCCTCACACAGACTTTGTAGTAAATACAGCTGTTAAGAGCACATACAATTAATTATATTAAATATAAAGAAGAGATGAGAGGAAGCAGCTGTTGTCCATGGCAGGAGTTCTTTCAAAGCTGGTTTAGTAACTTACACAGAAGTGTCATTTTCTTTTTTCCTGCACAAGAAAGCTACAAAGATTAATCTTAATTTAGGTTGAGTATCTTTTGAGTATTTTTTGGAAAAAAGAATACTTAGTTGGAGTCAAAGAGAAAAAGCCTTTCAACTGGAAGAATTTATGAATATGCTCAATTTTAGTCACTTAAGTGATTAAAAGTGACCAAAAATCACTTAAGTGAAAATGCTTAATTTCAGTCACTTAAGTAGTTGGCAAACATGGAACCACCACATAGCTCTGTATTTGAATTAATTTTTGACAAGTTCTTCGTGCTGAAAAGGAGAAAAACACAGTGGTCAAAGCAGCGAGGTCAGTCTACCTACCCTAGACACCACATATAGTCCCTACCTATATGTGATAAGTGTGAGTCCATGTTTAAGCTCAGGTGTATTCTATTTCCGATGTGCCTGTAACAGCATATGTAAAATGGAGAATATATTACTGATTTGTTTTGGCCTTTGCATTATGACTGTACAGGCTGTCAGAGTCCAACTCGCTGGATGAAGAGCTTTCTCTTTGGGTGGAAGACCTATGGCCGTGAGCAGTCTGGAGCGATGTATCCCCATGTGAAGCAGAGAGCTTCAGGTTTTCCAGTAGTAGTAGTTAATCTGTGTTGTTCCTTCAGATGTGGGACTGGTATCCGTCTGTAGTCTGAAAATGGGTGAGGTTTCTGTAACATCCGTGCTCACGGCTCACAAGTTCCACCAGATGCCTTCATTCCAGTTCAGATGAAGTGGTGACACCCCAGATAAGGAGCAAAGGCATTGCTGGTAACCAAAGAGAAGTGTTTATCTAGGCACAGCGTTATGAGATGTGGTGTAAGGCTTAACTTCTAACTTGTCGCTGCAAGAGCAAGTTTGGGTAAAAGCTTTCTAAATCCGTATAATTGTACTTAATTATTTACATAATGAAATTATTTTTAAAAGAGAACAACTAAATGTTGATGATTCAGTCAAAAGAATTTTCTTTTCAGTCTCCAAACTAACCTCCTCTGGGAAGATTCATTGTCTGAAGGATATGTCTTCACTCCGAAGCAGTTAGATATTTATGAAATGTGTGCAGTCCATAAACATACCTA
Organism: Nothocercus julius; assembly: GCA_013398735.1. Lineage (NCBI taxonomy): Eukaryota > Metazoa > Chordata > Aves > Tinamiformes > Tinamidae > Nothocercus > Nothocercus julius. The sequence continues at coordinate 1,822,279 of VZSV01000145.1, forward strand.
AAGTAGAAAGCAGCCAGATGGCTGACCCATCCTGTCACAGCTTTGAAAATCCTGAAGAAAATGATCAACCTTGCACTGACTTTTTTTTTCAACTGAATATACAAGAATTGGGAGTTTCTTTTGCAAGTCCACAAGTTATAGAGAGATGTTATAAAGGCTCTAGAGATACCCATGGGGTTGAAACTTAGGATGAGGCTTTATTTTTTTATTGATGAGGTTGAACTCAGGAAGGGATAGAGATTTATGGACACTGATTTATGCCCTCGGTGTTCTGCTGTCAACAGGTTGGGGCAAAGTTCAACCAGTTACCTGCTTTTGGCTGAATTTCTGTGAAGGTTTTAGAACGCAAGTATTTGATTTTTTTTTTTAAGAGAGTAGCATTTTTTTGTTTTTTCAGTAGTATAAGGGGACCTCTGTGTTTGATGGGTGTTTCACATATTTTATTTCAAGTTAAGTGCTAACATTTTAGTTATCTTTTTAGTTATCTTAATGCCTGTGACCACTCTTAGTTCCTGTATCAAAACTGTGATGTTGGGGTCTTCAGAGCACCACTGGTCTTCACACCCTTCCCCATTTCAGCCCAGCCCGAGGCCATCGGTCCATGCCCAGTGACACTGCAGTAGTGCTGATCTCCAGCCCTGCCTCATCCCTGTCCCTGCCTGGCCACAGTCCTCATCTGGGGGGAGAACATGGGGAACAGCTTTATGACAAGGACCCAGCAGTGAAAAGGTGGCTCCTCCAGGGCTGTTCCAGAACCTCATGTGACAAAATATGATAGAAAAATCTTTTTGTATTGTGAGCAGATGGTTTTATCAACCTGTTCAAAACAGCAAGCCACAAGCTTTGTTTATGATCAAATATCCTTCCATTCTAAGGTATATCCAGAACCGAAAATTCAGTAAAAATAATAATACAGGGAAAGTCTACAGCTTAAGCTTTTTTTTTTCTCTAGTATGACTTTTATAAAGATTCTGCAGCACCTAGTTACCTGTAGGACTCTGTCCTCTGATGATAGAAACACCCCTAGCACATCTCCTTCCTAGCACATCCTAGGACAGTCGAGCTGCATCTTTTGAAATGAGACACTGGAACATATGTGGCTGTTTTCGGTTGGATTTTCATTACTGCTCCTAGTGAGAGCTGCACTGTCATATCCTACACCAACTTGTTATAGTGGCTGGGGATTCCTTCACTGAATAAAGAAAACCCAGAAGCTATCATTACCAGGATAGTGAGAGTAAAAGATGCTGAGAAGAGAAAGAAGTACTGTTTCAACAGGAGAAATATAACATGAAGAGTCTAGGAAAAATGCTGCTCTAAGGTTTTTAGTTGGTTAAGTGTTAAACTCGTCTACACAAAATACTACAAAAATTGCTACCTGGAATTTCTCCAGTTGAGTGCTTGAACCCAGGAGTGGATAGATGTGGTCTGCAGATGTGTCAGGTCTCTGCTCTACTCCCAGCCAACCTTTTACCCCAATGTACTTTCTAGATGCAAATAAGAAATAAGCAAAAATTAACTGCATGTGGACATGCACAAGGTCACACATGCAGCAACCATTTGGTGTTTCTGGGGCCAGCCAGAGCTCCTCTTAGTGGTGCCAGGCAAGTGTTCAGCACAGAGCATCGCTACGGCACCAGGAAAGGGGCCAGGGAGGCGGAACGCGGTCTCAGCATCCGCACTTCAACAGAGCATCCCTAACCAGAGATGCTGAAAGAATATTAAAATGTGGACGGCTGAATTAGAGTGTGTTCTTCCCTTCATCTTTCTCTCCTAGTCTCAGTGAAACACTGCTGTGAGCTTGTTCTCTATGCTGATAAACTTCCTGTTAATGAAAACTTTGCTGTTTGCCTAAAGCAAGTAGGCGGTTCGTAGGAGTAGCAGAAAGTCTAGAATATCTTCAAATGGGCTGCACATTGAACTCCACAAATATTGGGCTTTCTGATTGTCAAGGATCAAAGGCAAAATGAGCAGACTAATACAGAGCCTATAAAAATCAATTCTTTAGGACGATGCCTGCCCATATTTATTCTTTCAGAATAATAAATGATGAAGTGATTTCAGCTGGAAGAGACACATTGTGGACAGCTGCTGGTTGTGAGTTCAGGCAAGTGTTATTGTTAGGAGATAACAATAGCATAGATTTTAATTAAAGAATAACTTGTTAGAAATAAAAAAGTTAAACATTTTTCTGAGAAACCGAAGGCTATTCACCACACAGCCCACGCCTAACCAATGGCCGGGACTCATAGCTCTACTGCACATATTTTGGATGGTTTACACAGCGTATTTATCCACAGAACTGATACTTATTAAATGTCTTTTATTGTATTTTTAACTATTTTTAAAAGTAAACCTGAGAAGGGCCTAGCTAACCTGATAGTAATCTAGAAAGACAGAACATAGGCCTTCTTGCCAGCTTGTGGTTAGTTATGGTAAACTGCTATCTGTAATTTACTCCTGCCCACAATGGAAAAGAGAGTTTTGCTCAAATGTGTATTATATTACATGGGGTTACATCCCATGTGGTAACATGGCACAGTGTAACTTCACACAACCAGATAAAACGCAACATGTTTTTTCAATGTCTTTGAGTAGAATGTAAGGGTCCATTCCGATAGGAAAGGCATTTGCAGAGGGCCCAGTTCTATGTTCTTGGTTTATGCCAAATAGCAAACCATTTCTCTAATGAAAATGCTAATCATCATGTTTTTCTGCAGATCTTGCAGAAGTAAATCCAGAGTATCTTTTAATTGGGAGCCTTGCTTTATGGTCTTCAGATGTTTAGAAATGTGCATAATCTAATCTTATTAGGGCCAGATTCTACATGCTGCACGCTCTGACAAAAGGGGAGAAAGTTCTTGCCTGCAGCCTCTATTCTGTTCTATTCTACACTTATTGTTGTATTATGGAATTAGCGTATGCGGACACTTTCAACAAAGCACTATCACTGCCAATCCTTTGTTCTTCCCTTTCCTGTTGCAGAAAGGAGTAAGTGCACCAGCCTATATTACTTTGGATAAAGCCAATGGGAAAATCTTTGAGGGAACGATGTTTCATTGCAAAATGCACTCTAGTTTAAATAAAATTATTTCATGAAATGGTATCAATTTTAAGGAAACTGTGGATGAGAAAGGAAAAAAATCTTATAAAACTTACCGTGTGTAAACTTTCATTTTTAGGGTAGACATCTTTTAATTTCAAGCTGCTTTAAGTAGTGCAATAACCAAAATAAAATTTCTGAATGTAGGTGAATGTAATATTTCAGTTGATTACAGAAAGCCACAGGGATTGTCTAAATTTTGTCTTTCATTCAACATCTGAATTTAGTCGCGTTTTAAAGTAGCATGTTCCTTTCCATAGAGAAATCACATGGTTTCAGCTTAAGGAATTTCACTTACAACTAATCAGCTCTAGCAATAATAAAATTGCTTAACTACCTTCTACATAGGTCTTCTGCCTGTTGCTTGGCTGTGTGCTTCCCAAAATGGCTAACTGGTAGGAAAGAGTAGTCTGTGAATATGAGCTGAAATTTGGACTGACTGAATACATCCTTCTATCCTTTTCATAGGATTCATTACGTGGTTTACTTTGTTGACTTATTTAGTCCTGTAACAATTTCTGTATTAAATCTTGGTTCAGCTGGTTTAATAGCATCTTACAAAGCAAAAAAGGACCGATCTCTAGTTGTCTGTATTTGGGTTGGGACCTCTTTCCACCTCATCATATATATATATATCCCCAAGAGGGATATAATACGACCAAAGGCTGGTGGTGAAATCAAAAAAATCCATCACTTGTTCACAGTGTGCAAGCTGAGAAAGAATGAATGATCAGGAAAACCATTTTTTAAGTGTAAGGTAATGTCAACCCTAGCAGGAATAATTTGTGCCCTTCAGCATCTGCAGCTGTGTAATAGTCACAAGGGAGTTGTTGGACTGATTTTTTTTTTGTTAAGTGTTAGCAAAGTCAGAACTCCAAAAGCAAAATATATTGCTTGAGAACATTGGGAGGATTTGTGTCTGTCTCTGAAGAACACTGGTACAGACTGCGGTAAGAGATGCAGATGCAAAATTTCGGTATCCTGATGGGGACACTGTCCTTGCAATGCTGCTCAAGTAAGGGAAAATAAAATTGCCTCATTTTCCCAGACCTGTAGCCTCAATCTGGTAAGAAGAAAAGTATCTCTAAGTAGAAATACACTAAAAAGTGCCTATAGGAAATACTTAAGTATTCACCCAAGACAAAGGAATTTGGCAGAAATACATAATGCTATTTTTGACAAAAGCACTGTCTTGTAAACCCTTACAATACATAAAATGGCCTTTGCAGCATTATGTATAAGCAGGAACACCTGTGGCATGTGTCAGTGAAATGAAAATGATGCATTTCTTATCTGAGGCTTTAACTGCTCTAGCCTAAATTCAGTCTTGATCTGACTACTTTGATCTCCATTGCTGAATTTGGCACTTGGATATCCATGAACCACAGGAACTGCAGAAGGTGTTGTAATTAGCAGAAATGAAATATAGTGTGATGCATTTTTCTGCAAAAAACAAAACAAAACAAAACTCCCTCTTGCAACTCACCTGTCTCTGGAAAGCTTCCTGTCTGTTTCCACCTTCTGTGGAAACAGAAGTCTATGTGTGATTTAGGGGTCCCTTGAGCCTTCTTCCCTTAAGTATTAGTGAGACTTAAGTACAGTGAGACTGACTGTACTGTTTCAGAGAAAAAAAGAGGTAAGGAAGCATTCAGTGTTTTGGGGAACTTGATGTAAGATGCAATAAATCAAGACCACATAAATACAGAACAGATAGCAGTGCAACCAGGGACACAGCGGAACCGGTGTTCATCAAGTTCAGAGCTGTGTCTCATATAGCACTGTCCCACCATAAAATGTCTCTTGCTCTTCTCCTCACTTGGTAACATCACAGGAGACCATGAGATGTCATTTCCTTCTCACTCCTGAACTTTGTAATGATTCAAAATTGCCTCAACTTCAGGGAATACCAGTTTATGACTTGGCATTTGTGCAGGCATTCATTGTATAATATTGTTTCTGTCCAAAATTTAGAGGCATTCTCATGGCTGTCCTTCAGGTGATTCATATTTGTGATGCCTTTGTATATACTTTCAGCTCACCCAAGGCAAATTCATGTTTTTTACCACATGCAGAAGTAAAAGTTGTGATGGTTCCTGCTTGTATTGGAAAAATTAACAAGCAGATAATTATATATATCCTGATGAAGGCACTATGATTATGGAAAATCCTTTATCAGGTCCCATTCAGGCCTTCTGAATAAACATCATCTGTACATTTAGAGCAGATCTGTAGCTGCTCTGAGTGTGACTTCACTGAAACCACCAAGGCAGAGCACTGATTCATCAGTGACGAATCTTACCTGAGGTGCTTTTTAATTTAAGGATGAACTGCCTCCTTCCTTTTTTTGTAGGCACAAAAAATACCCATTTCCTTGTGCAAGGCTTAAGGATCACTGCACGAACTGCACCTTCACATGGAATCTGCAGTGTTCTGTATTGCACTCAGGACTGTGCACCCATGTGAAGGCAGAATTTGGTCAGCCTGTACAAACACAATTCAATATAAACATGAAGGCGCTCCTTTCTCTTTCCATGATTGTTCTAGTGAGACAAAAAAATCATCAGAAGGTGAATCACTGTGGCAACTGATACTTGCCAAGACATGAAAAAATGGGGATGGCCTGTGAAATAAGAGACAATGGGAATAAGAGTGAAAACAAAGGAATTGTTCAAAAATACAAGATACTACTGCATGATAATAGAAAATAATTACTAAAACCTACAAATGTTACATCTCAATTGCTCGCTGCCCTTGTGTGGAAATTGGTGTATGTGTTTTAAAGTGTCATGCTGAAAATTAACAATGATAAAATTGAAACACTTGTAATGTAAAATATTACATGTCTTCTCGCAGGATTGAGACATAGCACTCAAGAGGATTAGCTTAAAAAAGTCAGATAATCCTCACAAGTGGGATAAATATATCTTATAAAAATTCCTGGAGCACACTCTCAAGAAGCATTTCGCTAAAATTAAATTAGCAATAACATTAGGCTTCCTATAGATATATTTTAAAAAATTGTTAAATATCAATCAAAAGTAGTACACATTATTTTCTCATGTCCCTGAATTTCATTTCTGTCTCTTTAGTATTAAGTGTCTGCTCATCTTAGCAGTGACAGAAGGGATGAACAAATGAGACTTTGTGCTGGAATTCTTCCTTGTAAAATATTCCTTGGGTAGGAGAGGTAAACCTGCTTACTATGTTGCTTGGTGCAGAGTAAAGTGTAGCCTGTAAGAAGCAGGTTTTGGCTGCAGTTTGTAGCTTGTTGTCTCTTTGGGATGTCCCAGGTGTGAACAGGACAGAGATTTTCAGCTGCTATTGAAGAGAAAAGATTCCTGGCTAAGATTACAGCTCATCACCAGTTTTTCACTTAGTGATTAGGAAGGCTGATTAGCTTAAAATCTAAGGACTCCAAATTGCCAAATAATTAAGCAGCAAAATGTGAGGAAAAATGCGAAGGAGAGAGGGAAGTGTTCTTATCTTCATTAAATGCAGCATCAGGACGAACTGTTGATAAAAAGAGAGATGTCCCTGAAGATTAGGGAGTGTAATGGAAGCTGCATATAGAAATTGGGTGACATATCCAAAAAAGAAATTCTCAGTGTCACTTTATGAAGTGACACTTTCTTTTTATCACAAAAGAGTAGCTCTCAGGAGTAGTTGCGAAGCAAGAAAGAGTGGTGGAGTTCAGGTGAGCATTCAAAGGCACAATGGAGAAAGCAAAAAATGAAAGATGTCCATCTGCAGCTTAAAATTTGACACAACCAGAAGCAGGAGTAATGAAACAATTTCACAGGAAAGGAAGAAGCAAGAAAGACAAGGCCAGAGACTGGGGAAGCAGAAGTGAGATAGGGCAACTGAGAGATAATAGAAGAAAGGATTCCCCACTGAAGCAAGGAAAAAGAGATGGAAAAGACACCAGGAAGAAAAAGATGTGTTAAAATTGGATCAAATTTCAACTTTTTCTGGAGCATTTTAGTCATTTTATGTTTTGGAAGGCACTTGCAGTAAGATGATCCCACTTGATCATCTCTGTCTTGTGGTCTTCTAACTTCAGTGACAAAAGATGACTTGGCAAGAGCTTTAATTGAAAGTTGGAGAAAGAAAATTTGGGTAACTAGGCTCAATAATAATGTGCCTATAGCTGAGAATAGTCAGGTGTGGATGTCTAGCACATAACATAATTGAAGAACTAGGATTGAACGGGAAGAAACTGCAATGTTGGCCTACAGGTACAAGAAGCAAACAAAATGGATGAACTTGAGGAGCTAGAGCAGGCTATGATACCAAACGTGATATTACCAGGGTAGAAAAATAAATGGAACAGAAATCATGACTTGCACATAGACGTGAAGGAGGAGGGATTGTTCAGAAGAAAGACTTAAAGATGAAAGTGCTTGAGCTGTGTTGTATGTTAATGATATAAGGGAGAGGAAAGAACCCAAGAGAAATTTTTAGATCAAGGCTGAAAATGTTACAGGAAAGTGCTCTGGTTTTACCTGCTTGAATGATGCACAGTCAGGAAAATATATTTTATATCACGTGTATTACCTTCTCAAATAGTAGGAAGAGTAAATGGTGCCTTACCAATTTGAAGGACATTAGTTGGCATTGCAACATGGAAAGAACAGAATCAGCCCAATTCTCAGAGACTCACTGCAGTTAATGAAACAGAAAAACACCTCAGCATGCAATGACTAAACCTTTAATTACTTCTATGACTGATGGAGAGAGGCTAAAATCTGATAAACATGTTTAATTACTGGGAATTACAAAATAATGAATCTTTTTGAAATATACGAGGTATTTTGCAATATAATTTTAACATTGGCAATGACAACTGTACTGCCTTTAGAGGCTGCCCAGAGAGGCTGTGGAGTCTCCTGCTCTGGGGATATTCAAAACCCGCCTGGGTGCCACCCTGTGCCCCGTGCTCCGAGTGTCCCTGCTTGAGCAGGGGCGTGGGCTAGATGATCTCCAGAGATGTCTTCCAACCTCAGCCATTCTGTGGTTCTGTCATTTAGGAAGAGGGTGACAGTGATTTTTTTTTCCCATTAATTTTAGCAGATCTTGAAAGGAACTGGCACCTTCAGAAAAACTGTGATGTGGATGGACTAGTGAGTATCTCAGACTTGGGGGCATTTATTTCATCCACACCTTTTGGAAAGGGTGTCCATATTTGTAAAAGGTTGCTGTTCTTTGGAAATGACTATGAGGAATGTTGTACCTTGGTTTACATTTATGGATAAAAGCAGTCCCATTCATTTCAGCAGGGTTTTCTTTTGGTGAGTAAATCCCTATGGCTGTGACATTGTTCCCAAAACTCTACAGTCCTCCATTTATTTCCACTTGATTTCTTATGAGAAAATTCATGGATGACTGTTATAAAATAGTCTTTATATTTATAAGTTATTGGCAAAGCTTGCAAGAAGGACAGGAGTTTTCACTGATTTCTGCACTCAGTGACCATAACAGGAGTAAGAGGGTGACATTTCCTTTAAGGCTGGCAAAAGTGAAAGAAAATCCCTCAGCTGGTTTAATGTATGCTACTGAGCCATTCAATATACCTAGATTTTGATATGCAACACATCAAAATCTTACAATGTGCCATCAAAAAGTGCATCTAATCTTACTGAAACCAGATACAATAGATTTGAACATGGCTGAAAAATTCAGAGATATTCAGGAAAGAGAATGAAACATCAGTTGGTGCCATGACCCCAGACAGCGCTCAACACGATAGCTTTGTGAGGGACTCAAGTTGTTCCATGCATGACTATGTGAAAAATAAATTTTGTAAAAGACACATAACCAGCTTGTCCTAGGTGTTTTCCCTACCTCCATGTTCATCCATCTTCTGACAACCTCATTATCTTTTATGTAGTCAGTATTTCAATGAAGTGGGAAAACATTGTTATCTACAGGTGAGAATGGAGAAAAAGATTTTCAAATGGTGAATGTACAGATGAGGAGGAAAAGCACAGAGAGACTGAAATCTGTGGTAGAGGAAAAAGGTGAATCCAGGTGTTCCCACTCTCTAACCATTCCTTGTAACCTTCCTCTTGTAACTGTCATTCAGCTGTGGGATTAAGTTCGTCTTGCTACAGAGAGACAGCACAAGCATCTGCCCTGCTTAAGCGATTTGGGAATTCAGAATTGGATGGTCCTTGTACTGCTTTCTTCCCCCAGGTCAAATTCACTTTCAGCAAAAATGGCACATTCAGCCCAGCCAAGGGAAGATCTTTTCAAATAGCTGCTCAAATGAAGGCTGGTACATTCAAGGAGATGGGACCTTGTTTTGAGATGCAACCAGTTAAAGTGTTCTAGCTAAAGCTAAGGATTCAGGTGAAGGGTACTAAGGTCTTTAAAACCCTCCAATTGATCGTGAAGGTTGTCTGGCCTTTAAAGAATTGAAGCACCTTAGTGCAAGGGTAGAGTTATAGGGCAAGCGGGATTGAAAGTGCGAGAAGAAGAGAATATAGCTGGCCAAGTTTTGTGCTGGAGAATTTGCAAAGACCTTGCCATAGAAATGAATGTGGCTGATGAGGTGAATTTGCTGTATGCATTTGATGATATGGAGAAATAAAGCTGCAAGGCTGAAGAGCAAGGGGCCAAAATCCCCTTTTTTAGTATGTGACAGTGCCCATTGCAGGGAGCTGCCCCGCTTCCGAGAAAATCACCTAGGAATCTGCAGAGGAACATCCTCTTTTAGCTGATGTTTGCCAATGGATGTTTGCCACTCTCTGTGACAGAAGAGAACAACCTCTATTTATTCTTTTCCATCACGTACATATATGTATGTGTATTAAACAACCCTGTCTCAGCTATGCACTCAGGAGAGAAGTGATGAAAAGTAGCCTCAAAATGAAGTATGATAAAAAAAAAAGAAAGAAAATGTAGTATGTTTTATTTTTTACTAGTTGCTACTGATTACTTCTGGAGTCTTTCTTATTATACCCAACAATAAATATTTACCTGACATTGTCCATGCCACACACTATACTGTAACCTCTGCAATACAAATATCAAGTGTCTGGGTTTTAACCACAGTAAACTCTATATCCATGAGACATTTTTATTTCCCAACATGTTGTAGGAGGCCTTATATTTCTTTTAGGACTATAATGGGAAAAACAGATTCACAGCATTGGAATTCATTCTTTCTTGATCTTAAAGTGCCTGCATTTCATGACATTCAGACATGTAGAAAGTTCACCTTTTCTCCCTGAGGCATTTGAAAATGACAAATAACTGTGGTGGTGGTGGGGAAATCACATTTTACTGTTATTATTATTACCTGTCTTACTAGTAATGGTTTATATTAAATTCTGCTGCTTTTCTTAAGTTATTACTTGAGATTAGGGCTGTGAAGAAAAAGAAAATTACTCAAAATATGGTTTAGATAGAACCAAAAGCATTTAAATGAAAACCAAGTATTACCAATGCTGCTCACAGAAAAAGTTCTCCTGAGATAGTAACAAATTAGTTTCCTTCCACAATGTGCTTCTGTAATAAAAGCAAAGCAGTGCAAACCAAAGGGCAGTCCAATTCCCAGAGCGATAGGGCAGCAATGCCTGCCTTGAATGAAAGAGTCCAGCCAAGCAAGCACACGTCCACAGTTAGGTGATCTGGAGGAGTTTCAGCCTCAGACTGCAAGGAAAATGCACTTTCATGGGGATGGTAGAGTGCTTGGGAGCCTGTGCCATCCTCTCTTCATGTTAGAGGTTTCCCCTCAAGAACTGTTTGAAAAAAATGTGACTAATTTTAGATTGCTTGGTAGAGTATTTCCTAGAATAATGGACTACTTATTGCAAAAAAAAAAAAAAAAAAAAATCCTTCATTTCTTTTTAGGCTGATTTATTTTTAAATAGCAAGAGGAAAAAGTCCATATGGCTATATTTTATATAAATAAAAAAAAATACATCTGTATTCTGCATTTATCACTAATATTGCAGTAATGGTGAAGACGACCTAGTTATAGACAGAAACCCATTATTGTAATCACTGTCTAAACAGAAACAAAAACTCAACTCCTTCCCTTAGTCTAAGGCTAAGACAAGAAACAGCGGGTGGCCATACCAGACAGGGAGGGGCATGAAGAGATAATTAGGTAAGAGTAACCAGAGATAAAAAAACCTCACTACAATTACAGCTAAGTGTTTTCCTCTGAACATCACCAGGAAAGTGGCATTTCTAGAGGCATTTGAGAGAAAACAAGGAGGTAGGTTTGCTGTTATTTACGGGAGCTTCTTCCATGCACGAAGGCTGGCATAGGAGCAAGGGCAAAGGTGCTCGTTGGCAAACATAACAAACGGCTGATGATGGCAGGCATTGCTGGCTGATCAGTGGAGGGAGTTGACATGTTGAAAGCAAAGAAAAAATGATAGGTGGAGTGTGGATAGGTCATGAAGGGTCTTTAGAGAGAAGATGAATAGTGCATGTTTGATGCAGTGACAAGTTCATGGATGATTCACAGTGTTTTCTTTTTTGAAAGTCTAAACTTCCACATTATTTTTATTTGATTAATGTTATTGAGTGCTTTTGACTTATTTTCTCATAATAACAAGCATTCCACTCATTTTACAAGAATCTGTTCAAAATAATTGATGGATTCAGTGAGGTAGTTGATGTCATGACATGTTGGTATTATCATTTACAATAGCTCAGTGCACGATAAAGGGCCTTTAAAATACTTAATATAAATTGCTTGATTGTTCCTAACTAAAGAGCATCAAACAGTTTGTGCTGTGCCTGAGATAGGTAGTATTAATTGCCTGGAGAAGACTTTTAATAAGTAGAGTTAAAGACTGAAGGCTACCCAAAGGTAACATTTGATACTTGTTTCTATAGATGTACCTAGTTTTTTAACACGTTATTTTCCATGAAGATTTCTTTCTATGCTTTTCCAAGAATTGAAAATTTTATTTTGGGAGGAACAGATCCTGATGTGCATCTTCAGTAATAATGAATACGCTAAAGAAAATTCTAAGGGCCTCATGCTAGCTGTTAACTCAACTCCCTCCGCCAAGTAGGTATGGGCAGACATCCACATGGTAACTCAATGACCTTCATTTGTCCCACTTGCTATGAATAGCTAGGTGCATTAAAAGTAGCTAACTGTATTATGTATGTACACCTGCATAACATATCTCCCTTTCCACCTTCTTTTTTAATATTCATAAAATAACATGTTCATCAATGACTAGCTTCCTAGGGAAGGGGAGAGTTTTGGATTCTTATGACAATCCTGGCAGTCTTTTATTCATCTTTCCTATGCTTCAATTGCTGATAAAGTCAAGGTAAATCTTGAATGTCTTCAGCTGTGCAGGATGAAGCTTATAACCCTGAAGGACAGTTTATGAAAATCTTGGTGAGAATGCGCCTGCCAATGTTTCCATTGCACTTGCTTTGTTCAGGACATAGCAATAAACTGGAATTCATCCATGAGCCCTGTTTATTAGAAGAATGGGAAAAAGATGTCTCAGCAACGGAGCTTGATAATGGAGCACTGAAGAGCTATATTCTTACATGCATGTTGTATGAAAAATTTTCAGGATGTTCCACACAATTTCATGACAACTGCCTGCATATGTATAGACCTTTAGGTGTCCTGATCATGGACAGCCAAACACTGCTTCCTATTATATTCTGTAACACGTAACTTGTGGCAATGGAAATGAGGCAGTCCATATTCATGAAAAATCTGTGAGAAAGAAATGACAAGATCATGGGGGCTGCAAAATGAGATGAAAAAAAAGTGGAGGTGGATGTAGCAGGTGAAGAATCCTCTCCATTCTAAGAAGTATTCCCACAACATTCCTAAAAGCAGTAAGTTTTGTAGTAGTAGCTGCTGTAAATTGTCACTTTTTCTCTTCAGTGGAGTGACATCAATTTGCATAGACCTAGGATGTAGCCCTTTGGAAAGGTAAATTTGTGCCCTTTCCTTGAATGCTAAATATAGTTTTAAATACCACACTGAACACATTCAACTTTAATGGTTTTGGCGTATACTTTCTTCTCTCTGGATCTATGTACCATGCCAAACACAGAGAAGCTCCTTCCATAAATGTTTTTGAAGTGCTGCAAGTCTAAGATTTTTTTTTTGATACTTGCTTTTAGAGGAGCTTATATATAATCCCTTTTAAATTACTGTGCCTATGGATGTTTGCATGATAAGGCACTTTATAAATTAGACTGTATTATACTGTATTGAAAGTTGAAATATGAAGCTATATTGGCTAGACAATATCTTATAATTAGAGTTCAGTTTCACCATCTAAGTGGAAGTGTTGACTACCCCTCAGCCTGGAGGTATTGCTCTCTGCTTAAGGTACAAGCCTAAGTAAATCCCTGTATCTAAGAGCTTCATATATTTATAGGTAGGTTTTCTAGCATGTAGTACCTGATTTTTTTTTCTTTTTTTTGCTCTGTGTCTCTGTAGGCAAATGAAAGCCGAATGCTAAATTAAGCCCGAGGTTTTCAGCAATATGAATCTAAAATCAGTTGGTCATATATGAATGTAGGACCCCGTACAGAAGAGCTGGACACTATATGATTCCTTTAGATGCTATGAAGAGCTACCACCTGCGAACCAGTCCACTTTCTTCCCAAGATATACAAAGATGACCAATACTTGCCAGTGAATATTTTATCTGCATCAAAATGTATGCTTCAGGATTACATTCAGGCCAATTACAAGATCTTTCCACACCCTTCTTTTTACAGGATTTTAGTGTAATAGACTGTTACATATATAATGGTCAGAAACAATCTTATTACCTGATCAGCCTCAGATGAGACTTTTTAAAACACAGAGATCAACAGCATTTTGAAGGGAGGAAGAACACTTAAAAATGAAGAAGAGTAGGAAATTTTGAAGGCCACAGCCATCCATTCTCATGCAAAGTGAGGCAGTTTTCAAATGAGGCTAACAATGAACTGTGAATTCTACACGCATGTTAAGGTAATCAGATTTCATAGCCACCTTAGCTATCCACACTTAGCCATCTAAGGACTAGACCACAAGTCCTTTGAAGTGTCACATGAGGTGGGTATTGCTGCAAATTTCCATGCTGTAGGAGGATGCTGCGGGTGGAATCTGCTACTAAAAGGTATTTGAACCTCAATCTGTGACAAGAATATGTTGGTGCCGAAAACGTCATTGCCAGCAGTCATTGGCTTGGAGTGATGACAAATGATTATGGTGTTTCTTTCCATTGTGTGCATGGTTCTCTGATGTGATTCCATCCCCTCTGCAGTATCACAAAGATCATTCAGCTTCTGATTGAAGTCCCTGGCATCTTACTTCCAATGCCCTGCGGCATTAACACATTGCATGATTCTGTTTCAACATCCTTTGCTTCTTGGCAGAGATTTCCTTGTATATTCCAAGCCCAGACAGTGCATGAAAGGATTTGGGAGCTTTTATACAACAATCTTGGATATATTTATTTATTTATTTATTTATTTTACGTAGCAACTAACTAGTCTATCTTCCCATTAGCTGTAATGAAGACATGAATTATACTGAGAGCTTATATGAAGGTAGATATCCCTGTAGGATTCAGCACAAATGTTTCCAGAAATAAAGCTTATGGAAATAGATTTCTTAAATAACTGAAATATTTAAAACCTCAAATTTGTTTTGTTCAAAAAAACTGATGAAAAAATACATACATATGTGTATATATATGCATAGACACACATATGCAAACACACATCCTTTCACACACATCATGCACATTTGCAGCTGAAGTTTGTATTGAATTCATGATGATTTCTTAAAAGAAATATTTTTGTGGGATGGATTTTCCTGTAGCAAAACTGGTTTTCCAAATCTTTTCATACCTGTTGTAAGCAGAACCACAACATTGACTGATTCAATTCTTGAGGTTGTTTGGAAGACATTTGGTAGAAGTGCATCCAAAAAGTCTGTGTTGTGAACAAGCAGGATGTCCCATTCCTTGGAAGGAAACACTAATAATCTTGTGAGTGCTCAAAAATCTCCCAAATAACCATTTCTGTCTTTCCCAGCATAATGCAGAGTACATTAGATAATAAAAGTAAACAGAAAACTCACTTACCAATATTTCCTGTAGCACACAACTGCATCCTCACCTAAATGCTAATCACAAGCTGATACTTGCCTGCATAAATCTAATCAGTTGCTTTCAGAATTGCATGAGGAGAGATTCCTTTCATCCGCATGGGAAAACAGCCAAATCGAGTATCACATTTGTGTCTTTTAATAGCACTGTTTTCTCTGAAATGTACAGTAACAGGCTCTCTGCTTCTCACAAGTGTCCTGATAGACACACGCTCGTGATCATTTTAATTTCCTAGGCATCCATCTCTGAAGGCAGAAAGGTTTTTAAGAGCCTGGACATACATCCTGCCAGGTATTGAGCAATTCAACTTGAAGAAGGTGTTTTGTCACTATATAGAATTGGACAGAGTGTTGGTATTAGGTGTGATTAGACACCAAAGCAGGATTCTTGCCTATGTATCTGCCATCAGAAGAAATGAGTCTTATCAGCTAAATAACAATACAAATAGTGTTGATTGCTGAGGAATTATTTTTGCAATGGGAAAGGTGGAGGGAAGCTAGGGTTTAAGTTTGATCACTTGTGCTAAACTTCATCTTCTCTGCTTACTCAGCTTCTCCCAGGGATGGACATTCTGATTCTTCCACCCTCTGTCCTCTTCAGGGTGATGGGAATTGGAAATATCCTGCATCTCCTCAGTAGAGGCATAAGTGTCTCTTCAGCTATACGCTGCTTTCTGCAGTTTCAGATACCTTTTTTCATGTTGCTACCTGTGGTAGAGGCTTTGGGGAAACGTTTCTTTCATGTAACCCTCAGCAGAAGGGGTCCCCAGCTTGGTGGATGCAGGCACATCACTGGAAAAGGTGCAATCAGTGCAGTCCATAGGTGATATAACTGATACAGGTCTCAGCATGACACTATACCCAGCTGGAGTCCCCTGCAAATTTTGAGGCTGAAAAGAGGAGTATCTTTCTAATTTAGGAAGAGTAACTCACTTCGTGCACTCCTTTGATCTCAGCAGAGTTCTTTTGCAGGAAAGCGAACCACACTTCAGTGTTTTGTTGTGCCTGATCTCTACTGTAAACTGTCCCTTTCCTGCACCATCATTTCAGTCCATCCATGCAGCCTTTCCCCCAACCACGGCATAAGGGCCCCCTCAAAGACGCTGATATACTCAGACATCATGGCAACTAGGGCCTTAAAGGGACTATAGAAAGCAGGGAAGGACATTTTGCATGTGTTCTTTCTTTATATATATACATATATATTTTTAATCTGATCTCCTTCAGCTGTGTAACTGTAAAACTAGAATTTGTGCATTAAACCCAGAATGCAATTTAGCAGAGAATTAAAAACAAGACAGGATGAAAAATCTTCTGGGCTTTTTTTCGTCACACAGTTTTAAAAGTTGAGTGGATTAGCTGCTGCAAATTTTTTGTTGTCAAATTCCCCAAAAAGCAATTATGTTAGTCCTCATTACAAATGAAGCATCGGTATTGTTTTGTTTTATAAAATGGAAATATTTTAGCATGGAGTTGCCTCTGAGAGTGCAAAAGAGCATGTATAAAACTGAGGCTGCTTCTTCTGCTTTACCCTTTCATGACTCAAAAGTGGTTAAATAACTTACAGATACTAAACACCATTTTTAGTTTTAGAAGAAAAGTGGGGATGAGGCTTATTCATATGTAACTAAAATGGTGTTGTTGAACAAGTTTTAATAAACAACTGAAGGCAAGATTAACTTAACAAGAAAACTGCTTTACTTAATGTTTACCAGATAATGTTATTCTCAATATCTTTAAAGACAGCATGCCTTAAATTGAAACTCTGATTTTCTGCTTTAAGAGAACTTGGAAGAGGTCATGTTTTGAGCATATGTGTAAAACAGCATTCCATAATTGATTTATTAACATATGAGGTCATATTTATGATTTTCTTTTTGAAATATATGAAAGCAAGCTATAACTCCATAATCCTGTATGATCTATTTGACAAAAAAAAAAAGTTTCAAAAGTGCAAGAAGAGAGTGAAAGAGAAAAAAAAAGAAAAAGAAAGAAGGCTAATATAGTGTTTTTAGTTACGGTTAAAGGTTATTCTCCAAAGAACAAATTAATATAATTTGTATTTGGTATGGATCATATTGGATATTTTATTTGCATTCTTTTACGTCTCAGGAGAGGTGTTGCTAAATAAGTCCAAATGGGACAAAACATATTTTTTACTCTAAAAGCAAACACTGCACTTTTCAGACTATGAAGTCCCAATGTATGTGGAGTTCTGAAGCACAGCCTTAAGAGCCCAGGACTACTGCAGGCTTCTTTTGTTTTTTTTTACTCTCTCTTTTCCCCCCCACCCCCATCTGTGAAGCCTTTTCTGCATATATTTTCTGAAATTTGAAGCACATGCTTGGTTGTTCTGCAGCACAGGTCCTTCTTCAGCAGCCCCTGTTCACTCTCTGTCAAAGTCAAAGCTACCTTTGAAGTCCTGCGTCTTGCCCGAGCGCTGGGTGCTGCAGAGGCGATGCCTCCTGCGCTGCCTGTTCTCCAGAGCAGGGACTGCTTTGGCCTCGGTTTGCATGGGGCTGGGCAGTGCCCTTGTATGACTATTTAATTACCATTTAAATACATCATTTGGATCAACAGGTGCTCCTGACTACCCTGTATCTGGCTACAATTTGGTTGACATTTGTACATTCAGGCCTGAGACGGACCCTTGGGTCCTCTCAAGGGATATAAGGAGCTAACAGTGGTCCCTAAGATTACCCAAAGGCCCGTCAGTCATTTACAAGTGCCTTCCCAAGGCTCTGCAGGGTCTTTGGGCGCTCTGGTCTTCTACTTTAACCCTTCTGCTATGGTGTTGCAGGAAAACACTGAATTTGTCATGTTATATTTTAGCTGTGAGTTTAGCAAAGGATTCTTTAACCATGGGAATCCTTGAAATTGCTCAAGTATCAGACTTGGTAGAGACTGTCTTAGAGAAATGCTCTAGTAACTGTCATCTCCTAATCACAGCAGAGCCTGTCGTAATATGAGTATTAATCTGAGTAAACCCCACCCATGCTCTTGAAAGTGCCTATAGAGCAATGTCCCTTCCTTATAACTCATCTGATCTCCTTGTCATGTGCTCCAGAAGCAAACTCAAATCTTGCTCAGCTGTTCCAGGACCTTGTTCTCAGAGACCATTTTCCTCAAGAGGTCAATGGTGCAGGGACCAGACTATCTGGGGCATCAGGTTATGGATTTGATGGTCTCCCAGCGATAGTTCTCCAAGGGAGTGACAAGTGTCTCCCTTGGGCAGAGCCGCTCTCTGAATGCTATTTAATAGGCTTATGTTGGGCAAGTTTAGACATGAGTCAAATGTATAATATGAAGTGGAGATCATAATTTCATACAAACAATCCTCTCTCAGTTACAATCCACTCTCACAGGCTGCTGATGGATGAGACTCGATAAAAACAAGAGAGACAGAAGGACAAAATTAAATGAAGGAGGAAAAGTGATTTCCTCCAAGGATGTTGCAATAGAAATTTGAAATTTGATGAATGGTGTTCTACTAACTATGCACTTGCTTAAGAGAAAACTGTGAACTGTTTTATTTCTGATTACCTCTGAATTATTTGTTAATAAAAGTAAAGACCGTTCCTTAGAAAACACATTTCAAATTCTGAAATTTTCTGTGCAAGAGCTAAATTTTAGGGAGCTTAAGGGATTGTGGAATTTTCCATTGTGAAAATAAAAATTATAATTATAAACTTCTATAGAGATATTCAGTGGCTTCATTTCAAGACTAAGCTGTTTCCAAGGGATGCTCTTTATATGTAACTATCACATAGTTTCTGGAAAATATTCTGTAGCTGTCTTAGGTACAGCTTGTGTGTTGGCTGCTATAGAGATTATTGTGATATTTTAAGATGTTTGTGTGTTCTACAGTAGGAACTGCTATTTCCTACCTTCCTACTTATCTTTCTCTACCTTCTAAGATGATGTGATTCACTGTTAAACGTGTCCTTAGACAAGAAGAGAGTAAACTGTACGAAAACACATGTAATTGACTGTGGATGCTGCAGGCCAGCAGCCCGTCCAGATGTTGGGGTCCTTTCTGAACAGCTGTGCCTGGAGCGGGGCTCAGTGCGGACACTGGGTGCTGGCCTTCCAGCCCAGAGCCAAGGCTTGGGAAGGGGGAGCTGTGCTTTCATGGCAAGTGACAAAAATAAATCCATCCAGAGCTTCTACAGCTGCTCCTGAGATCATATGGCAATAATGGATACCCTCTTTGAAGGAAAAATGCTTGTGTTTTTAAAGCTGTTTGTTGGCCTGTGGCAAAAAAAAATTGCTATGGGAAAAAGATACCCTGACAGACACATGAAAAACATTTCAAGTTGTGTTATACTATAATTATCCTCTTGGAGTTAGGCATTCATACAGTTTTTGTATGACAGTGTGCTAGAATTATTTTCTTATGCTGTGATTTTGGTAGGGTTCTTATTTAACAAATAGCTTTGGTGTATTTCTCCCCTGCTCCTAACCTATTATTTTTAATCATTGATAGATACTTTGACTGATTCCCACGGAATTAGTCATTGACTCACTAGAAAGAAAATATTTTTTTTTGTGGGACTTTGTACTCCTGAGAATCCTTCAGACATCCTCAAATTCCTGAGAAGTCCTAATGGGAACCATGTCACTGTGTGCATGCCCTTTCAAACACGTGGTCCTTGTTGACTCAACAGCTAACTCATTACCTGGGGTAGACTGGAAGGCAGGTTCTGCAGCAGGTGTAGGAGGCTGGAGATTGGAAACTGCAATAGTTAGAGTCTTGTCGAGCTTTCTGCATGATGCAGAGGCTTATTCTAGAGAGAAGATATAAAACGCACGTGGTTTAGATACAGCATTTTGTATATGGAAGGCAAAATCATTGGTCATCTGTTTAATCAGATGAGGAAAGGACTACTCTTAAAGACTGTTTCACATTTGTTCAGTACTAGTTAAAATGGTTATGAACTTTTTGGTGGGAAATTGCCATCCTGTGACATCTGAAATATTTTTACAAACATCTTGGGCAAGATTTTTGGATTGAAGATGAGAAAATACAGACTGATCTCCATTCATGATGGTGAAGTAAATAGTATATTCACCTAAGGTAATCTGCCGTCTTACCTGGCAGAGGAAATTTTCATTATCACAATGAGATTTTCTTTCTATCTTTTTTCATTCATGAATTTTTGCATAAGTTTTATTTTCATTACACACTGGATGAAGATGTGTTTTTGAAAATTCATATTGGTGGATGAAACTAAATTGCTGCTTTCTAGTCCTTTCTATTTATTACAGGGTTTCTATTCATGTTCCTCTAAAGTGTCTGTTACTAGCTAGAAATATCTGAGGTTCATAGAAATTTCTTGCAATATTACCTACAGTAAAAAGGCTCTTGTGGTTTCACAGGAGTACAGAGAGGGTTGCAGCTTTCATGATGTAGGGCATTTATATGCCCTTAAGGATTCTATGCTTCCATGATTCTCTGAATATCATAGATATGGAAAACGTTTCAAGTGTCTATCTTGTGGCTATAGTTTGCCAAAGATTAGGGTTTGGAATACACATTTTCTGTGATAAAACTCATCCAAAATCCTGCTTCACGTTCCATGGCCTATTTCACCAACTGGGTGCTGAGTGCTAGAGGCAGCTCAACCACTCCTTGGAGTCTGGATAAATATTTTCCCAGTCACCAGTACTACAGGTGATGATAAGCTGGAAACAAAAAGGCAAAATCCAGTGCTGTTCTCCTGAGTTTTGTGGAATTTCAAGCAATTCTCTGGAAATAGTTCAGATATTTATTTGTCTGTTTGTTTATTGGCTTTATCTTAGGAAGTTGCAGAATGCTAATGAGATGCCTTTTTATTTACAGAAAATAAAGCATATGGGAAAAGGATTATATATGTTACTCACTGGCAAACTGCTTTTGTAGAGTAACAACTCTACAGGGAAAGTCTCACTTCCAGCATCATTGGGAAGTCAAAGCTGAGACGGAAAAGCTGGGCTGACTCCTTAAATTTTCAAGGCATTTAACCGTCAATTCCTTCCCTTGGTCTTATTTAATTGGTTTAACTACATTTCTGTGCCTTGCTTTGGGTGCTGCAGGGTTAATAAATAAGCATAAAGTTCTTGAGATTCTTGGATATAAGAACTTTTGTTTTAATGTATTCACAGTAGCTTTAGGAAAGGACATTGACAGTAAGGCAAAGCCTTAGGATTTACAAAGTGGAAGGTTGCCATTACTATAATATCTTCTGCTGACCTGGAGCTGGAACCGGGGATGGTAGTACCACTCACTAACAGATCAATTTTGAGTCAATTGTGCAGTCCCTACAGAGCCTCTACACCCTTCTCTTCTGCTGTAAATCATCCAGATCTCTATGCAGTGGCATGGGGGTAGCTTTTTGTGGTACACCAAATCCCGTGCTTGAGGTGCTGTGCTACGCATACAAAGCTGGAGCTGGT
This sequence comes from Nothocercus julius, assembly GCA_013398735.1. NCBI lineage: Eukaryota > Metazoa > Chordata > Aves > Tinamiformes > Tinamidae > Nothocercus > Nothocercus julius. Next base: position 1,843,926 of record VZSV01000145.1, read on the forward strand.
CAGAAGGGGCCTGCAGACATATGAATGTTGAGATATCCTTTTGGAGAAAGGAGTGAAAGAGGAAAGTAATGGTGGTGATGGTGGTAATATCCTTGATCACCTACAGAGTACTTAGAAAGATCCTAACTCAAGATAATGAGTGGTGGCCCGGCCCTCCTGCTCCCATACCACTGCCAATCACAAAACAACCCTTGTTTGTGTTGGCAGACGGGTTGGGCTCAATCTTTTCTGCTCAAGAAGAGTTCAACTCAAGAGTTCAACTGAAGCACAACTCAAGATGCACTTGCATCTCTGTGCAACACAGTGCAAATAAGTCAAGGCTTGAGAACAGATTCAGGCCCACCACGATGGACTGGGCAGACTAGCAAGCGCTGGAGGGCATCTACTGATGTTAGAGACGTTAAAGGTGCTTTTCACCTCAGTGGTGAATTTGTGCTAGCAGGTGTAGCTGAAATGCATATCATCAATATGTATATTTTAAATGATGCTGTTGCTGCCAGGAAGATCTGGGCTTAACTGTTGCAATGATGGGGACTTCCACCCTCCCTGTTCTCTGCTCTCCCCCCATCATCTCCAAGACATAAATGAATTAGAAAAGAAGCTGCACTGAAGTTGCATGGATAAGCCCTGTTAACACGCAAAATACATGTGGGTAAGTCTGTCATGTTCTCATTTATGCCTCAGTCTTGACATTTACTTCACTAAAGCATTGGAGTTCAGTGTGTAATAAAAGTAGCATTTTCAGAAAGAACTTCACTTTGAGACAAAGAAGACTCTTTCCTTTTATACTTAGTTATCACTGTATTTGAACTTTTGCCTGTGTCGTGAAGACAAATCCTGGTCTCCTGAGCAAAACTTACAGAAACCTATTTTGCACATGGGATTCTGCAGGGAATGGAATTCTCTCTGCAGACTCCAGCATGGCTCCAGCTACAATTTGCAGTAAATAGCAACGATTGCTTTTCCTGTGCTCGCTGCAGAGGGGTGGTTTGACCAATGAATATGCCATGCACCACCTGCTTTTTTTCCTCCTTTTTTTTGTGTGGTTTATTTATTTTCAGTGAATGCACATTCCGTCAGCTGTTGGGCCTGTGAGCCTGTGTTTAGTGCTAAGTGCTCCTTCCCACTGTCTGGAGAGATTTCCTAGTCACACAAGCAGCCTGCTCTTGAGTACCCCTCCTTTCTTTGCCCAATCATTAACATAAATCATAACCTAGCAGATGAAAAGAAATTTCCATGCTTTGTGATCTCCTGCCAGAGTTCTCCCAGTTTTCCTCCGCTTGGAAAAACAAATGTGCATTGCAGCATGTCCGGAGGGTTGACAAAACGGGGCTGGCTTTCAGACCAGTAGGGAAGATGAATACGGAGCATGAGGTCTGCTGTGGCCCTCGGGTGGAGCTGTGGGGCCTCCACGAAGGGCCATGGGGCACAGTCACCTCTGTGGTTAGGGCCTCCTGTTCTGCCAGGTGAGAAAATTGTTCTAATGCAAGCTGAACCGCGTCTCTAGGCTCATTTTCTTTCATACAAGGTTTGCTTTGCAAATCAGCAGTAATTCTGATGCGCAGTCCTCAGGGAATTTGACTGGATTGATGATGCTTTTCAGTTACGATCTAAACAAGATCTGATTCCAAGTGTAGAAATTACCTAGAGAAGAGGGCAGCTTTCTAAGAGGGCTTCAGACAAGGAGCATATTTTCAATAATCCCCTGAGGAGAGAAATCACTTCTAAAATGATGTTCAACGTCAATAAAAAGTTCAGATACTTGGTAGAAATAAAAAATTTAAGCAAGATTTGAAAAATTTAAACAAGATTTGCAATGCACACAAGTAAACCATGTGCTAGTCCCTTCAGCACATTTTCTGACTCAGCTGCACTGGAGATTTTGTGTTACAGTTAGTTTGCCATGGTCTCTCTGGCCCTGTGGATGTGGGACAGCGCACCAGCATTGTCTGCTATATTATGTCCTGGAGGAAAGTAGTGTATTTAGGGGTACTCATGACTACAGCTTCACAGAAGTGAAGAAGTCAGTCTGGTAAATACTATCATGTCTCCAGGTCAGTAAAAACAGATAATAGCAGAATAACTGGCATCAGCCCTTCAAAATAGCTTAATTTTGATAGTTTGATTCAAGTCCATATGTTCTCATTTTACTGAAAGCATGTTCCTAACTGCCTACTACACTGAATTGTGAAGTGGATTTTTGAAATGGATATGATCTCCGCATTTTTCTACTCAGGAATTCAATTTTGCTTCTTGAAATTTTATCTTTCTTTGATTTTTTTTTTTATTATTGAAATACGTGTCATGTGATATGACTTTATTTGCTTGGCCAGGCAGCCCACTTCAGTGACAGGAGGTTTAGACAAGTCTTTGTGGAGTTCTGCAGTTTCCCCCAGCTTATTAAGTGAGTAAAACTTTACTGTAAACCCAGATCTTGTCCACCCAACAGATGTCTTGATTTATACAGATTTTAAAAATTCCTCAGCTGCTCCTTTTTTCGGTGGCATAATACACCATCAATATGCGTTCGTCACATCCACTGTCCTCAGAAAACCTGAACTTCAAATCAAGGGGAGAGTCAAAGAAGACCTATTAAGACCACTTTAGCTGACTTATTACTTCACAGTTAAGTTCATGGCTTAAACTTTGATAGTTAAAGGTACGTAGTTGCTCTGACACTTACAATCTTTGTTGTCTTTCGTATCTTTAAACCCAGAATTAAGGGTGTTCGAGAAGCAGCTGATTTCTGCCTCCACAGGGGAAAGCCATGCATGTAATTGAGAGTGTTATACATAGGATCAAGTTTCTGGTATGATTCTTGTCATTGTAATTTGATCTACCATGATAGGACTCACAGCCTTATTGGCAGCTCTGAATACTTCTTTAAGACAAATAATAATTATAAAAACTTGGACAAAGAATAATATTCCAGCATGTTTGCTGAAAATTTGTTCTTTTAGAGCCTATCAAATCATTTGCAAAAATTCTTAGGAAAGTAAACACTAAAGTGATGTGAGTGTAGCAAAAATCATTTCATTTAAGATGAGTATTTTGGGGAAGTATGTTACAGTTTCATTCAGCTTTACAAACAGGATTACATGAGTAATCTTCAAGTCATGTAGGGATGAATCATTTTTGGAAAAAGCCCCCAATGGTTTTTGGTACCAGCAGGCTTTCACTTGCTAGGAGGCATACATGTTTTCTGGCCCACCTCTCTTTTCAGTGTACAAAATACAAGGAAAATCACTCTCTTTAGGCCAAATTTGCTATAATCCTGATGAATATGCATTTCATATGTGATTCCACAATATTCTCAGATACAAGGTTATATTCCTGCATTTCTACAGTGAAACAATGGCTTTCAAATGTTATTCACTATACATTTGTGTGTGTGTATTTATGTATATACTTCACTACTAGAAGCTCATCTATCCAAGATGCCCTCTGTGCTGAACGGTTAGTTAAAACTCAGCATTTCAGGTTTGTCTGTGTAGCTGTGGACACCAAAGGGTGGATATTGCAGATGAGGACTCCTTTAGATTTCCTTGTACTCATTTGGAGCCTTTCTTCATGATATCTTCATCATCATATATTCTCATGCCTTTACTTCTGAACTTACCATAGGGCCTCAACCACAGGCCCAAGTAAGAGTTGACCTAAGTCAACTGTAAAGCTGAATACAGCTCTGCCTTTGTAGAAATACACAGAACTCGCCTGTGAATTGCGTATGCTGATCGCACGTAGGCCCGCCAGACTGCTTATGCCACCCTGCAAGCAGCTTTATAAACTTGTAACCTGTGTAGGTTCTCAGGCGAGTGTTTTTTGGCCTTGAAGGAAACTTTCCCATCCGAAGTTGGGACTCTGGCCAGGTCCCGGCCCCGGATGATAAGGAAAGTAGGACATACCAGATGTTACTGCTAACGAAGGAAAATGCAAGCTTTGCTGATTTGGTTTAATAAAAGCTGTACCTTCTTACAGTGATTTTGGGAGACCTCATGGATGCACCACGCAAGACCTCCCAGTTGCTGGGAAGGGTCTCCAAATCCTTGCTGCTACAGGGGCTCCCCCGTGACTGCAAATCTGGATGATGGTAACGTATTTAGGCAATTGGTGATGCATCTTTTTCTTGATCACTATTCTCTAGCTCGTATAGTAATGGTTAAGTGCATTACCTTGCTTGTTTTGTCTGTTGTTAAAACCCAGCGCATAGTAAGCTTATTGTTTTGTTAGATGTATCATTTCATTTCAGTATTATTTGATATTAATGGTAAACACTACCATTCTTTCTCTTGGTGTCTGGTTCTTTTAGTCGCCCTCCCCTCTGTCGATTGGCAAAACACCATTTTGCCTTCTGCACTGCACAATTGCTGCATAAATAAAAGGCAAAACTTCAGGTCGGTAAAGCTTTGTCTGTCACAATGAACATAACAACGATAATAAATTTGTTTCTGTCCCATTTTAGATGCACAGATAATTAGATAGACCCCTGAGAAGACATGGGGTCTTATAACTGCGAGAATCAAGGCTGGGTTAGGATAAACCCAATATATCCAAATACCACTATCCCAGTCCTGAATATTATGAACAGAATTTGATCAATTATACTATTTTTAAAAATGATTTTACAATTGTTCTTTTTTAACCTGTCCTTTCAGAAGCTTCCAGACTAATTGAATATATGCTGTCTGGATTTTAAGACACAGCTCTGAATGCTTTACTTGTGTGCATCTAAGTCTTTGGTTCAGTAATATATTCAGTCTTAGGGGCTCTTATTCAGGACTGTAGAACAGCATTAAAAAAAATAAATAAGTGAAGTAAAAGTTAGTCCAGTTCTGGAAGAGCCTTTAGCATATGCACCTGCTCTCTGCACAAAAATCTAAATTTTAATTAGTGATTTGGCATGGTCTGCTCTTTTTAACTAACAATGTCTTTTATTTCTTCATCTGACAACCTCCTCTCCCTCAGGGTATGATGGAAAATGACTCATTTTCATATAAGGTAGAGGAGTTCAGTGAATGTATGACCTACAGATTTTCCTATTTTTTTTATGATATAATGTACTTTGATGCATTTCAAAGATAATCTTTCTGATGTTTTGCATATTCCTACTTAATTGCAGTGTATCTCAAGATGATTTAATACATTCAGATAATACTGAAAGAGTCAACAGCAGTGCTACGGAGGACATGCAATACAATTAATCATAGAGTTTGTGGGGAAAACTGCGTGTGGAAGGGGAGAGCATTGGCATGGGAGGAGTTGCAAATAAAAGAGGAATATATGATCTCCTTTACTTTTCATTGATATTAAGTCTTTCTGATGATTTCAGTATATTTTGGATAAAACTCAAATGCTATTTAAACACAGTGCCACTTTGAGCCTCTCAAAAGAATTGGCAATGAGCAGAGAAACATGAAAAAAATATATTCTAAAGAAATTTTTGAGCTTATTCATTTCCCTTTCTAGCTTTATATTATAATATTCTAGTAAATCTCAGTTCTATTTTGGGGACAGAAAGGTCTGGAATAGCATTTTGGCACTTTTTTGGACCATATGTGTTAGTGTTCCTGTGCCTTTCTCTACATTGACTTAGCCTGGAATGAAGTGATCAGCACTTGAGAGCTTTTCAAAGCCATAGTAACGGATCCAGATTTTAAGGCCAGATGAGGACTGTGAGATCATCCAGGCTAACCTCCTCCATAAGACAGAGCGTAGACAATTGGAAATAAATAAGCACTTCCTTCAGTCTTTCACTGAACGCAGCAGCAGTGGGGGGAACCCCAACCCAAGGCAGGCAGAGAGTTTCAGAGGACCAACGGGCACTGGGGTTACCTCTAAACCTGCAAAGAATCCTGGGGTCTCCATGCCGAGCCATGCAGGCAATTCCATTCATAAACATGGGAAGAAAACAGTAAGATACTAAGTCATTCTTGAGGTAAAAAGGCATTGCTGGAATACAGGAATCCATTGCATTAGATAATGGACCATATTTTATTTTAGCTAGTGAGGTCTTGGAGTCTGGATTACCATGATCCAATTATTTTTGGAATATTTTGCTCTCTCCAGGAATTCACTTATTTCCACCTCTGCAATCAAGCCAGAGCCTGGCAAAAGGGTTGTCTGTAAAACTTGCCGCACATCTGCTAATATCAAATGTCCACGAACAGGCAAGAGACTCACTCTACTTACTTTCTTGTCAGATGGTTTCATTTAGAACCCAAAGGGTCAGAAGTCACAGCATGACCTCATCAAATTAGACTCAACTGAGAGAGGTGTTTAGCACAACAAAAAGGAAGTAATCTGAAGGACATTAAATGCAAATGAGACTGCCATGTGCAAACTTCAAAAACACCTGATCCAAATGAACAGTGTTGACGGGGGTCGAAGGGGTGAGAAAGAAGGTTTCACATTTTGGTTGTTTTTTTTTTCCAAGGACTATCAGCAATGTTACATCCTGTAGGCTTAAAATCTCATAGGTATGTAAATATTTACACATAAAAATATCCACTTTTATTTTTGCCAGGGGAAAATAGTTCAGAATTCACTAATAGGAATTTAGTTGGCTTTAGTTAAGACTCAGCAGCAACCATTTTTTTTTAGTGGATTTGTAACTAAACCAATCTCTTCGTGCTAGGTTTACTATTGAATGAGTCTCACTTTTGGAAGGGAAGAAAAATCCATTTTGAATCCTTAATTGAAGAATTAAAAGGAAGCTTCAGCTGCAGATAGTCCTTTTTATACAGAAAAGAAAAAGTTAGTTGGAAGGTCTGCACATTTTCCCTTCAGGACATTAATCCATGCCGCCATTGGCTGAGATGTCTTCGAGCCACGAAGGCAATGGGGCAGAGAAGGTCTTGTCGTAATGGAACCAGGCTATTTCAAGATAATATGAGTCAAATTGACTTCAGGGATAGATCTGCTTTCCAGATGTTGGATAAAATCAAGTGGAGAAGGGAGACAGAGATGGCAGCTAAGCATAAGGCGATTCTCATAGTGAATAAGAATAAGAAGTCAGAAGTGCTGTTTAAAATGAGTAGTGTTGAGGTTTTAGAAATTGTGTGAAGCAGGTTAAAGGCTGATAAATATTTATTGCCAACAGACAGAACAATATCTAAGAGTATTTAGAAAAGGGTCTAAATAGAATTGAAATAGGATCAAAATAAGTAAAAGTGGTACTTCATTGGAGCTCGGAATCTGAATGTGTCCTTAAGAGGACTAAATAGTTGAAATGGCTGGTGAATATGAAGGGAAGGCAAACTCTTATAAGTCTAGAACTTGTAACAGATTCAAGGAACACAAAAAGTAGATACGTTTGGAAGAAGTTTATGCATTGTAAGAACTGATAATGGTCCTGAAGACTATAATATTTGATATAAATTACAGTATATAAAGTACAGTATATAAAGTACAGCAAGTAAAGTCAGTACAAGATTTGTGCAACTCTTCAGTTCTAGGGACTCTTTTTTTCTCTTTTTCTTTCTGTTTGACTCTCTTAATCTGCTCTTCCTCTTGGTTTATCTGCATCCTGATAGCCATGAGATCAGATTTAGCTGCCTACTGATTAATGAAGCTCCAGGCACATCAATGATGCTACATATATCATAAGATTTTAGGATTTTTTGTGGACAATCTTTGAGACAGAGAAATATAGGATGAGAAAACAGTGCTGCCAAGTAGACTGAGCAATCATTGTCCCAGCAGAAAGAAAAATTCAGTGACAAGCAAAAAGACAGATTGCATTACAGTCCCTCAGGAATCCCTTCTGATCCTCACTGCTCCCTTTGGTGGCTAGGATGGTCACTGGTACAGTCATCTGCTCCTTTGAGGAATGTGCAGAGCAAATCCAGCCAGAAAGGAAGGGAAAGAGGGTACGTGCGCATTCCTTGCATGCCCTGTGGTAGGTGCTGCTTGTATTTCCTGAAGCTCGGAGCAGTTTTTCAAGACACAACTGAGCCTTCTGAGAGGGTGCAGCTCATGGGAACAAGACCAACCCCATGATCAGGTGTCATTTTCTTAACCCGGCCAATGAGTCTTATCTGAGAATCAGGCCAGCTGGCAACAAGCTGAAGGCAATCGCTGGCGGTACAAGCAGTCAGGGGAGGTAGTAGGAGATCTGTACAGTCAAGCATATACACGGAGGGTGTGGGGGCTCACATCTGGCTGCAAGATGCTTTGAACACTTTGTTGGACAAAGGCGCTTGGTCAAAAGAGGTCAGGGCAGGTTCAGTTGTACTGCCAAGGGTGAAAACTATAGTGAAAGTCAATAAAAGGCTCTCATGGCTTCTAGTTTACCCAAATAAGGACAGAGAAGAATTGTTAACATAGGGTTTTCCCTTACCTTTTCAAGGTCATAGGAAGGTTAGCGTAGCTTCAAATTGCTGCATAAGCTTGAAAGGAAGAATGACAAAATGTGGATTAGGAAAATACATGGTTTCATTTTTAAAAGGTTGTTCTACTGAAGTGATGGAGGGTGGTGGTCATCAGGAGGGTGAAGTGCAGGCAGTAGTGTGAGTAATGCTTGAAATCTTGTAGCATTTTTCTGCATCTTGTGAAATAGGGCATAGGGAGACTAAAGACTTTGATGTTACAGCTGAATGAATTTCAGTTACAAGTAAGGTACGTATTTTTAATGGTGATAGTGATTATATATGGACAAAAACTGTACGGGAAATTACAGTCCATTTAGTTTGATTGTTTTCTTGAAGATATGATTTAATTACAGAAAGAGTCATTGGGCATAATATAGGGCAGGTAGCTGAAATCTTTTTACCAGGTGACTGAACAGAGTGATCTTGTAGGAGTTCTTGATATAGAAAGCAACTTTTAAACTACTGTTATATAAAAGAAAAAACATCACGTGCAATCAAACTTTGCAAACTCTTCTAGTTCACTTTAGTTCTGGCTCTAGAGACAGCGACCATGGCATAACTGAGGGAAGCAGGTAGTGCATGAGTTATTTTCTCTAATTTTACTATTTAGAGCTAGTGTTTTAAATGAACAGAAAAACCTGTGTATAAATTCCTATTTCTCTAACCTGATTTTTCACTACTTCCAAAGATGCCCAAAGGGTTTGACACCCAATACAGTGATAATTTAGTGGCAGCTGCATGTTCCAAATCAGCAAATTATCTTCAGGCAGTTCAGACATCAAGATGCTAATATCAATCCACTCTAAAAGATATGTTCCTTCATGAAGAAATGGGACTTATCAAGGGAAGCAGAAAAAGATAGTTCAGTCAGTTTGTGAGATGAGAACTGAGAGTGTATCTCAGCTGCGCTCAAGTGCAACTGTGCAGTCATCAAGGGAGATACCAGGCACTGTCCCTCAGCTTGGCCTCTTCCACCTCCAGTTACTCCAGTTGTTGATGCTGGCGCTCTCTGGTTGTATCGTTGCTATGGATAATAACACAAACAGAGAATTCAAAGAAACTCGTGAACAAATTCTTTATGGTATTTACAAGGTGCATTTTTTATGAGTTGATTTTTCTTCTCTTTAAGCAATACTTCATCTGTACCTAGTAGAGTTCTAGACAAGAAACAGTTTACTAGATACAGAAAATTAAATATAAATATTGAGTGAACATAATAGAAAAGTCAGAAAAGAGTTCAAAAAGAAACCAAAGAAGTCTTCATATAAAAAGCTATGAATAAATACATGAAAATTTGCATTCTCTTAATAAAGTGTCGTTCATATGTATGTAGTTAGGATAATGTCTATTTTCACATGCATTTATGTGTGAGAATATATATATATATATTTGTGCTCTCATATAGCACAGCTATACATGTATACACACATTTTATATATTTATAACATATGTTTATTATACTGATATATGGATTTCAACACTGTTGTGCTGTTTCAAACTCTATTCAAGAATGAAACTGCTTAATGCAAATTTGTAATACTCCAGCTGGAGGTAAATGTCACTCTTCTAAAATAATGAGCTATAAATAGAGTTATTTCTTAAGTGTTTACTTGAGATAAATTATATTTTTAACTAGTGCACTGTCCTGAGGACATGGAAGTTTTCCATACATATATACAAGATGTGACCATTATTTAGTGGAAGTAATACCAAATTACAGCAGGGCTTGAAAGACACTAAGCAGCCTGAAGCATGATACGAGAGTTGAACTTGAAAGTTCAGTTCATTTGCAGAGATGTTACTGGTTCCAGCTGTGTTCTCCATATAGGGGCTAGGGAGAAAGTGCATTGTATCTGGAAGTAGAGAGAGCTACACACGAAAGTGAGGGCTCTACGCTCTGACCCTGAATACACAGCAGAAACAGAACAAACCAATGCCTATGACGTACAACATCCACTTAGAATAAAAGCAGCAGCAGTAGTCCATCATATCACAATAATCTGATACACTTTTCTTCCTACATTCTTCCAGGGAACTTCTTCAAGAGACACTTTGTCTAATAATGCAAAAATAGTCATATATGTAACCTTTAAAATCTCCCTTAAAGTCTTGAGTGATGTATTTTCATCACTGAAATTTATAGTAATACCAGCATGAGTAATTTATGTGTTTTAATTTAAAGCATCTGTTTTCAATTTATATAGTTTAAGGATTTTTTATCAGTTGCCTATGAGTAATCATTTGATCTTGATGCTATGTTTTGATTTTATATTTGATGACCATCCTCTGACTGTGTGGGTTTTCATTAAAAGTTAAAACATTGTGTCCCAAACCAAAATCAGTTTTTCACAAGTGTTTGCTTTTAAACAACAGAAGCGGCTGTTTTAGTCAGTTTGGACAATGAAAACAGACTAGTTCATCTCACTTGATTTTGGTCACTCTCACCTTCCTTTTTTTTTTATTACCTACTCAAGGCTGCTGTGTTGTATGATATTGAGAAATGAAGGAAATACTGTAATAGAGAAGATTTGCTATTAATTTTCAAATAACAAACACGCATGTTGCTTTCAGTTAAAACCCAAAGTTTTCTTTGTGAAACATAAAACATCAGCATTCTCAGCTTCCCTTGTGGTTTTAGGATGACTCCTGGATTTTGATGTTTTTCGTGAAGACTCAGTTGCTGCAGTCCTGTGAATGCATTTTAATTTCATTTTTTATTTTGAAATTAAAAAAAAAAAAGAGGAAAGGATTTTTGAGCTATTTATCTGCAAAGAACTGCTTAAGAATACAAAGCCTGAAGTCTTAAACACACATGAAGACAAATTAAAGGCATTTCTTAGTCTGAAAATCCCATAAATGAGAAGGGACCTTCTGAATATATTGGACCAGCAATACCACAAGTGTCTTGTGAAAGAACTCAGTAACAGCAATATTACTGAGTAATATTATTATTATCACCTTGAAGGAGTGCTTGCTTTCCTGCATTGCTCTTTCTGTGATTACACTGGTGCAGGATACTCAAATCAACAGGCACCTGGTCCAGGAGTTCTCCAGTACATGATTTGTGCCCCATCTGTGTTCCCTGTCAGTCAAGAAGGAGGCACTAAAATTCAAAGTTAAGAGAGGAAAAGTGCCTGGATTCATTTATATATATATATATATATTCTTTAGTTAATTCATTGATTACAAGTTAGTTTCCTACACTTCAGAATAGGAAGCTTTTTAATTATCTAAACTCCTGTATAACATCCCAAAGAACTGTGCCTTCATTCACTCTCTTTCCCACAACTGATGGTATATATAAATGGGAAATTCAGTCAGGAATATTATTTTTTCAGAACTCATTTCTCTGCAAATCATGATACCATATGTTACATTTAACCAGGAGTATGGCGGATTTCCAGAATTGGAAAAAATTTAAATCAAGACTGAGGGATCTCTCTCTAGCTGCTCTGCTTTCACTGATATGAGCCACATTAGTATAATCATAACCTTGGCCTGAATTTTTGGTTATTGGCATTTTTGAAGTAAACCCCCCTGATTTCTCATTTGAAGGAGTCTTGCTTTCCTGCCCAGAAGCCTATCATGTTAGGAAGGCTTACTGGAGACTTTTATCTGTTTAGAATATTTATCAGGACCAGGGTTTATAACAGAACATTTTTATCTTGTGAACTCTTAGACATCCAGAGCTGCAAAGGTGAATGTCTGACTTCTTTTAAAATGACAAAATGTGCCTCTTTAGAAAGTAATCCAAACTAATATGCCATTGGGTATAAGAGCTGTTAGGAGTGCTGGAAGGTCCCTGACCATACCCCTGCAATAAGCCAGTTTAATCAGAGTCATGGCAGCAAGTCTATTTCAAGAAATTTAAATTAATCTCTCTCCCTAAAAAAAAAAAAAAAAAAAAAAAAAGATTAACAAGTCCAAATCTTAATTAAATGCTATATTTTAAATTCTATGAATAATATTGTTTAAGAAACATTTAATCATTGTATTTTCTTGTTTAGGATTAGCTATTTAAAGACAAAAGACTCTAGGCTCCAATTAACTGCTGCCAAAAATTAATTTAAGTAGCCTAATTGACAACTTGCTTTAAGCTACATAAAATCTTGGCATAAAACTTATTGTCAAGGGAAAAATATTCCTAATTTATTACTTTATTATAAATGAAACTATTGACCAAAGTGCACTTGCTCTACTGCAGCTGTTATGTAAAACAACAATATGCAGATGACAACGATAATGAGTCCTTGTCCTTATGTGTAAACACAAGTTGCTCTAAAATTGCGCGGGCTGTTAATGAATGCGAGGCACCATGAGGCTGTGGAGCTACTACAGCATCGGCAAAATGGTGTTTTCGGCACTGGATCTCAGTCTTCTTTATTGTTGGTGTTTCTCCTGCTGTGAGACGGTGAGACCGGGCTCCTGGCTGGCTTTGGAAAGGGCCGGTGAGCCCGTGCGGCTCGCGGTGAAAACCGAGCCCAAGCGCCTTGCCCCTCTATGCAAAGGAGAAACGTAAACTGTTCCACATGTGGGAGCAGAATGTGCACACCGCGGGGAGAGGGGAGCTGGGCTATTAAATGTAAAACCAGGACCGAACAATCAAAATACTTGTCCACGAGTGTGTGAGATACTCAGATATCTGCGAACAGGGGGGAGAAAATTAAAAGCTGTAAGTACATACTGTAAAGCTCTTTAGTTTCTTGTTTATGGTCGCAACGGGCCAACTTTCAAAGCCACTTCTTGAAACGGTGCCCGTGGTTTTCCACCTGCAACGAGTTAGGCACACAAGTGCTGTACTTGCGGCCCTGGCAGAGTTAATTTGCATCCCAAATATCCAGCTGATTTCCACAGGCGTTGGGGTCTCGGGCTGGGCACGAGCCCTGGGTTCGCTGCCCTGCGCCCGCGCTCACGTGCACTGCTGGGAGCTGCGGCACCTTCTGCCGTTTGCCTTTCCCAGCTGCTCTTTTTGTTTCTGCCCATCCATCTCAGCCTGCTGCATTTTTTCATAGCATGAGCTACTCCATTTAATGTCAAGTTAGCTTTTATATTTTGCCTCTTTTTTTGTTTAGGGAAGGAAAAAAAAAGAAAAAAAAACATTGCATTGGGAAAGTAGCTTGCTGGTGTGCAGCTTTCCCAAGGAGCCTTTCTGAAGGCTAAAAAGGTTACTTGCAAAATATAGTATCTTGGCTCAATTTTCATTGTCTAGGCACATTTTATTTCTGAAAATCACAAGCTACCAACACAACCATGTCATTGCAATTTTTCAAGCATTTTCCTCTTGTGTGTGTGTGTGTTTTGTATCTCGGTGAAGTCACATCCCCCCCAGGCTATTGGAACAAGGCTCAGCTGAGAGCCGAACGTACCGAACGAAAGGAAATTACAAAAGTTAATGTCTAAAGCCATTAGTACGGGCACTTCTCCCACAGCCTCCGTGAACCCTGGGGCAGCACTGTAAGTTCACGCAGGGAGGCATCCTTGCTTGGAGAGACGGGCAGTGTCCGGTCTTGTGAGAACCTGCAAAAGCAAACCCTGCCAGCGAGCGGCAGGGCATCCACAAAACCTAGGGGATGCTTTGGAAAAGCTCCCAGGGCACCGTGACCCTTCACACCCCTCCTCCTCTGAACAAACTGCTTAAAGACCGAGATGTGTTGCTGAGATAACGAGCACGAAAGAATTTACAGCAGGTGCTATTTGAAGAGACTCCGAACAATGCAGAATTACCTGTGCCCATTTAAGTCCATTAATCTTCTCCTGTAAAAATAGCAATAAACAGTGATTTAGAAGCAGGGAGGAGTGAAGCTGGAAGCCCTGGGGTAAAGAGCAATGCTTGTGGTTAATTTTCTCTCTCTCTACAAGTGACAGAACTGCCAAAAATGTGGCTATAGGTAGAGCTAAGAAAATATCAGATTTCTGTATCTGTTATTGTTGGTATTACTTAGCAAATATCTGACAAGAGGCTTCCAGTAAGTTATGCTAAGTGCTGTACAAGGATGCAAGCGAAGGCGTCCCATACACAGAAAGAGTTTACAAAGCTGCAAAAACTCACAGAGCAAGGAGGCAGCTGAGCGGTGAAAGCCCAGCGAAGGAACTGCATAAAGGACTGGGCTAAAGCAGAACAACACCCTGAAATTTGAAGGTAAGCAACAGCAGTTAATCACGGTAATTACCCACCGCTTAGTTATTATCTCAGTCGCCGATGATGATGCGGCCACAGCATGTACCCTAAGTCTCAGAAAAAAAGTCTTATTATGATGGATAGAGTCTGACATTTTAATCTTTGAGTGCCTAGAAAACTAGACACCTGACCAAAGTAGCTGGAGCCAAGGGGGATTCTTTTGCACTGGAACAAGCCCCGTGGCATCCGGAGCCCATCAAGCAAGTGATTTATGCGAATACAGCAGTAGAATATTTTCTTTCCAAATGAAAACAAATGTGCTGGCGAAGTATTGAGGTGCTTGACTTGTTAATGAGCAGCGTCTATTATAAAGGTTGCTTCTTTATGCATTTTCTGTCCGTGCTCCGCAGGTGTCTGTATGTCTGCCACAGCCTGGTATGGGCATGGCTTGTCCCACAGGTTCCCTCAAAGAGCCACGGACTGAGGGAAACGAACTGGTCTTTGCCTTTGCAGTTTGGGAGCAGAATTGTTTGTGATTCTGGAACAACTGCAGAAATTTTCCTAAGCATCAATGCTATGTGAGAACTTAAATTTAATTGCAAATGCCTTTGCTTTCCTCTACGTTAAAACAAAAAAAAAAATCTGAAATAATTTTTGGAAATAACATTGTTATTTTTTCATGAGAACCATGCTTTTTAGTAACACTTTAGATTTTAGATTAAAATGTTTGCTGCAAAAACTCCCTGAAATAGCTGACCCTTTTAAGCCTGGCAAGTCCAAAACAAGTCGCCACTGCGAAAGGCACAAGGCCCAACGCTTGTGTGTGCTGCTTTTTGGAGCAAACTGGCCGAATAAAGACTGCACGGCTCTTTCTTGATGGCTCAGATGAAGTGGCCGTCAAAGGGCGGGAGCTGCCTGGGCACTGTCAGGGAGAACGGCTGGGCAGAGGTGCGTGCTGGGGTTTCGGGAGAGCCGATGATCACGTGGTGTCTCCCTGTCTCCAGGCGCTTCCCAGCTCCAGCTCTGAAATTGGAGCTATGTCTTGCTTTAGCTTTGCTGCATCTCAGTAGGCTCAGCCCAGCCCCTTCTCTGGCTCTGCAGACCCTCTCCCCACTCTTTTTCTTTTCCCTGTTCCAATCCATGTACTGTCCTGTCGGACGGGGCCAGAGCAGCTCTCAAAGCAGAAAGTCTCCCCTCGCGTGACGTCCGCCCGTGACTCCGGCCTCCTCCCCGGCGGGCAACCGTGGCGTTTTCTCTAGCTTTGTTTCTTTTAAGACGAATGAGATGGCGAGCAGAATCTCCAGAAACAGTGGCAATAAGACTTTACAAATTGCATTTTTCTGAAGCTTGAAGGGATGTGCGAGGAAAGAAAGTTAGAAAAATTGTCCCTCAAATGTGGTGTTCAGATAAGATTTGTAACAAAGCACTCAGCAGAAATAGAGACTGGAGAAATAGCAACTTCTAGAAATGTAGAGGCCTCTACTATTCTGAAAAGTACTAGTTATTTCACAATTTTGGTTCCGACTTACCTGAAAAGAATTCCCCTCCTCCAGATTCCTGATGCAGATGAGTCCTCCAAAGTCCATCCACAGAATAGCTAGGCAGAGGGGGATGTGGAACTCACCATTTGCTAAACTTAAGTTTTATCCTGTGAAAAATCCTTTTTATTAAAGGCAAACTGTAGTATAATTGAGCTAAATCTCTAACCTCTGTTGGAGGTTGCAATGCAACGCAAAGTCCATTACAGTGTCGGCTGTCCACGGGATTTTATGAGATCGTATTTCATGAGGAAATGAATTTCCTCCTCCAGCCTGATGCAGTTAGTTTACCAAGTGGTAAATAGCTATGTATAACCCCCGTGTTGTTTTGCAAAGTGTTTGCGGATCCTGTAGGATGAAAGTTGCCAAAGATAAGATCTTAATCACTGAAATCTTGAAAGAATGATTGAGAAAATGGCTCAATGAGGATTTCAGGGCAATTTCACTGGAGGAAGCTGGGGCATCCCCTGCAGACACACAACGTGATCACTAACTACAGGAAACTGTTTCTCCAAGGTTGTGCCTGTCCCAGCACAACCATCCTTAGATCATGGCTCCTAAGCAACAGCCTGTTCTGTAACTGCAAGTCCCAAGGCGCTGGCTTAAATTTATTTATCTCTAAAATTCAGCTATGGTATGGAGCTCAAAATCTTTTGCTATAAGGGTACTCATTCCAATTCTCTTTTAAGAAGGAAAATGAATAGGGTATCTCCACAAATAGATATTCCTTTTTCCCTGTCCACACAATCTTTCATGGAAAAAAATATATGGCCTCTGCCTGTGACTGTGAATCAGTGAGCTGCTAGTGGAAGGACTGTTGCATAGCATGTTCTCTGGAGATGTCCCTGCAGTGCCCATACGTAATTTTGATCTGTGGAAGTGGCATTAGGTGCTCCACTGAGGACTCCACTCCTCTTAGATAGTACTCATGACAGCTGCCGTCGTATCCGAAAGGACCACCATAGAAATCTGAAAATTGTCCGTGACCAGGGAAAAAAATCAGCAAGCAATGCCACAAGTATGGTCTATGTTCTATATTCAGTCCTGAAGCCAGACTAAAGAAGTTCAAAGAAATGTGAAGGTGTGCTGTTTTTCATCCTTTTTTCCCCTAAAACTTACTAATTTTCCCCTGACAAAAGGACAGAGATATCTGGGTCACCAGCAAGTTTCTGCCAGTTTCTGACAGCTCCTTGAATAAATCTTAAGGATCTCGGTAGTGTGAGACGTGGGCAAATCAAAACTTCAGACTGGGGTATGAATGTTGTCCTTGATATGTTTGGATGCATCACTGCCAAAATAAGACGGAAGACCTTCAAGAAATTCTAAGAGGTGGACATGAGGAAGTTCTGCCCAAACTAGCCCCCTAACCCACCGAAACAACACCTAGAGAATCCATCCTTCCCCTTGCGCACCTGAGGGGAACTCACCACCATTCCAGGCACTTGAGTGTAGAAGAGACAACTTGCTGCTAGTTCCTGGAAGTGAAAAAGAAGGGGTCAAATTATTGCTATATTTGGGCTACTGAGATTAGTAGAGAAGGCCTTTCAGTAAATACATGGAGAATATAACTTTCGATTATTCTTTTTCTGTGAGTGCTGTGTCCCTCCACAGAAGCAAAAAGCCTTGGGCTTTGTGTTGGCTGCCTGGTGGATGGTAGGTCAGACCCTACAGGCCCTTTTTTGTGCTGCATTCAAGGACTTTGGTGCCTGCAAACAAAATCAGATAGGCTAGAAATCTTCAAAGCTCACCCTTACTTTATGTTACTTCAAGGTACAGGCTGTGTATGACTTTTACAAATTATTACTATGTTATTACTACAACCTTTCTAAGTTTATCGCACAGGACACACTTCTGCCTCTTTCTTCCTACCTCTTTTTTGTAATCATTCTTTCCTTATTTCTCAGTGTTTTCCCAGTAAAAGGATTGGTGTAAAAAACACCTATTCAAGATTTATATGTCTATTTTATAAACCACACTCGCTATTTAGTATTTCTTTAATGTGAAATTGTGAAATACCTAAAAGAAGGCCTGATCTTTAAAGATAAAGAGTGCTCAAATTACTGTTGAGATCAGTGGCAATTATGTGTGTTAACACACACGTCATGAACCGAAATGCGTGGCACTGAAAGAAACTCAGGATCGGGTTCAAAGGATGCTGAAATGGAAGGCTATCTCAAGCATTTTGATATGATATCCAAAGGATTTATCCAGGTCAGAGCAACCTCATGAATTCATTTGAAAGTGAATCTCCTTGGAACCTTTCCTTCATCCTAGAGAAAGCATTAGGGATCAGAAAAGGAGTTTTTCACAGATAGTACGATATTCAGCTCAAGCAATCCTTCAAATACACAAGAAGAAATAGGACAGTGATGGGCTATGGGTTAGGAAATAATATTCTCTTCCTAGTATATCCACCATCTTTCCATCTTTCTTTTTGTGTTTTTCTTTTGTGTTTTTTATTAGGTAATTTCCAAACATTCCAAGGTGTTAGAATACACATTAACAAAAATCTAAATTAAAAACCCATTGGGAAATGAATTAGGTCCAAGGGCTTTTCAGTGATTCTCAGGGCATGGGTTTGCTTTATTTTATGCTGAATTTGCTTTAGAATGTTGGTTTTCTAAGGTGCGTAGGCTTCAGAAGCGATCTAATGCTTCCCTTAAATACTGCTCACCTGTCATTTTGAGAGACATTTTGCATGGCTTTGGTGGCTAATGTCAGCTTCTCAACAGAAATGTTGCACTTCTATAAATACCCCTCCCCGACCCAACCCTCCCCACTTTCCACTCTCCCCAGGGGGTCTTTATAGGATATTTTGGTAAGAGAAATGGTGATCTGACAAATCATGACAAATTGGGCTGGTAACCTACTTTTAGGTGTAACTATCAAGGTGATTCCTAGTGTGGTAGGAAGCCTAGCCGCGGGTTTCCATCACGGGCCCTCAGAGTGCAGTTTCTCTGCAGCCAGTAATCCTGTCCCTTTTTGTCTTGGGACTTTGGGAAAGCTGCAGTATGACTTACTGACCAGGCCTGAGCCACTTTTCTTTCCTCTCCAGGGTGGAGGAGTTCAGAAACCAGAAGTTTTTGCATGTAGGAGTCTGATCTACCATATCCCAAGTAGCCGACATGAAGTCAAAGGGGTTTTGCTTTCATGGAGGGACACAGCACTTACAGAAAAATTATTCCAAGGGAATGTTCTCTGTGTATTCCCTCAAAGGCCTTCTCCACTAATTTCAATAGCCCTAATTTCTTTAGACATTCCAGGAGGATTTTGCGTCTCAGTCTAGACAAACTTCATCCCTGTGTTTTGAAAGAGAAAGCCTTTTGAAACCACCACGGCTCATTGTTTTCCTGCACTGAAGGTGAAGTCTTCAAAGCTTACCATTACCTTACATGTTTTCAAGGCACAGGCTGCATAGCTTGAGTTTCTATCCTGTTTATGCTTCTTGTTTCTTAAAGTAAATAAAAATATGTGATCCTGAGTTCAAGTCCTTCCTCAGGTTCTTGGATGTACCTGGACAGTCCCCTCATATTTCTGTTTTCCACAAATATTCTTTTTGCTGTGCAAATTAACAAGTAGTGCCTATAAGGTGTAAATAGTATCCAAACCAAAAAGGCATCATGAAGACTGTTTCCCTCTGTTTCATCTGTTCAAGAAGAAAACTTGCAAGGTTTAAGTACCTTCTGCTGGGATTTTTGAGTAAGCAACATCCTTGGAAGGTATTGACATCAAACAGAATGAGACCTGATTGATTTTTATCTTTTTTTAATCACACAGAAATGCTCAAATATGCAAGACAAACAAAACTTTTAAAGGCAGACTGTTTATAGAGAATTAAGTAAGCTATTGCCTAGAATCAATGAAAAGTGGCAGCCACTGCGCCGGTCAAATCATTATGCTGAGTGTCATTTTGGAATAAATAAGTCAGCAACATCTCAGACGCAACAGTAATGCAATGCATTTATTATTCTCTTACATTTACATACAGTCTTCCTGAAAAATGTCACGGAGTGTGACTCATCACATCTGCATGAAGTTATGAAAAAAGTAAGCCTTGTTAACCTGCTGTTTGAAAACCAGAACACTTTTATCAGTTCATATAATTGCTAACCCCTTATTCACTGTTCAACACTGAAGGGTTCTTTGCCTCCTAAGATCCCACTAATTGCTGACAGATTTGATTTCTCTGTGACAGCAGGAGTCCTGTTTCTGGCCTTTACATCAAGTAATTGCTTTATTTTTCTCCCTCTGCTCTGAAAAACGGAATTCCCTTCTCCCCTGCTTGAACCTCTGTAATGACTTCTTTCTATGTTATTAAATCCTTGCCATTTAAATCACATTTAGAGATGTTTTGAATAACTGATTCCAATTACTAAGGCTCTTACTAAGGAGCAGCTGAAAACGCAAGTCATTACTTGCCCACAGACAAGCAGCTACACCTTGCAGCAAAGTCTCTGTTGGACTGTATTTTATTTCTACTCAGTAAGGTGCAATTCATACTCACAGAAGGTGGGTGTTCAACAAATATACAGCCGCTGGAGCTCTCATAACTTGTCATTCGTGCACAATAGCGATCTGATTTTATATTTATTTTATAAATAGTGCTATTCCTTAAAGAAATCATCCTGTCCTTCCTGTAGTGACTCAGGAAGCCTGCTTGGAACAACAGTAGAGATGAGCAGTTGACCGACAAATGACCCATGTAAGGTTACTATCCAGAGATCTAATAAAAAAGCATGGCAGGGTAAAAGGAAACATGACTACAGGTCGTACATTCCTTCCGTGCGGTATGATCTGCTTCTGTTGTTCTTAACATTGTTTTTTGTACAGGTCATGATTCCTTGTGTCTGCTAAGAACTTCCTAGCAATAACATTTTAGTTCAGTTATTAATCATGCTTGTAATCATTACAGCCTTTGTAGAAAAAAAAAAAAAATGCCAGGAGATGATTATTTGACAAATTATTGCAGTGACTTGGTATAATAGCTTTGCTAATCCAATTAAACTAGAGCCACTATAAAAAAATATGAAGCAACTTTCAAAATGTTTCTGAAATACACTCTTCTGTAAATGAAAGGGGATTGGCTTTGAATGGTCCGCATGCAGTTTTCTTCACAAATACAGGCTCAGTTCATTTTCATATGCTGTTGTGTCACATGCAAGCAACAAATAAAGACAATTTATGATAATTGGGGAATTTGCAGTTCTCTAATCCGTGGATTTATGAAGAGGTATGAAGGCTGCAAACTTAGCTTTGGCTGAGTCTGTACCAGAATCTCTTACTTGATGTACTGGGCAGACTTGTTTCTGTGACCAGCTCTCATTTTCTTTTGGTGCAGTCTGAACTGGTGCACTGGAATCTGTACAAGAAAAACATAATAGGTTCTGCATACGTATGTTAACTTCCTAGTACTTTCTTCAGTCTAGCCCTGATAATTAGCTCTGCTAATCTATACAAAGGCCCTAGTTCACTTTTGACCATCACAGTAAAATTACCACCATTAAATGAAATAAAAGCACAGTTTGACCACTGAACTTGCATCAGCGGAAGGGACTTCTGCCAGCACAGCTATACAGTAATGAAGATCCCTCCTTTTTCTAGCCCTGACAACACAGAAACTAGTCTAAGTAAGTTAGTTGTTAGACCCTACGACTGTGTATGTGCTGTGAAGCAAAATTTGCTTCTCAATATACAACGGTGGTCTTAAAAAAAAAAAAAAAACTATTTGGCTTTATGAATACATATATTCAAGATTTAATATTTGGGTTATATTTATTCTGGAAAGATACATGTTGCAGTGTGAAGTTTTCCTATACTTTTGTTGGAGGGATGTTGTGCTCCTTCAGATTGTCTAAAAGTTTATGTACGAGTAGACTAGTATCTGTGCACCTCTGCATGCACAGCTCTCTCTTTTTTAAAAATTAAAAAAAAAGTTATAGATAGATAGCTCTTCACTGGTTAAGGCTTATTGTTTCTTTCATTGAAGTAAAGGAGCATTTTACCATTTACTTCACTAGGAAAAGATATGGATTCAGAACCCAACTGCTGCTATTGATTTTGTCCCGATAATATGATTTCATGCATATAAAATCATAGTTAATGAGCAAACTAAAGTAGGTGGTCTCATTAGGTATTCAGAGCTATGTTTTCTAAACATATAAATTAAAATAAAAATCAAAGTTTGATGTGTATAAAGGAGCTGTTTTCTATCCTTTCTTTGTGGGTGTTATTCAAAGCCTTTCTTTCCTATGCATAAAAATAAAAAAAGGTTGAAATTACTTGCCATTGTTTTAAAAAAAGCCTTGCATCAAGACAAGTTGACCAATACGCCTTACGAGTTGTGTCTGATCTTGTAGTGCTCAGTTGTTGGGAATGCCTTGGCCATGGGCTAATGAGGGAACTTACCTAGGCATGCCAAACACCAGCTGAGAAAAAAAGGCTGGCTCAGTGCTGAAAGTCCTGCCTTTCATGTGTTTTAATTAACCCCATTACTGGTTTTAATTAGAGATGCTTAAGAGAATAATCTCCAAGTTTTGATCTGTTCTCTATAAAGAGGTAGAGGCATCTGAAGGGGTTTTAGTTGTTTCCCCGCAATAGAAATTGTGCGTCAGCATTTCCAGGGAGCAGTTGATGTCCATATACGTGGGAAATAGCCGGGTTTTAGATCAGGGCAGAGGGGCAAATTTTCATGTCTGCCCTGCGCAAAGCCCTGGAAGTCAGTAAAGTTGAAGGCAGTGCCAGAATTTGGAAGCCATGCAGCTGTGTTTGTGCAAGAAGGTACCCAAACTCATAAGACAATTGGTTGTCAATGTAGCAGTGTGAACCACTGCCAGCTCAGAGTGCCTCTGTTCCTGGTCTGCTGGAACGAGTTATGTAGATGTACCTTTGGATACCTGAAATTAGCCCCAAAAGGGGCTAATTCAGGCAAACTTCCCAAAATGTTTGGAAAAGAACAGCAACATTTTCAAAAGAGCCAAGATGTCAAACTTCACTTTTGAAAATCTCCCCAGGAATCCCATCTAGCTGCCTTTTTAGTCACTTTGAAGGTTGGTGATTAAATCCATACTTCCAATGTGATTCTCCCACACATGGGGAGCAATGGGAGCTTTGTCATCACCACTAATGGAGACAGGATTGGGAGGAATGAAATATGCAAGGAGTATGCGAGGAAAAAAAAAAGGCTTGAAATTATCAAATGAAAGGAGCCAGTGAAGTTTTTAATTTTTGTTCATGCTTCAATTACTGAGAATGATAGAATCACTTTACCAGTTTTTTTTTTTTTAATGGTTAAGTTTAAAAGTGTTCGGGGTTGGCTGTTTGTTTCTTTTAGGAACGACTTACAATAACCAAAAGATATAAATCAAGTCATGGCTTTGCTTTTCTTTTCTTCTGCAGCCACAGCTTAAACAACCAAACAGCAGGGCCGCTTCGCAGCAGCCTGGAGCCACACTGAGCGCGGGAAGGGGCCGCGTGGGGCACGGCCAGGACGGCCGCGCAGCCGGCACCGCTCGGCCGCGGCGCGGGGAGGAGGCTTCGTTTCACCGCGGGATGGGCACTCGCTTTGGAAAGGGGCAACACCGAAAGCTGAGGGGTAGCCCGGATGCTGTGGTTGCTTCTGGTGAAATCCTCACTCAGGCCTTACAACCTTATAGGGTTTGGCTGGGAAGCGTATCCAATTTTGCACCTGGATCTTACTCTTCCGCACCGATCTCCCTGAATCTTCTAGCTCTCCCTATTCTAAGATACGTAGATACGTACGTTAATGTTTAGAATATATCCTCATCGCTTGTGGAGTGAGAGCTCACGGTGTCCTGTTAATGGACAGTGACTGGAGCCTATAGAGCTATACCCAAAGCAGTATTCAGTTGCTGTCTCGCACGCTGGTAGCAGTAGAGCAGCGCTGGCTTGGTGGGGACCAGCTGCCTGGACGTTTACCTGGTTTTCGAACAGTGCTTTTTCAGGGTGCCATGGTGATCCTCCCTGTGGGGAACTGTCATCATCTGGCTTGGGCAGGGACTATCATCATCTGCTTTCTCCCTAGTCTACTCAACAACAGCTGCTGAGCTGTCAGATGGTGAAAATCCATGGTATTCCCTAACGACCATTGGAAAAGAAGGCCAAAGTCCACTTTTGCGCTCTAAGTTGGGACCTATCGCCATAGCCTGGATTGGCCCCTTTACTTTTCCAACCTTCCCTCTGCCAGCAAAGAAGCCCGCTGGCATAGCTGATGTGTGACACGTGAATTCCGGTCTCACAGCGCCCTGCGCTCTGCGCCCTCCTGCTCAAACAGGCAGCAGGAGATCGCGGGCGTCGGGAGCTGATCCCTGCTGCCCAGGCAGCTGCGCTGTGACAGGGGTATCGACTGCAGCGCCTGCAGGAGGTCAGCCTGCTTTCTCCTCGGTATTTCGGTTTTCTGTTCGTAAAACGAAAATAGTAGCTCTTCTGCGTCTCACAGGCATACTGTGAGGATAAATGTATTAAAGATGTGCAGTAGTCGCAGTCCACATCAGGGCAAAAAAAACCTTAGAGAAGATAAATATGCCTGTAGACACCAAGTAGACTCCTTCTTTGATGCTTTAAAGCTTTTATGGCCAATAAAGAGAACGTGAGTTTTACAAAGGCTGTCTGGCAGTTCTAATATTAGCATCCGTAGCACAGCTACTTCTCGTGGCGGTGTCAGTCTGTGTCGCTACGCAGTGCTGATACTGGCGATAACATTTGTAAGTAAGATTAACCAAATATAACCCTGGTTTGTGTTTGACAGTGAATGGGTTTGTAAAAATGAAGCAAAATGCAGTTCAACCATTTGAGGTATAAGAATAGTAAGGAATCCCCAAATTTCTATGTTAAATGATGAAGTATGGAAGTTGTTTCTTCACCGGGAGCAGCTGTGGGAAGAACATTGTAACTTGGAAAAGGAGTAAACATCATTTAGTAGAAATGCTGGTAGATATTTATATTTCCTTTGGCTTTGGCTCAACTAAGCTAAGAGCCACTTCTGATAACTTTAGTGAAAGCTGGAAACTGATGAGACAAAGTTGCCGTGAGAACCTATGGCGTGATCTCTGTCTTCTTGGTACTGGGAAGCTGCACTCTCTGTGAGCTGCTCCCTTCGTATTTCATAAGGGAAACAGGGCTATAAGAGATTTTACATGTCCTTAATGTAGCCATATGCTTGTATACTAGATTGTAAATGATTGTGTAATCAATCATCCACACCAGGGATAAAGTTAAGCTGCATGTACAACTTTACTGTTGTAATTTCTTGCTTCTGGAATCTTATCCATACAATCACAGCTGTCTCAAAGTGGAGTTTGTTTGTTTTCTTTTTTTCTTTTTCTTTCTTTCCTGAGACGTTTGACTAAATCACATTTGCAGATTTTTTATATTTTTCAATCACGTAACACCTGAGCTTTATTTACTTTGGAAATAAGTCATCTCATTAACAGAATTCATTATCCATTATTACTGTCATGTCATTCTTGTAATAAAAGCAATGACTGTAGAAGCATTCAGTGGCTTAGCTGGTAGCATAGTGAGCTATTATACTGCAGACCTGCATTCACGCTGTACATTGGTATGCCAAGGCTGGCAGAAACTAGGAGCATCAATGAGGTAATAGTCTTAATCTCCGAGGGGAGGATTATGTTGTGCTGCACTGAAAATACCTCCTACTGCTCGCAGGATAATACTTCAGATGGAGCTATAAATTGTTCAACAAATAAGGACAGGTGCTGGGAAGAGGGTAAAGAAAAACCTTGCAACGTTCCACCATTATCTCCAGATAAGAGGTGGAAAAACTGTTGTTCTCACTGTTTAACTATTATCACTCGTTCTCTATTTAATTTGCCAGTGTGGCATGGACAGCCACTTAAAAATGAAGTGCATCTATAGTAGCTGGATCTCCTCTTCCCAGAAATGCTGTTTGCTTTTGCGGATTGAACAAATGGCAGGCATAGGTGTGTGTGGCATGAACACGGATGGGCTGCCCCAGCCACACAGTTGCTTCTCTCCGTGCAATCCTAAACCCTCTACTCCACACAGGGCTAACATCCCTCGTAGGAAGTTCTGAAAACAGAGTCCTTAAGCTCTGCATCTTCTGAAGGAGATTTTGCTACCTCTGTGGCCTTTACTGTGGAGGTTAAAGATGAAGTCAGAGTGGATATTCCTTATTGAATCATTTTGTGCTAGGTATCAGCTATCAACAAGGCATCGCATTAATACAGACTTGGCTTCACTAATCCCCGTCTCTTCAAGTCAGCAGCCACTATGCTTCTCACTCTCTTCCTGCTCAGACATCCTGCTCAGAGGAAGTTTTTACCTGGTCTTTTGCACGCTTTTATGTTTGTATAGTATCAGAATACTGTAGAATATAGATACTCTAGATTCACCTTCAGTGGACTAGAAGGACACAAGCCATCCAGCTGAAGCAGACGGGTTAATCATCTCCTTGGCTTTGTGGTTTGGTTCTGGATCCACAGCAGGTCCCAGCACTTACTGAGAAATCTCATTTGCTAGGAAAAAAAAAAAAGAAGTTGGCAAGCTTTTTTTAAAAAAAGAAAATGCACTTTCCAGAGGGTCTTTTGCCTTAGGATGTCAGTGAGCTTCATGAGGTCCATTTTAAAGAGGGTGGAAATGGAAATTGAAATATGAGGTAAACATCAAGAAGTATTTAAGCGGGAGTGGGAGAAACTTTGTGCAACCAGTTGAGTGACCTCTGAAAGATGATGCTATATCACAAAACAGCAGAAGGGAGGAGAGGGCATTCAATGACAGTATATATACCACCAGTTCAGGCTAAAATTGGGTCAGAGTTTTGCTGAAACACTGAATTCTATGTGTAGCAGTAATCTGCCATGGCCACTGTGCTTGCCCATAGGACTATCTCATCGTTCTTTCCAATGCTAGAATTTGTGCATGATCCAAAGCCACGTGAAGCTATTCAGTGGTGCTTTTATTGGGAAGCAATTTTTTCAGCATCATGGGAAGGCTTCCCTGGCTGGAAAGCTTCATCCTGAATCAAGCTAATATTAATTGTTTATATTTGCTTGGGTTGCTGCTTAAGAAACAGAAGTGCTGTTTCCTGGCGTGCCAAGCAACGGCTAAGGGACCTGTTCTTTTATCAAGACCGGAACTCCCAGGATGCAGTTAGACCTCTTTTTTTTTTTTTTCTCCTTTTCACTATGTGAAATACTTGATCTTGATACTACTACTAAATACTACTTGATTAGAAATGGCCACAGACCATTTCCAGGTCCTAAGTTCAACAATTTTTAAATAGTTTCTTGCATAGAAAATTTCATCATTTCCAAATAATGTCCACTTTTGGAAGGACAGCAAAGGTTGGAACCTGCATGTACCTATCTGACTGAAATTCCCTTTTAAATTTTATCTGAGCTCACCCTTGTTCAATCCTTGAGAAGTGGGAAGAGAGACCTCTTTTGCGCAAACTCTTAGCAACACAGGAATTAAAAATATTCAAATTTGGGGTCTAGCTCCACTCCCAGTCGTATAAATGGAGACAGTGACTCCCCCTACATGAGTAATCATTCATTATAAACTACAGGAGAATCAAGCTCACAAAACAGGTGAGGGAATGAGGCATGAGAGGCAGTAGAACAAATGCAAATCTGAAGGCACTTGTTTAAATTTTGAATTTTGCGCGCTTTCCTCCTCCTTTTCTTCTTCAGGAAGTGTGTACAGCACTGCAGAGAAAAGTTAAGTAGTTTTCTGTGCTGAGGGGTTGAGCCTTCCCCAACACCCAGTGCATCCCTATCATTTGGTTGGTTTTCAGCAGTATTGGGAAGCACTTTTATCTGTCTGCCACTCTGATTTAAGATAGAGTGTTACTTAAAAACCCCTAACAGGCAACTAAATGTCAGAAGATGAAAAAATAAATTTCCATCAGGCTCTGCTTTTTATAAAAATCTATCAATTTAATAACTTGGTTTAAAGAAAAACAGAATGATCATGTTAAAATACTGCCAAATTTATAAACTTTGACAGTCCCACATACTGCGATGAACAGGCAAATTTATTTCATAAGAAATAAAATACACTTTCTCTCTATATTCATGGAAATAAAAAGACTCACACATCTGTCCCAAATTTCTTTTAAGGAACAGAATGGCTGCTAGTTGCTAGAAAATAGTGCCTTTCTGCTGGCTTACATCAAGATAAATTTACAGCTTCACTGTAACAGTATTGAAATTCAAAAAGTAATCAGTTCAAGTAGCACCAGATCAAACATTTTCATCCACATTAACTCTTTGATGGCACGATTCAATATCTCACGATGAAAGACGTGTATGTAAAATTCAGGAGTGTTTTTTCAAAGTCTTAGTTCTTGCTGTTTCACAAGCTCAGAAATCTGTGGGGACTATTATACAGGAGTTGCATGTTCACATGGAAATATGCAGTGGGTATCGCAGGAAGCTGCCCTATTTTGGCAGTTCTGGACGTGCGTGCTCTTTGAAGGATGCAATCCTTGGCAAGCCCTCATAGCCTCATAGTCCAGTTACTGCTTAGGGACCTAAAAGACCATTCTTGAACGTGCCTGTTGAAGTCCTGGCTTGTGCATGCCATGACACAGTGCCGGCTGCCAGGCAAGCCTGAGGCTGTGGATCCCCCAGATCCAGCTCTGCAGACCATGCAAGCTATATCAGCAAAATCACTTTATGCCAGTTATGAGCTGCAATTCCTTGAAAGATTTTGCCAGGGTGATGTATTCTTAAAAATTATGAAAATAAAAATTCACACACCCTTGGGTGGCATTAGCCTGTGTCCCAAAGATTTAAAGTATATTTGGCCCAGATTTGCTTTTGCCAGATAAGACTACATCAGTGCAATTTGAGAACTTTATGTGTTAATATTAAACATTATGTTTTTAACATACTTAACAACATTAATAAACTGGAAGCTGTCAGACTGGTGTTAAGCCTAAGCAAAGACCATGGTAACATAAAGTGGTATGTCTTGGGGACTACATGAAAACAAGAACCTTTCTGATGGATATGGAAAGTGCTGTAACTGAAATATTAAACAATATATCTCCTGCCTTTGTGAAGAGCAGCTTTTGGACAGAGAGGCTCATTTAGGCAGGATCTAGAACATACAGTGAAAGCAGGAAAGAAAGGAACAAGCTTGTACCGTAGCAGGTCAAGATCCCTGGATTCCCTAAGGCTATTCCTTTGCTAATCAAAGCACTTTGCTCTCTGTGAAACAGAGATATTGGATGTAATTGTCTGCTGAGCAGCAACTAAAGCGATGTAACCTGCCACAATGAAACGAAGACTTCCATGACATATTCCCAGAGGAAAAATTAGTGGCCCTTAATACACCTGGCTGGGACAAAGCACGTGTCCTCGAAGGAATAGACAGGCCAGAGTCCGCATCTGCTTGAACAGCCAGAGTACAATTCCTTGAAAAATAAAACTAAAAACTGATTACCTGAATAACGGTCACAGAACCCATCGCTTTGTAGTTAGGGCTTATGAGCGCAAGTGAATCTCAGGCAGATACGACAAGTATGACCTGCCATAATCCAAATAAACCGCAGCTGCATGTAAAAATTTATTCTGCAGAGCTGCCTGATTTTTAGAACATTCCCAGTGCTAGGCTATAACTTCGCTGTACTATTCCATCTATTCCAAAGCAACTTCTAGTTTTCTTCTATAAACTGAGGAGACTAAACAGTTGTGATTCAGGATAGACTACTTGCCTCGCTGTGATGGCCAGCCAATTTAAATCTATTTTAACACCATAAATTTTCCTATTTAGCCAGCACTTTCTTTCATAATTGCTTGCAGGTTTGAGGGGCATTTGGACCCTGACCAGACAAAGTTCATGAGCACTTCCATGAGTTTGGAAGTCAGTAGGATTGCTGACTTATTCAAGAGCTGTAAGGAGCAAGGGAAGCAAGGTTCGTAGGGAGAAGTAATGTATTTTATGAGAAAAACTGATATCACTGGAAAAAATGCAGACAAGCTTTCGCGGACACACGTTCTAAGTGTGATCCCTGTCAAAGTCTTTCACTTCTGGTGCAGACAGGTTGTTTGGTTCACACCTCTGGTTGCCTTGAAGCCCCTCAGGCCCAGCCCTCTTCCATTTTCAGGCACTTGGCTGGGGTGCCTTTTATCACAGAGTTGTCAATGAGATCTGAACTGCTTTGCAGAGCAGTTTTTTTCCCAACTTTTTCTCCCAGAAGGTCTGAGGCACCTCTTAAATTATGTATCTACAATTCGGGGGATTTAGGACACCAGATGTGTCATATAATATTATACAATCATATCCCAGATCGTGACTGTCAACATCTAAAATCCAGCAACCCTAGATGAGATGATTTCAGGCTCAACTTCATTTTTGGTTTCATTGTGGTTCTTTGCTCGATGATTAGATGTAACAAAATGCAAATCTAAAAACCTGGCTCTGAACTCCCCGTAGCTCAACGCTCTAATCCACCTCCTCATAATCTGTTGTATCTCACAGCCTTCGGTGTAGGTGTGCAGCTCACAGCTGGTGACTGAGTTCCATTACGCGAACACCCACACAGCCCTAGCAGCCAGAGCAGTGCTGCAGATCTTATTTCTGCACAGAAGCCAAGCTCTAGCATCCTTCCTCTTCCCCCATACACTTTCACCCTCATCAACGTTCTCTTCTTTAGCACACTCCAGGGCCAGGGAATCCGTTTCTACAGTCCAACCATGCTACACTCCCTGCTCTGAATCTGCTTTAGCAGGACCCAGGACAGAATGGGCTAGGTGCGTTTACCATCATCAGAACAGCAGGTTTCCAGCTGTGCGGGAGAGTTTGGAAAATACCATGTTCTGTGGACAGTATCATACAAAACCTTGCACTGGTTATTCTTCATGAGGATGGACAGAGAAGAAGGGAAAGGCTTTTATTTCAGTATTATCCGTTTCCTCCAGATATTTCACTGCATTTGACATGCAAGGTCTTCATTTAATTAAACATCTGTTAGGCAGAATGAAATGACCACTCATAATATATAAGACTTGGATGTTAAAATGTTCATGTTGAATGTTTAAACAATATACCAACAGTCTCCAACCACCCAAATAAAGCCAGGAATAAATTGCACAAAACCTCCTATTCTCACATAAATCTACACTGTTATTAAAAAAAAAAATGTGTGCTAAAGAAGACTGAATCCCTAGCATGTTTCAGCTCAAGAAACAATGAAGCAATCAAAGAAGCAACGTCAATAGGACGCAATGCAATGGCAGTACATGTCATGGATGTCACATGTCTGAGGGACACCCTTCTAATTTTTGAAATCTACTTAAAAACTACTTATTACCAAATGTCACATTAGCTGATTGCAAAATCTATTTCAACAGCTTAGAACTTTTTCATATCACTGGGGGTGCACAGGTTCCTAAGAGAGTATAATTTCAATTTGTTTCTTAATTAACATGACTGCATAAATAAAAAGTATCCTGCTTTAGCCCTTATCAGACATGTTTCCCTGGGTGCCCATAAAGACAAAACTAGTGTAAGCCACTCATATTGTTAAGGATTTGAGAGCTAGCCAGGCTTCATAATGGGCTACAGGAGCCAATCAAGAAAATGTGTGCTAGTAAATTTATATCATGAATGAATCAAAGCTCTCTGCGAAAGGTAATTTCAGTATTTCTAGTCTTGCAAAGTAATGGCAATTTAAGTAACTATGATAGGTCACTGTCCACTCTGGGCCTGGCTGACTCAACACGACAGTCTAGGAAACAAAGACGGACTCCGAGCAAGAGTCAGTGTGCACTAAGGAAAGAATAAATCAACTTGTGTCATAAATCAGATTTAATTTTGCAGAAAAAAACCTCAAAGATTCCTTTGTAAGCTCTTGAGGTAAAGTCAAGGCAGTCAAACTCATCTACAAGGACATCTCAAGTCCTGTAGAATGTGCTTTCACCCACAGTGACAATTTGGATTTCTGGATATTCTCAGCTCAACCACAGCTATTGCTTCAAGCATCATCTATGTACCAGAGACTCAGAAATCCCAGACAAATGACTGAAGTCCCTCTATCCAGGTAACACTTCCAGGAAGAAAAAGTAGGTTTTATTGTAGGAACCTATATATATAGTTTTTTTTTTCCCCCAACAATAGACATTCTTATTCTAAAATTCATGGTCACATCATTACCAGGTATAATTTATGCCAACTGTCTGGATTAGTAAATCAAAATAATGAAATTGTGAAAGATCTTTCTACAATAAAGAACAGGAAATAAAAAAAAAAGGGAGAGAATTTTAGGGCTTTCCTTTTCCATTTGCACTGACGAGCTTGCCAATTGATTCTTGTTGTGTAGTGAATAGAAAAGAACCAATTATGTGACTTAGAATTTTTTTTCTTTTTAAAATACAGAACGAAGAAAATATAATAATTGTTGCTCCTGAGAACTTAAATATAGAATATGCTATAATCCAGAGTTCATTATGACTACAAGGACTGGTAATAATAAGGCATTATGCAGTCCTAAAGAACTTCATATCTAGAAGCTAAATAGTTAAAAGCCATAGTACACCAGCAAATCCAGAGCTGGGAAGAGAGATTATTATGGTTTTAGGTGTGGGAACATTATTATTCTTTTTTAAATCAGCTCTAAATCTGATTGCAGAAGAACTTGATTTCGAAAGGGAGATTTGGTGTTCAGCAGCAGGGGAAGGACTTGCATTTCAGATACTTTCTGCTACTTTCGTGTTGGTATTCCACAGTATAAACAGCCTGAAATTCATTTAAGATCACACAAAATAAAGATAAAATCTTTGGTTGTGTAGTAGAAATAGGAAACTGGTGTTTTTCCTTTATTGCTTTGCCCTCAGACCAACACCACTGAAATTTTTAGTCATTGCTTTGTGACATTTTTTTTGTTTTGTTTGTTTACATCGTGGACAATGTTCTGATTATCTCAGTTCAGATCTTGCACTGCAAAAAGCAACCTCACAACTGCCCTTGAGTTGATGAGCTAAAGGTTAAAGATACTGCATTAACCCCTGATCCTTAAAGCAATGAATAGTATCTGAGGTTGGGGACAGCCTTGGCCACAGTGATGGTGGAGTTCAAAATTCTGCAAGGAGGAAGCAAGGGAATAAGTAAGATCGTAACCTTGGACTTCAGGAGAGAAAACTTTGGTCCACAGACCTGGCCACAGACTTGAGCAGAGGAAATTCTATCCAAATATGAGGAAGAACTTCTTCCATGTGAGGGTGCCAGAGCCCTGGCACAGGCTGCCCAGAGAGGCTGTGCCGGCTCCTTCTCTGGAGACCTTCCAAATCCCCCTGGCTGCCGCCCTGTGCCCTGTGCTCGGGGTGTCCCTGCCGGAGCGGGGGGCTGGACTGGATGATCTCTAGAGGTCCCTTCCATTCTGTGGCTCTGTGATTCTGTGAGGCAGCATGAAGCCAGCTAGAGCTTTCACAGGGAAGCCAAAAGTTTGGGACATTACCCTTATTCAATCAAATTATATCTCTACCGAATATAATACTAGCAGTGGTTGTAATGAAGCATTCTGCCTCCTGAAGGACTTAAGCTGCCTGAAGGCAGCTACCCTGTATTTTGATTTGAACCTGAACCTCGCACAAGTGAGGCCTTGTGGAGGAAAAGAAGAGGCTGGATTTCCTTACAGGCTCCTTACACATAGTCCTTGGAATTGTCAATGGTTTAATGTTCCCTCTCCAAATAACATCCCCTTGTTAAGATGCTGGTTCTCTGCAAAACACAGGAGTAGTGCAAGTCATGAAACCCATTAGTTAGCACAAATATTCTATTTTTATAATGTTTCCCTTTGGTTGCAAGTGGCTTTCTAGATTTATCATTCATGAGTGCCAAAGAGTGACAAAGCTCAGACCGACCTGTCTTATTATAGAAAAAAAGCTTACTTGGGCAGTGAGGCAATGTTCTGTAAAACTAAGGGTGGAAAAGACAAGACCATAAAAGCACGCCAAGAAATCCCTGAATGGAGGGAAAGGTAACAGCTGGATTAATGTTCAACTGCTTCATTTTGGGGTTTGCCATGAATAATTAAGTGCAATTAATAAATGGTGCCCTGAAGACAGGATCAAATAGTCTTTGGGTGTGGTGCTTAATCCTTCCTGAGTTGGGGAGGAAGGCCAGCAGCCTATAATGGATTTAACTAATTCTCTTAATTGCAGCTTCATTTGCCTGATCTTTCTGAATGATATTAATCTAATGATTTGCAGAATAAGCACTTGGAAAAGACTTACCAAGTTCGCATTAGAATCTCAAAGATATATTTCTGTTCTTAGACTATTTTAGTAGTAGAAGAGATTTCATCGACCATGAACATTATATTAATTTGGTTAAGCATGCACAGGTTTTTCAAAAAGAATTTGAAGTGTTGTTAACAAATTCAACCTTCAGAATTGATTTTGTAATGACAAGTTTGGTAGGGCTCCTTTATTTATTACTTTATGTATTAGGGCTCATTTACTTATTTATAGGTTAAATATTTTGTAGAAGACTGAGAATGTCAACATTTCACTCTCATTCCTGCCCTGGGTAGTGATGCAATGTATAGATCTCTGTGTTTTGCAGAACTATTCAAAAGACACATTTTCTACCTACAAGTGACAAAACAAGAGCCTTAGATGAAGACGACTGCCAACAACTTCATTCTTGGGCACAACAGAAAAAATGTCCTCTGACAGCAAAGCTTGTCCGAGATAAACTTAACAAACTGCAGTTCGTGTGGAAAGAAGTGAAGCTAAATTAATGCCATTAAGTTGCCACAGGTGACTAAATCTGACAATCCGGAGGTTTTTCAGCCACTTTGGATCCTTTGGATTCTTCAAGGAACAGAGTAGATGGAGAAGAGGCAGTATTCCTAGACTTAGACCCCAAAATTAAGGTGTCAGTGCTCAGTACATATCTTGAATGTGTCATCAAGAGTTTTAATACTATACCATAAAATTATACCACAAGTGTAACCATATACATACCTGTGCTGGCTTAATGCATGTTCACACTGCATTTCCTTTTCCTTCCTATGATTTGCTGTCTCCACTGTTATGTTTTGTCTTCATTAGGGTTATTATGAAAGGCTATTTTTATCCAGTATTTATACAGTCCCAAGAACAGGGACTCTAAAGACACCTCACACTAACGTACTATATAATTAATAACACTAAGACTATACTTAATAACTAAGAACAATTATTATTTTATTCCGTCAGCAAATCAAAGAAATGACACTGCTTTGAAGCAAATAATACATGCTGTCAGAAGTAGCAAAGTACTTGCAATACCCATAGCCCTTTTGCTGCTCTTAGATAGCCACTAACTCACTTAATTTTGTGTAGTTTAGCACATTACAAGATTGTTCAAGAGTGCCATAAATGATGTCAGGCACCATCAGAAACCACTTCAGAAAATCATTGCCTGTAGCCAGATCAAAAGGTGAACACCTGGAAACTTGCAGTGCTGGGAAAGCAGAATAAATCTTTTTTTTTTTCTTTTTTTTTTTTTTTTCTTTCTCTTCCTCTTGGAGATTTGTTTCTTTTTGCCTTAAAGAATTTGAAAGGTTTATTTACAGCTTTTCAAATGACCCCTAATCTATTTAGAAAAACATAGCATGGCAAATTCATCTCGGGTGTAACTCCATTTGTTGACTTAAGCAGACTTGTACCAGAAGGGAGCCTGGCCCAGGAGCTCCTCAGTGGAAAAAAACGAAGGATTTGAACATAACAGTTAATTGAATTGTTGAGTCCCATCACAGACTGCCCTGGAATATATTTATTAAAGGCAATTCTTTTATTTTGGTAAGATTTTATCAGCCATTGAAACTCACTTATGCCATAGCTTTAAAACTCTTGATCTACGGGTTTCTCTGCTTGAGGCTGATAATTTTCACAGCACCTGACAACATTTAGAGACATTGTATTATGTAGTTTGGTGAAAACTAAGACCATAAATAACATGGAAAGTTGCTTATTCTGTCAGATATCAGCCTTATAATTAATTAAATAATCCATCAGGGTCAACTTTTAGGAAGTAATATAAAAAGTTATTTATTGTGGTAATGCAGAATTTAGAGACGTGCTGGGATTCTGTTGCAAAGAGTCCATAAATAATATTAAAATGATGTCTGGTATAGACAATTTTATCAAAATACAATGTTTGTTTAAACTTACAAATTGCTGTCTTTTTTTTTTTTTTTTCTTAGTCAGGTATATATTGGTTTATTATTTTTCTCAAAGGTGGGTCCAAACCCGGAGTCCAGAAATATGAATATTTTTATGAAATTGCAAGCCCCCAGAAGGAGCACCTGGAGTAAAAACAACCCTGAGAATTGGCAGTTGCTACTTTTCATGTACTACTTAGTCAGCATAGATCTGGCATATGGTATATATGGGAGTAGGTACACAAGCTGGAAAGAAATTTGATGAAAAAACTGGCAAAAAGGATAAATAAAAAAGAGACATAGAAGAAGGAAGGGAGAAAATTAGGGAGGGGAGGAAGAAAGAGATGCTTTGAAAAGA
This sequence comes from Nothocercus julius, assembly GCA_013398735.1. Classification (NCBI taxonomy): domain Eukaryota; kingdom Metazoa; phylum Chordata; class Aves; order Tinamiformes; family Tinamidae; genus Nothocercus; species Nothocercus julius. The sequence continues at coordinate 1,880,464 of VZSV01000145.1, forward strand.
GGAAGTCAGCAAGAATAGCTGGGAGGAAGACGAGGGCAAAGCATCAGTGGGCACCACTCCTCCCACGTGCCTGCTGATGGATAAACAGTTTATGGTATGGATCTGTCCTGTTCTGTACCAAGAACAAGCCCTAATTAACAAAAGGTGATGAAGTCAATAAAACACTGGTGAATAACTTGTGTCAGAGCATGCATTTTACATCTTTGCTTTGAAGAAATCAGTTGCATTGGTTTAATTTAAATGCTAAAGACTTTGTGACTGTTAGAGTGAAGGGCTCTGGCTTTCTAACCACACAAAATCCTTACAGTCATGATTATTTTAGTGTGAAAGGGAAACAATGACCTCACCTTAAAAAGCAGATTTTGACTATTTGTGTCTTAACAAGTTTCCCATCCCTTTCTTCTGACTCAGCCAAAGAGTGTGCCATACCACGGTGAACGCGTGGTGCTTACTGCACTATCCTGGCCTCTTGTCACGGCTAATGCATAATGCTTTAGTTCCTTAGTTTAACAACTTATAAGAAAATACCGAGGCCACAGAGCATATGCAAACACATTTCAAGTTGAACTGATGAATTTCGCTGCTTTGAGACTAATTTTTTTTTTTTAATGAAAACAGTGCAAGCAAGCATGTGCAAGCAAGCTGACTTGCAGAAAAATGTATGAATAAAAATGTATAGATGTGCGAAATAGGGTCTTTTAACGAAACATGTAAACAGAAGTTTTTTAAAAACCACCTTCTTATTAAAGAAGCTGGCTAGGTGTATGCATATGCCTTGCTGCTAACTATTATTTGTTTTATTGTACATGAAATTTCAGCCTGATAGAAATATTATAGGGAAAAAATAAAGCAGGAGTCTGTAGGAGGCTGATTTGATATATACATTAAACTTTTGAATTTACCCATGCGCAGAGAAAGAAAGCTATTTTTCTCATTTGAAGCAACAGCATGCAATTTAAAAGCAATATTACTGAAAAGCGAACAGTTGTTTTCATATAATCTAAATGAAGTGCCCAATGCCCATACTTCTGTGCATGAATCTGAACATATAACATCCCTAGGATTTTAAAACTAGGATTTTAAAACGGACTTCTTGAGAGCAACATCAGGCTCCATAGCAAGGACAGTATTACAGACTGTATTTTGATCTGGAATTATAAAGTCTAGAAACTTCTACGGTTTCACTCTGACAAACTCCCTTGTATGAGCCACAGTTACAAGTCTTTCAATGGTACCAGGTTACAAATGACAAATCTAATCTAAGAGAAACATTTATATGTTTGAAGTTTACTGTAATAAAAGCTTTATTTGGTTAGACTTCTTAAACTTTTTAATAGAGCAAATACTTGACACATTTCTTTTTTCAAAAAGTTGCATCCTTATGAAAGTTTGAAATGATAAATAATCTGAATAGAGAATAATACCTCTTAGTATTTGCCCTATAGTTTATATGTATTACTATTGCATAATAAATAGATGTTTTAAATATTTGTTCGCAGAGGTCTTTTCTTGAACTTAAGCATAAGTTATCCAAACAGTTAAAAAAGATTTATAGTTATGAAGAGGCCTGTATGTCAAGCAAAGTTTTATGATATGTTCCATAATAAATTAGCAATAAATGGATACAGGTGACTGTGGAATTTATGGCCTTTAATGTTTTAATGCTTCACTAAAGAAAAGCCTATTATTAAGGTCCTAAAGGGTAATACAAGAATACCATCTACAAATTGTCAAATTAAATAGTTGTTGCTAGGTATTTGAGCAGTGGAACATTGCAGTGTGGCCATTAGCAGGGGCAGACAGCGGGGAAATTACCGGAAAACGAGAACGTAGCAGAAGCACACACGAAAATCTCATCCTGCAGCCCTTCTGCGGGCAAGTCGCTTCTGCTCACGCTAGCATGAGGCGGACGGGCCTGATCCTGTAGCCATCGTTTATTTAAATAATCTGTAATTATCCATGTAATCTTACTAAGTCTCCTCATAGTGCTCTAAATTACTCGTACAAGCTAAAGGCTGCAGGATTCATCACAGTTTAACTAAGCACTTTGTCCCGCGCTGTTTGTCTGAGACCTCTGTAAGTATTTCTGTCTATGGAAAAACTACTGCTTGAATGCAAGAACTGAAAACGCTGTGGAACAGTGTCCTAACACTAACTAACATTCAGCTAACGTTGGAAAATGCTTTAAAACACATTCATACCAAAGCCCAAAGGAGACAATGTGTCCAGAACAGCTCTCTGGGAACCTTTGCTGTTAACTGACCCTGAATGGTTAAGCCCAGGCAAAAAATAAAAACACCGATAGAACTGGAAAGAGTCAGATCAAAAAGAAAACAAACTTTTGGTTCAAAATGACCACGGATGTGATGGGGTAAAGGTGAATTCCTCTTTGAAGCGAAAGCAGACCTGGCAATAAGGAGTTAAGACTCAAACCCATTTGGCATTGCTGGCCACACCACAGCCTGCCCATTTATAGGAAACAGCCCATCAGAGATGTAAGACAGACCCGAGCGAGCACTCATGAAAAGACTGGGTCAAAATTACTCTTTAAGATCACGCGTATCCAAGCCATTAGCACTGTGTCCGCACGTTAACACATCAGCACGAAGGCAGGGCCCGCGGAGGGCAAGCGGCAGGCGAAGGAGGCGTCCAGAGGAGCTCTGAGACTGCTCATCTCTAAAAGGAAACACATGTTACCCACCTCTCTGTCTAATAGGGTTGGACAGTAATTAAAAAATATCTTTTATTTGGAGAGCTGGGTCTTGAAACTAACAACTCGCCCCATTAATCTTTTTGATCTACTGCAGTGATCTGCTCCGCGGGTCAGAGAGCAGCTTTTTTGCCATTTGTACGGGGCCGGGCTCCCTGACAGTAAACGCTTAACAGTAAAACAGATATAGTCATTGCATGCAGCTATTGATTGACAGTGCTTGGGAAAGGGATGGTGCTGGAATGGTTATGTGGTCACGTAACAGCCTGCCCTGATCTCTCAAACCACTGGGCTCCCATTCGTCAGTCGCCTTTAAAACGTTGCATTTCCTCAGAAATTAAATGTAGGTGATACTGGCCTGCATGGGAGTCAGCCATTGGCCATAGTGGATGGCACTGTTATGATGAGGAACCTTTATTCTGCTTTTCTTCAATGATAGAAACAGCAGACAAAAACCTATCTACTGTTATTTAGAAGTCCTGAGGTGTGCTCAACAGATACGCACATTCCCACGTGGCAGCTAGCACTTGAGGGGCTGGCTAACTTTTACACTGTGCCATTTTGACTCTGCAAAGCGGCGATGGCGATGAGATTTTCCTCAACTGGGGAATTTCCCTTCAGCTAAGGCACACTGCTATGTGCTACCTGTAGAACTGAATCGGCCGAGGTGCTATTGCTTGTATAAAAGGACAGGGTGAGGGCAAAACCTGTGCATTACCAGAACAGTTGCCAAACAGTAATTTCATGGCAGAGCCCTGAAGGTCAGATTTTTCAGCCGATCCAATATTATTTTGGAAGATGTCAGGTAACCACATTCAATTTCTCTCTATCATGGCTTCAGTTAAGAGAGGTACTTTCCACTAGAGATAACCAGAATAATGCCTAATTAACCCTTTAATCTTACTCACTTTGCAGTTCCTTTCCTTTTGTAGATCATTAGTATAACAAGACTGGGTGTTTTTCCTTATTTTGACAGTGCTAAGAATGTCTCTTTTTTTTTTTTTTTATTTTTTTTTTTAAACCAATTTGATGAACACCTGTAATGTCATCTGGAAGCTGTTTTTAACTCTGTGCTGTGAATAGCTGACTTCCAGAACGGCCTTCAATCCATATGTCCATCAGATGTATTCCCATGTTTCACTGGGCTGGGGCATGTGTTCTTTTCTTTCTTTCTTTTCTTTCTTCCTCTTTTTTTTTTTTGTTTTGGCTATGGCATGAATACCGGAACATACCACCCTGATGCAGGTGAGTTGTGAAGCTCTCTATTGCTGAGAAAGAACACTGCTGCTATAATTAAGTAAGACCTCTGCTCCTAAGAGTCTTCTGCTACGCTCTATGCAGACAACCACCGGCTATTGCTCTCCACAGCAGACTTGATGATCTCTAGAGGTCCCTTCCAACCTCAACCCTTCTAGGATTCTGCGTGTGACTTCTTTGCCCTTATGAGCTATTGCAGAGGTGGAGTCATTTGGGTGTCACTGTCCCTGCAATCCTGGCTGAGAGTGAAGTCTGGGCTGCACTTATATCAGAGAGGGAAAAATGGCACCTACTGTTGCCATTGCACTGCATTGTGGTGAGAATTATCTAATGAGCTGATGTCTGCTGAGAAGTTCATCAGATCAGCTGGACACAGCAGAGAATGCTGTCCTCTGTATAGACATGGGTGTTCATGAAAAAATCTGATTTTTCAAAGAGTCTGATATTATGGAAACTCTAAAAACATTTTATTGTTTCCTGGCATTTTCTTCCTTGCTGACTTTCTCCAACATTTCCTTAATTTATCTAGCATACTTGTGAAAAAGAGATAAAAACTGCAATGCATTAGGTAGATACATTCTTCTGTATAATTACAAAGCTAAAAAATAGGATTTTCAGGCTACTTTGCCTCTATCTATTTTCCACCGTGATAAATGCTTTAAATGCATTTCTATGTTTCTTGAGATTTCATATGTATGAATATTTTAATAGCATCCACAGTAGTGTTTAAATGAGTATAAAATAAAACTTTTGTGTTTCAGATGCTTCTGAGTTTAAAAGCAAAATATGGAAGAGTGTAAATGATGAGGTATAATGGACTACAATTGCTTCGGGATTTTCAAACATATTTAAATGATTGCAATGTCTTCTCTCATTCAGCCATATTTCAAAGAGCTTTTGTAAGGATTCTTTCTTCATATAGATACTGTGCATTGGGAATGGGTGTGAACCAAACCCCTAGATCTGAACACTCATATTACACTTTGTGGCTCCAGAGCACAATTTGAATTTTGCAGCTGAGGTTCCTCCCTGTTATGTACAGGATTGCCAATTCTTGTAATATATTGCGCAAGGTACCATTTCTAGTATTAAAATTTTATCTTTGACTTCTAAGGGCCAGAACTGCAACAGAATGGATGCTAAACTTTAATACAGCTAAGAGGGACTGATGCTTGGAGACGGGACTGCAGGGATAGATTGTGTTTCCAGTTGCTGCAAGCGCAGACTGCTGCATCACTTGTCATGTCCTGAAAAGCCTGCGATTGCTTCTCTGCTTGAGCAGCACGCACTGAGCTAGAAGACAGTATAGTCTGAAGAAAGTAGAGAAACAGAAGGTATGTGGCTTTCACGCCCAGTCTGCGGGAGCCACTGTCACTATCTCCACAGAACTGAAAGGTACACGTAAAGTTTTCCTATAATGCAAGTCTACTGTGCCTCAGACTTCTTGAGTTAAATTATTTACAATTTTTTTTTTTAATCACGTCAAATATTTCCATGTTACTGATAACGCAGAATGATGCATTTATTTCAAGCTGAGTTTTACCTCCAAATATGTGTATCTCATCTGATAGTGGCTTAACAGCTACTTTTGCAAATACAATATTCCCTCATCTCAACAGAATTTCTACTATGATGTAGTAGATACAGCCACATTCAGGGAAGTTTCTCTTTTTTTTTCTTTTCTTTTTTTTTTTCTTTCTCTGGCCATATCTCCTTGTCTTTTTATTCTTTTTGTAGTTTATTTCAAATCAAGAGAGACTCACGGAAAAAAGTAGTGGAAGTTATGCTAATGAAATTCTGTGTTTCCCTTTTAAAGATATAAGCATAATCTTTCGCTAACATTCTTACTACAAATTCACACATAGAAATTCATGCAAGATCAAAATTCAAAATTATTTTCACTCTCAAAATAAAACAGGAACGTAAAAAATCTCTTAGAAAACAAATTTAGACAGAGTAGAGAGTACCACATCTTGAAATCAATAGTTAAGTTCAAACACAAAGATGTAATTCCACTATTAAGAGTGCTGTACAGTGAGTCTACCTAGAGATTGTCTGTAGATGCAGTTTATCAAACATCCCTGCTCCGGAATCAGAATAACGAAAGGACAGCACAGACACACTTTTCTTTTTCCCCTGCGAAATCAATTAAACGGCATTAAGCATTATTATTTAACGGGGCTTGGAGGTGTGCTTCTGGTTTTATTTCTACACAGCTGAAGCTAAAATACGTATTCTTGTCCTCTGTCATTTGATTAAAGAATGTACTCAGACTCCTACCATTTGCACTGGCTGTCTTCCTGCCACCATTAAAAGAACCTATTGCCTTGTAAAAATGTAACTACATGTGTTTCATAAAAATCTATGTATAAAAAAAAGCCAACACTAGGGTACTTACATCTTCTGGAACAATTGAATTCTGAAACAAACATCTCCGGTTCTTCTTCCTGCAAATGGATCAAATTACATTTCACTAGGTAATAAAGTGTGGTACAAGAGCCTGCCCAATCTGTTTTCATCTTGTCTTGTACAAAGAAGCAAATATAGCTACTCGTTATTCAACCTACTGGGCCTGCGTTTGGCATATATTGAATGTTAGAGCTCTCCTTGGACGCTGCAGAGGTTAACTGCTCCGAACAATCTCTTTCCTTCCTTTCTGGGAATGGTTTCACCATGAGCAATAGAAACAACAAAAGAGAATGCCATAATATTCTAGAATGAAGGTGCTGGTACAAATCATAGTGATGAAGATTAGTCCATACCTGGAGATATTTTGAAATGCAGCAGGGATGGAATCTGCCCCTGCAGAGATGTTTGCAGGACTGAAGGTTCAAATTACTAAGCATTATTATCCCTCTTCATTCACTTTGTTGGTAGTGTTTGTGTGATTTTCACTATGTATGTGAAAAAAGCCTTTCAAAAGCTGACTTGGAGATGTGGGGCCATTCATTCAGCAACCATTCGAGAGGAGGAAATGTATTTCTAAACACAAATAACCTGGAATCTAAAGGTATCTGTGAGCTAAATACGAGCATTGTTGTCCTGTAAGTGGTCCTGCTGCAGGCAGCAGGTTAAAAACAAAATTATTTTTAAAAACAGAAGCTTGAGAAGTATTTGTATATAATCCATAGACTCTGCAACAAGAAATTATACAAATTGCTACCCATGTACAAAAAAGAAATGAATAAAACGTGGATACAGCTGAAATGTTTCCTTTGCTCTCGTTTTTCTCAGTAATATTTTTCTAGTCACTGCACTGAAAGTAGATACACTGCATTTTGATGTAGTTAGGCTCTTTTCAAGGTGTGAAATTGGTAAGTACCAACACCAAAGGAAAAAAATTCTTTTAATACTGTGTTGTGCCACTTGAAGCAGTATTACCCTTTGGCTAAGAGCCAGCAAGCTCTAGTGAGAAATATTTTATAGTGCATGGCTATAATAAAAGATATTTAAACATGGCCTAACAATGGATTAAACTAGTAAGACATAGTTTGTGTTAGATCCCATGGATGAATATCAAAAATAGAGGCAATATTTTTGAAATAACAGCCAGCAGTGAAAAGTTTATTTCTAATATAAACCAGACAGTCCCCAAAATAATTTGTGGTTTATTTAATTCTTACCGTTCATCTTGTGTTCTTTTGAGTAAGCTAAAGTAAGACACCCGCGTAAAAGCACCAGCTGTTTTAGATTTTGATTCTGAATCTCTAGTGAGCTGGAAAACTGTAATCTGCATCTGCAAGGGCAGGGAGTCCTTTCTGTAAACACAAAAAAATAAGGATTTTTGTGGAGGGGAAGGCAGCTTTTGAGGAGGTGTATTTGGGAGGAAAAAAACCTCACTAATAAATTATAATAAATTACTGTTTTGTCATTATCTGGTTATATTTGCACAAACATCAATTGTATGTAAGCCCTGAAAAAGAATGTCTCATTGCCTTTAATATGCACTGCAGTGTACACCCATACAAAGTCATTACTGTAACAAAACCAGCTGGGTGTAATAGAAAGCAAATGATTTACAATGTTACTATAAGAAACTACTTTATTTCATATTATCATAAAAAGAACAGCACTGAAAATTTGCATGACAAACAAGAAACCAGGAAGTTCCAAATCTGAATCATTTTTAGGTTTTAATAGGTATTAACTTACGAAGGTGAATTGTTAAGAATATTTTTTTTTTGAAGAATATTTCCTGAGAGTTTAGCTGAAATGAAGGAACCTGTGTTTAAATAAATACCTATTAGTCCAGTAGATGAAGAAAATAGCTTGAAATCATTGCTGGACCTAAAAAATCACGTTTACTTTTATCACCATGCTTTGGCTGAAAGCTCTGGTCTGTGGGGGATCTTTCTCAAGCCCGTGGCACTTTGCTCCCTACGCAAAGCTTGCTGGATTAGATGGCATTATTCTTTGAATTTCAGTTCTGTTATCACCTTGCAGAGTTACTGTTTTCAACCGGTGCAGAGCTACAACAAATATGGTTAATGCATTTCAACTGTGTGTCCTACCTGGGCATACAGAGTTACTTGAGTGATTTAGCAGATGATAGCACCCACTTGACTGAAGACACAGACTTCTGCCCCATGCAAATCACGGCCCACGTTTCTTTTGTGCGGTGCAAGGTGAGCTTGTTTTATGTAACTGTTGAGGGAGATAACAGCTGCTAGGGAAAAGGTGGCAGTCACGTAAAACCAAAACTAAGTCTTGAACAAATGAAGCTTTATAAAACCCAGCCAGAACTCAAACAAATGTTCAATGAAAGTCACTTTTACGGCTTTACTTTGGTTTATCGCAAGCAGTAATAAATGTGTCTCATTAAAAGCCAGTAAAAGAACACCACCTACACCACCGATTACAGTAACTGCAGATATAGCAGATCTGGAATAGTTACCTAAAGACCCTCATTTCCTAGCATTTAATGCTTCCCTGTCCATATAAACTTGCTTTCTATGGATTTAAAGACTGTTGGATGCTAAAAGCAGCAGCTGTTGCTGAGAAAATGACACTTTCAAAGCTCCGTTTCTTTCTCGAGGTGAATTTAGAGGAAGGTTAAATGAACAAGTAGCTCTTGTTGGCTAAGGAGAACATGCCAGCAGAAAGACAAGCAACTCTCCCACTCCGTCTAAAGCAAAAGTATTTTACCCCATCTTTATTGCTCAGCGGGTCAAATTCATTCCTGATGAAACGGCAGTTCCCATGGTGAAGCCCCAAGAAAATCCTGAAAAATTCTGGCACCTGTCAAGAGATGGGAATGTGAAAGTGGGGGAAGACCTGGCATATAGAAGCTGGGATTAAGGGTGGGAGCCACCACATGAAAGGTTATTCTTGTTCTAGTTGTTAGAACTTTTTTATTGCGTAGAATTTACATACATGCTTATTAAGTGGTTTAAAAAAGAAGCCTGACAGATATTAAACAGCATGCCACACTCTTTATGCTGCTGCCATGCAGATGTGTCCAAAGCATAACCAGACTCGCATTAAGCACTTAGTTGCTCTATGGGAGAGTGTATCTCTAGTAACATTCTCCAAACTTTTGAGGACAATTAAATTAGCTTGAGTATTGGAAACTTTTTTTTTTCTTTTTCTTTATTTGAGCCTTTGCTTGATCTCTCAGTATGTTCCAATTACACAGAGAAAATATACAGCAAGTGTTTTAATAGACTAGATTGAATTTCCTAAACCTAAGCTTGTAGTAGAATTACTGGGCCAGGGATTCTGGCACAAGAAGTACAGCTGTGTGCGAGCTGGTGGGAAAACTACTGGAGTATCATGACTGGTCTCGGTGTTCATACTTCAAAGAAGGCTTGGAAAACTGAAAATAGATCAGAAAAGAATCATTTCAAGATCTGGAATACCCGCCTTATAGACATAGATATATTGCAGCCTAGTTTGTTTAGCTTATCAAAAAGAAGGTTAAGAGACCTGATCACCATTATTATTACCTACATGTGTAGAAGATTTGTAATGGCATGGCAACTTCGCATTTAAAACTGTGTCGGGATGTAGAAGATCTAAATGGACAAGTTCAGATTATGGATAAAGTAAAGAAGAATAGCAAAGCGGTTAATTAATCATCGGGAAAATTTCTACAAAGGATTGCATGTTCCTCATCCCAGGAGCTTTTCAGTCACACTGGACACCTTTTCGACATGACGAGATACATCCTCTTTGACCTATAAGCTGGAGTCACATGCAGGATTCTGGCCAGGGCAAGTGTATTAGTTGTAATGATCCTCTAAATTTTCCAAGTACGTGGTGCTAGGGGCACATCAATCTATTGACTATTCAGATGGATTAGTTGTCAAAATTAAAGACAGTGTAAGGACAACATATTAAAATGCACCTCTCTAATGCTATGTGCTTCACAGCACCTACTGATGCTCTGGAGAGCCTTGTCACCCGTGCTTGACTTGGGGTGCAATTTCTCCTTTCCTTCCTGATGCCCTCCAAGCTTGGCCTTGGAAGTGCCTGCCCACCAAGGGAGGAGGACTAAGTCAGGATCCTCAGTCCTTGGCTTCACTCTCTCAAGGGAAGGATTTCCAGGGAGCAGTGCATTAAACACACACTTTAATTTTTAGAGTGTTTAATCTATGAAGATCCTTCCTGAAAGACTCATCTAGGAGGTGATGATATAGCGTTATACTGAGAATAAGTAAATGGTGATCGATCTGCTTCTCTTCTCACTGTACCTTATCCAAACCATATTCATTTTGGAAGAGATCATTTGGGGATCCTTTTTGTAAGTATTTGAAGGTTTATAAAAGTTACAAAACTGGTAAAAAAAAAAAAAAAATCACATGTGTACCTGTGTTGTCTAAATATCTTTGCATTTCTGACCCATAATTTCAGCTTATATTTCTGCAGAAGATACACAAATGGAGCAAGGTAATCTGTTTCATCCAGTCCCATCAGTGCCATACACCACCCAGTTTCTTTTACCTCTCTATTTATCTCACAGACTCACAAATCTCAGGCTTGCCACTGGATAGAAAAGTGAATCTCTACTTCTATATTCTAAGTCATTTCAGGAGTAAGCCTGAAAAGTGGTATCTTGGCTTCGATGATACTTAAGTTAGCACTTACAGTAAAGGTTATTTTCACACGAAAGACAGTCTTGTGTTTCTTCTTCGAGTCTGTGGTCCCTATGCATTGTCATGTCACTCAAACCCAGCAGGGGTGCAATCATTAATGTATCATCTAAAAATTTCTGGAACCTCTTGGTATTGCCTCTAAGGAGTAAATGGCCCAGGTACTTGGGTCTGTACACTGTCTAAAAGCTTCTGAGATAAATTAATCAGATAGAATATCAGCACACCAAATTTGTGCAGTCTTTTCTACCACTGCAACGGAAGGTGCACATGCTGTTGCAGCAGTAAGGGATAGAGGGAAAATGAGATTGGTTAGCAGCAAGGAAACAAAAGAGAAGCTGAAAGAAAACAAAATATGGAGATGATTTAAAATCACTTATGAGACCTGTTCCTGCTAATGCATTTTTTCAAATGATTATGACTTACATGAAATACATTCAGACATCTTCTTCTCATTAGAAATACTAAGTTGAAAAAGATATAACCAGGATCCCAGTGTGTTCTTCTTACATGAGCTTTTGAACCACAGATACGAAGTTGCATCCAACTTCGGTATGCCTTAATCTCATATGCTGCTGGGTGATGAGACATCTGCGTTCTTACATGGACAATCACATTTACTCTAACAACAGGGAGAATGTTTCTAGAGAACAATTGCTAATGTGTTAGCATGGTTCCTATTCTTCTATTAAGATTGGTATGCTTCATCTTTGTTTTCATATTTTCCTAGTGGTAGAGCTTTGAAAGATTTGCTACAGAGAGCTTTTATTATTACTCACTTCATTTTCACCATCAGACAATATTGTTAAATATAAATGGGAAAAGAGGGAACACCACTGGTTTCAGCCTTCAAGGTAAAATGAGAAGTGTAAGGTTCATACCAAAGGAAGAAAACACATCACTTTTGCTGCCATTCAAAGTCATGGTTAAAGAAGATCAATGTGGCCTGTATGTACTAACTTTCCGAGAAATTCCACTTGTAGAAGGAAGGACAAAGAAGGATGAATGGTAAATGTATATATTCAGCAAGAGACTGTAATATCAGGTAATTTTTTTCATTTTTATTTACAGGTTTCCCTCTCCAAAAAAAAAAAAAAAAAAAAAAAAAAGAGAAAAACTAAACTAATGAGATTGCATAGATTTCCTTCCATAGGAAAGTCATTCTAAGGCTAAATAGTAAGAGGTAGACGAAAAATGAGATTGGTTAGTAGTGAGGAAACAAGAGACTCAGTAGATTTCAAGTGCAGGGGAAAGAGGTTTGAAGATACAAATAATAATCAGAGGCTAAGTTCTGATCTCAGTTACACTGGAGAAAATTCAAAATAATTATTCCTCTGACTTCAGTGGAGTGATCCCAGATTTATGGTACTGTAAATGACAGAAAAAAATGGACCCAATATAAAAATCATTTATCTAAGGCCCTAAGTATAGTTGCACACTTCAATCTGTAAATAATGCCACCAATGCACATATGGCTAATTTGCATCCAGACTATGAGAACATATCCAGTGCTGATTTCCAGGATGCTTGAGCACTAGGCAGTGCCAAAATAAATTCCCATAGCCTTCATAATTCTTCCAACTCTTGGTGTTGGGAAGAAGATGCACTACAAATATTTTGGAAACAAACAAACAAAAAAAAGTGTAATTTTATCTGTTACATGATTAGGTATTGGATAATTCTTACAAGAAAAAAAAGAAAAGAAAAAAGAAAAGAAATAAGGCATAGAAGGCAGCACTCCATGTCTGCTTGCATGAGATCTGTAAGTTCCCTCCTCTCAATAAGTTGTTTTTATCTAATTTGTCTCGTACTGAGAGCAGAACTTTAGGAGCAGCTTGAGGTTTCTAAGAATAAACCATGCTTCAAAGGAAGGAGGGCTCTAAGTAACGCTGGAGAACAGTGCTTGGAGTACATACATTTAACACACACAAAAGTTAAATACAGTTATTTAATTTAGATTCCTTCTATAATCACATATTTATATTAAGATGTTGCTGAAGCCAAATTGAAATTTATATTACTAGAAGGCAAAGATGATATAAAATCAGAATTATTCATCAACTCAGCAAGAGAAAAATAATTCTGCCAAAATGCCAAATATTGTTCTGGGCTTTATACCAGCTCTGCAGCGTGGGGTGAAGAGTTGGAAAATGCACATCGTGGTTTACCAGGCCTTGAATAAAAGGAGGAATATATGTCTAAGTCTAACAAATATATAAACCCTCTTTTCTTGTATCAATATTTTATGTTATTTTACTTTTTTTTTATTTTTTATTTTTTCATCAGGGAAGAAGGATTCTCCTGTTACCACACATGGGAGGTGATGAGACCCTCCAGTAAATGGCAGATTAATCACAGCTGACTCTGTGCTGCAGGTGGATCCCATTAGACCCTTTAACAACAGAAGAGATGGGGAAGTGGCCCCCTTGGAGGGAATGGGACAGAAAACATTTCTGGGAAAAAAAAGAAAAAAGGGGGGTGGGGAGCAGCTAAGCCTAGAATGGAGCCTTGGGAATGAGCAGGAAGTTTAAGTACATATTTTAGTTGAGAAGACTAAGATTCAAGAAAGGTGATTTTTCACTCTTTTCAAGGAGCACATTGCTTCTGCTTTAAGGTGGGTATAGAGTTCAGCTACTGGCAATGTACCACACACATACACTAATAATGGAGGCATAACAATTTAATGTGTTTGCAAATCATTCCATTTTATCTGTACTCATGTGTAGATGTTGGATGTTTAGGTCTTGTAAAGCATTCTGTAGAGGGGAAAGAAATAGAGATGTTCAGAGTACTGCTATTAGGAACATTTACAGAACATAGTTTCTGTTATTTCCTCAGATTCTCCTTAAGAGTTGATAACTGAAGTTCTGAGGTAATGGTTTTTGAGATCCTTGGAGACCTATAAAGAGAGAATAAATACGTGATGTGTTTAAGACCAATGAAAAATACCTCTTCAAGAAAAAAACCCTTCATACTCAGACAATGACAAAAACCTTTTTTTTTGCCTAATTCATTAGGAAATCAGAAAGAAGGTCATAATTTTCAAATTGCTTGGTTCTATTGCAAACCATAAATAACATTTCTTAGGGTCTGTGAAGTACAGAAAAGATTATTCTTTGTGGAGATGGCTAACGTTATCCTCGATGCTTGTTACATTTCTTCGTGTTACGTTTCAATGCAGGAAAATTTTTTGTCACTGTAAAGCATTAACCAACTACTGAAAACAAGCAAAGAATCGGTGTACTTTGAAAATAGATGCCATATAGCCTATTTCCTATAATAGATGCCATATAGCCTATTTATATAATAACTCTTGAGGCTGAGGCTCTGTTTATGGTGGTTTTTTTTTTGGATGGGTATTTCTCTAGGCAATGAAAGTGCTGATGAAAGTCCAAATCCTAGTAGGTCTAAGGTAGGGCCATGACCTGACAGTGTGCCTGAGGTCCCCTATGGATATTTCAGGTCAGAAGTGCTCAGTGAACTTGCATGATGCTTTGATAGAAGAGCAAAATATTTTGCTTGTTTATGAGCTATAGAAAAGCTGCCTAGAGTTCAATGTCTCCGGGCTTTTAATAGATTGAACCGGAACTTAACCCAGACACCAGACTAACATCTTGAGACACAGAGAGTTTGTGTCAAACCTGGGTGACTGGCAGGTTTAATTATAGCGTTTGATGACTGTTTTGCAACATCTGAGCCCCTTTGAACTTTGCAATGGACAACAGCGTTGAAAGGCTATGAAATAAACTCAGCTGAAAAATGAATCAAAAGATACTTCTTCCAAAACTCATAGAGGTCCCTCTTGTTTATTTGAGGTCTAGATATAACACACAATTCCAGTATGTCTGTGACTCTAGATTTCTGGCTGAGAAGTAACATGCTTTTTATCAAAACGATGGACAGTTCCATGGGTACTTGTCCCAAATCCCTCTCCCTCTCTTCACAAACACTTTTCCTTTGCTATCTGTTGTATGGTCCTTTTTACTGCAATAGCGCAAGAAAACCCATGAAGGTGAAAGACACAAAATTACATTCTAGATGGACGGAAGAATAAACAGTAGGAGGAAAAAAAGCAAGCTCAGAGGGAAAAAAAACACTAGAGAAGCAGTGATATCTGAGGACTTAGCTTTGCTCAGAAATCATGTGCACGGTATCAGAGAAGATTCAGCCCTAAGGCCGAGGCCAAAGGCAACTGGATTATGAGACCACACTTTTGAGAAGGTGCTAGGTAAGTGTGAATTGTAAAGGTGCAAGAGAGTCTATAGACTAGGAAAGTGCCAACTCATTCAGTCTGAGAAAACCAAGAACACTTTGGGACTCAAAATTTGAGTCCAGAACATAAAAATGACGAATGTTCATCTGGCTTCTACTATTTACACTGAAACACAGAATTCATCTTAATAAATTCTTCTCAAAGAAGGAAGTTGACAAAAGCAGCAGGTATTACTAGCTGGAGGAAAAACTTTCTAGTGCAGATCATTCCAGGGGATTTGAGCCCACTGTGATTTCTGAAATGAATTAATTCTAGTGAATTCCTAAAAAGATGTTAATTAAAAAAAAATAGTTAAAGTTAACATAAAGTGAACAACCAACAACGTTCAGTGTCAAAATTTGCATAGTCTCTCCAGAGAATAGGCAGTCTGGCCAGTTGCAACAGCTTCTGAAAGTTACAGCCATTATGCAGAACGCAGAAGCTTGTTACGTTTCTAGACAAAATCAGCCTCGTAATTACATCATGTTCAAAACAAACACATCATCAGAGATCTGTCAGCAAAGAATTCTTTATTCAGCAAATAATTTCAAAGAAGAGACAGCATTCTCAAAAATAGCAGAATGCTTCCTTCTTCACAAACAGAAATGAAGGAGAAATTAAATCATCAAATTAGCTGCTACAGTTTACCAGTGTAAGTACAACTGCTCTGAGCGTCTTCAGCAGTATGTTTCTGCATGCAACTTGGAATGAAAAGCAGAGGATAGAAATGTCTCAGAGTGGGACAGGCTAAAAGATTTTCTTGCCTTTTCTTTTGCAAGGGCAGCCAGAATATCAAGCCTGATGTTTAATCAGATGTTCTGTTGGCTCACAGAATGAGAGCTGAGAGGGAATTTCAAATTACTGAAATGCACTGAAATACACCATAATTCTTGGAATTTCCTCTTAAAAAAAAAAAAAAAAGGAAAAAAAAAAAAAAAAAAAGCAGTATTTCTTAGGCCAGAAATGCCTGGAAGAACATCTAATAGAGATAGATGGCACACATGAGGATTAAGGTTCCATATTAAATAGACCACAAATATCCACTGTTATTTTATGATAAACAATCACTTTTTAAACTCATTCTCATTATTATATTTTGTTTTCTGTCCAAATCCAATTGGTCTGGGGATATCCTACTATGATTTTTTTTTAAAGTTCTTTGTTTTGTTTGGTTCCTCTAGGAAGATTTGGAGTTCAAAATGTTAAGTCTGAAACTTGGATTCAAAAGCAACTCCCTCGAGAGCTGCTTTATGATAGACAGGATTCCTCTCTGAGGATGCTTGGTAGCTCCTGTATTCTTCTCAGTCTTGTCTCTTCTCCCATCCTCCCACCATCTGTGTGGCTTTGGAGAGGGACAGCTGAGAAAAGCAAGCCCCGAATTCTTGCTGCTAAAGATACCATCAAAACTGGAAGCTCTGGACTCAGAATATATTTTACAGTTTTGATTTTCACTGTGTCCTATGCTGTTGGTGGCTGTTCCACCCTTCCAGTTGTAGCTATTCTCCCTGTCTCTCTTCTCTCAGCATGTCAGTCTACTTAGCTGTTCCTTTCTAAAGGAACCACCCAAAATAAACAAATGTTTGGGATTATGATGTGTTTTGATGGCATGAGCTAACTAGAAGGAACACGGTGACCTTCTAGCTCATAAAAAGCCATGAGTCCCTTTCACAGAGAAAGCACAAATTACAGATCTTGACAAAATTCAACCTCGGAAAAATTCTTCCCCTTACCCAATGCCCTTTGAGTTTTAATTAGCTCATTTAGAGTTCCAGGACTCTTTCATTTGTACTTATGTCTGCATATTCTGGTCAGTGAAGAGACAGAGAGAACAGAATTTGTTCATCGTCTCCATCAGCTTCACGTTATCCTTCTCCTTTCCCAAATGAACGGTTGTTTAGTTAGTGCCCACTACAATTTTAGGCAGAAGAAATGGTATCTCAAAGATCAGCCATCCTCATTACCATTCCCACTGTAGTGCTAAGGCAAAGTATTTAATATTAATGACACTGATATTCCTGCACTGTTTGTCCTGCATCTACAATGCTTGGTCTCACTGTAGGAAGATGAAGCAAAAATGAAGGAACAGCACAGTCTCATAACCAAAATGGTGCACAGAAAACAAAATGGATTTTCTAATGTGATATTTACTAAATCATCATAGAGAGTGACAAGCAAAACTCGCAGCCCACACAGTCATGGAGTGGTGTTGGCGATTTAATGGGAAGCTCAGTTGTTTCTGGATTAAGGCTCTAACATGGTGCCAGGGGATACCGTGTTGCTGGAGATATCGTTATTTAACTGAGGTGTTTTGTCATTAATATTGCACATTACATGCAAGAATAAGACAATGTCCCCATTCTAAAGAGGACGCAATCAAAAGCACGACTGCAGCTCAACCCCAGAGGAGAACAGGAGGGAATAAGATACATACCCATCAAATAGAGTGGAATATGAGGGTATATATGTGTTCCACCAGATGAGGAGGGGGAGGGAGAGACACAAGGAAGAAAGTCTCCAGTCTTCTCACAACACAGAATGCATAAGCTGTAGAGGACTAATACCTTGCAACACACTTTGAAAGACAGGTTGCATTTTGTATTGATAAACAGTATTTACAGGTACAAAAGTTCTTTCACCTTCCCCTGAGCAGCAAGTGACGGAAAAAGTTTCAAGTTACCCTCAGTTTAAAAGGTATAATAATGAGAAGATAGAATACCCATAAAAGGCAAGAAAAAAGCAGAAGTCCTACTTGTTACCCATAATCCACAAAACTTCCTAAAACACAGCATGTAGGACATTTGACACCAGCTTAAATAAATACATTCTGCCTACCTAAAATTCATTTCTTGTTTTAATTTGATATGTTAATCACACTTGGTTTAGATTTAGTGCAGTGGAGATATTCTATTAGAACAGAATTAGTATGCGGTAAAGTTCATTTAAGAAATAATGTGATTTACATAAGCCTTACTGGGTTTCAACAAGAACCCAGTGAATTACCCCAATTGCCTAAATCTCCTCCTTCCTCATAATCCTTTCTAGCTCTTCCAACCCTTTCCCTCTAGATAATCCACTCACTTTTTTTTTTTTTTTTCCTAAATACAATCCCCAGAAATTTACTGAAGTTACCACATACAACTAGCCCTTCTGTTTTCCAGCATCAACAAAAATCAGATACAACGCAGACGAGGAAAGACACACCAACACCGTATTAATTACCAGAGCGTGCACACAAAAATCCAGTTCACAGTCAAAACGTAAGGCTCATCCAAGTAGTTTTTTTTAAATTGTATACAGAGATAATATGAGCTTGGAGTCTGAGACTGTAAAGCGAAACCCATGACTAGGTGTAGACCAGCGGTCCCCAACCTCTCCTGACCTCGGACTATAACTCGCTCAGCATTGCGTGCTGTGGGCAACTTCATGCTCTGCTCTCCCCGATGGCCTTTAGCTATAACTTTTTAATTTCCTGTAGCTCTGAGCAGCATCAGGAGGTCTCCCAGATCTCTGCTGCTCACTAACCCGCGGGCTGGGGACGCCTGAGAGGTAGATGAGGTATCATCTGACTTGGCTAAGGATCTCCTTGTCCATTGGGGTTGATGTGGGTGGGATATAGAAACTCTAAAACTCTATAGAAACTTCTGGGTGGACTT
>VZSV01000145.1:1900461-1939643 GCA_013398735.1 Nothocercus julius
CGGCGGGGGCAGCCGCTCTCCGTGACTCGTCGTGGTGTCGGTGCCGCCCGGCGCCCCCCGAGCCCCTCCGCGATGCTGCTGGCGGAGCAGGCGCAGAAGTGGTTCCCCACGCACGTGCAGGTGACGGTGCTGCAAGCCCGAGGGCTGAAGGCCAAGGGCAAGAGCGGCACCAACGACGCCTACACCATCATCCAGCTGGGCAAGGAGAAGTACTCCACCTCGGTGGCCGAGAAGACCCTGGACCCCGTCTGGAAGGAGGAGGCCTCCTTCGAGCTGCCCGGGCTGCTCATGCAGGAGAATCCGGAGAAATACGTGCTCTACCTGGTGGTCATGCACCGGTCGCTGGTGGGGCTGGATAAGTTTTTGGGACAGGTGGCGATCAATCTGAATGATGTCTTTGAGGACAAGCAAAGAAGGAAAACTGAGTAAGTGATGGCTTTTTTTTTTTTTTTTTCATTATAATTGTTATGCCATGTAAACTTGCTTTTTATTTTTATTTATTTTTATTTGTGTATTTATTTTTGTGGGAACCTTATTATTAAAGTGCTATAATGTGAAAATAGGGTGCTGCTCTGTGCCATGATATGCTCCAATCCCTGACATGAGCAGTTTGGCTTGGGGGACTGACCCCTCTAAAGAGAAGCGTCCTGTAGTCGCCATGGTCGGCCTGCACAGAGAAGGACACCAATAATAAATACCAACATTTTTTCAAAAATGAGTGTTTGCAATATGGTCTCATTGCTCTGTGGTTCTTTTCCTAATGATTCCGTCATTCTGCCTGATGCTGTATCCACATTCAACTTGAAACCCAGGTTAAACTGTGTATCCCGTGAAGCCTGATATCATTCTTTCTGAAATTGTTTTTCTTCAATTGCTGCAACCAAACGTCTTTAAACACTTTATATTTACAGCTTAGTGACCGAGTGAAGTCTTACACTGCGGAACGGTGCTTTTCTGATCTCGCTTAGGCTTGATCCTGCATGATCCTGCAAGCTGCTCTGTGCACAGGCCTCTACAGAGACGACTGAAGAAAAATATGTGCTATTGGAGGAGCCTCCATCACCACCTGCGTGGTCTTTTGTCAAATAAAATTGTGGTTTGCCAGAAAACTATGACATGAGACTATAAAAAGAAAATTAAAAGTGTAATGATCACAGCAAATTATTAGGCTGTATGTAGATGTATCTGACTCTTTCTCTGGGTGAGGTGAATCTAGTTTTCAACTAGAGTAGAGATGTTGGTATAATCTGTCGTGTGGACATGGTTGCACAAAGATGTCCCATACCAGTAGATGGGAATAAACTGTATAGGTGTAGTATAAAGCATACCTATACCTTGTCAGGTGTTCATATTACACCTGTCTGCGCTATTCGTGTTTGTTTTCTTGCCATATTTTTCTTATACTTATCCTGAAGAAGCAGTACAAGAACAGCATGGAGAGCTCAAAGCTACTTATCCCTAAGCAACAACATACAACTGCTGACAGATCTCATATTTCTGCTGAAACTGTAAGTGATGGTGGGTTTGTGTGAGGCTGCAGGATTTTGTACTGATGTGACAAAGATGCTGGTGCATTTTATCTTTTGCTGACTCTGCTGGCGAGCAGAGCGTCAGGACAGACAGTTGGAAGCAGTAATGGTTATAGCAACACTAGCTGTATCTTGTTGGTCAGAGCCTGGACCATACTTGCTATTTCTGCAGACACCATCTCAAAAACCTGGTTCTGTCGATGTGCAGCCGTTAATTAGGGTTGCAGACCAAAAGGTTGCCCATCTTAAGGACAAAGCAGTTGCAGTACAGCCTTTTTGCAATATGGTAATGCCTGTAGCCTTAGGGTCTTCATTTCTGTTCACATTGGATTCAAAAGAGTTCATTGCTCTTTAGACATGAATCTTAATTACAGTTAATGATTATAAATATTTATCTTGCAACTTGGTAGGCATCTGGTTTAGTTTATATACCCGTCTAGTCTGCAGAAAAGTGAATGAGTGGTATAAAATGATACTAAATCCAGAAACCAAGTAAAAAGAAACTCATAAACTGGAAGAAAAAATGTAAATTATTCAAGCATTATTGTGATTAGAAAAAGAAAAACAAACAAAAAAGTTGCTTTATTTTGGAACCATACCTTTCTGCCTCACTTTACCAAAAGCAGTGTTGGAATGTCACAAGATTATTGCTAAAGTTAACTGGCATAATTAACATGGTCTTTGCGAGAGCTGATTATAGCTTCAAGTATTTCCAGTATTCCTCTATTTGAAGGAGGCAGCAGTTAGCTTGTCTTCATGTCATCTTTACTTTTTCATTCCTTCTTCTGAAGTTCGGAAGAGGACATCCCAGCATGTTGCATTCTATGTTGAAGTGCAGCTCTGCTTCCTTAGGCTGCGCTTCCCTCTGCAATTCCCGGGGCTCCGTGCGGATGCTGTGCTGTCTGCGAGCGAGACTTCAGAAAGGAAGTCTGGTGGGAAAATTTTACAAACAGCCCCAGTCCTGTTTTCAGAAGTTACTTGAGTATTTAAGTCTGCAAATCTTACTAAAAGTTGATGGGTCTTAGGCTTGTAGGGCCCAACAGCCTTCCCTGTAGAAGTCACACATATGTGCAGAAGTGCAGGTAGGGAGTTAGTAGGGTTTTGGGCAGCTCATATTCACTCAGTGCTCATTTAAATTCCTCTGAGATAGAAATTACTGAAAATCCAGTTCTCGTATCAGTGCCTAGAAACCTAGAAAAAGGTAGCCCTAAGTTGCTTTTGAAAAAATAATTTTGAGTCTTTAAGCATTTAGATGGTTTTGAAAAGTTAATGTGGTTGTCTGCTTTTGTGTCCTCATGCAATGCACGTGTGTTGTTGTTGTTTTCTTTAAACATTAGTTGAAGATCTGTGGATGCAATATTTATATGTGCATGTGAGAGGAGGGCAAACCTTTAGGAATACATACACAAATGTGATCTCAGGCAAATGCTTTTTCTCACTTTTTTTCTTTAATTAAATCCTTTTGATATATTTTTTTTTGAGTCCTAAGTTGGCCGTAGACTAAATGTGATGTTTTTGGACCTGACGACCATTTAGCTGTGACCATAGTATGGGAACTGAGATACTCTGTGCCTTTCAAGACCAAGTCCAATGTCTTTATTAACAAAGAATTCTGATGCTTGAAAGCTATATTCATTGTTTCAGAAACACTAATCTGTTTTATTAAGCAATGTTTTTGCTTTCAAATATGTTCAACAGGCTTGTGGTATTATTAAACCCAGAGTTATTTTCTTATGTTGATGTAACCTTAACATTTCTTGCTTTGTTTGGGGATAAATGAGATCCAGTTATTTGATGAAGTGTCTATTGGTAATATTTCTACTTTTTAATATATTTAATAGCTTCCTCTTTCCAACACAGCTGTACATATGGTGCTGTAAGAGACAGACTCAAGAGTCACTAGGGTATTGCAAAAAAGATATTTAATATTCTACACAATGCTGAACCCTGTCAGCAATTCCCTAGTGCTTTTTTAGCAAAGAGGTATGAGAAGTGAACGCTACCAGCTGATTTAAAATTCTTAGGAAAACTATAGGGTGTGTGACATTCAGCTTTTTTTTTTTTTCTTTTTTTTTATTTTGGGAGAAATGTGTTTACAAATTCATTGGAGCTTCAAAAGCATGCTAGAGAAAAAATATTTTTTTATCGTGTTAGTTTTTCTTTTGTTCTTACTTGTGACACCTTAAAAAAAAAAAAGTTTAAAAAATATGCTCCCTGAAATGACGTTTTCAAGCAGAGGCCTGGTAATAGGATTTGTGTTCTATTAAACTTCCTCTGGCACCAGATTTAGTGAAAGAAAGCAGTATATTTAGTGTAATCTCATAGTGAAAATTCTGTACACGCACATGCAGTGTCCTTTCTCTTTCTTTCTGAAACTGATGATTCTTCACTTTCTTAAAAGTGAAACTTCCTGGAGCAGCTAGATCCAGATGTGGCTCAGATGGTCCCTTTCCAGGTCTCCTGCAGGGACCGCAGCCAGAGCATCTGCAGGATGCTGGTTTGGGCTCATTCTGTCTTGGTGCAGAAGTGCCCATCACACACTTGCAGCTTTGCAAAGTCCTGTCTCTGCTGACTCCACTGTAGTCAGAAATGGAGAGGCTCTTTTTATTTCTGCTCAAGTTCTCATCTCCAGAGATGAAAACTAGAGTATTGATCCATTCTGCTGTTCAGATCCCAGATGCTGGGAAATATTGCAGAGCTTTTTGTAGGTGATGGAAAAGCTCAGAAAACACTGCTTTATTGGAGGTATACTTAGCATAAACTTTAAAAAATTTCAAGTCTGCTTAAATTTCCACTATGGTTTTATTTTTATAATAAAATCTTTGTTTTTTTGTGTTTGTTTTTGACATCCTCATATATCCTTGATAATTGAATTTGTTAGGGGGGTTTTTGATTTTTTTTTTTTTTTTTTTTTTTTTTTGGTCTTCCAGTCTTCCATTACAAAATAAGTACAGCTCTTCTGCTTTTGCATTTTACATTTAAATGATGATCAATCGGCATGAACAATATGTTGTTTGTAAAGCATACGTCTCTTTTATTGTGATTTCTAGTCAGTTACAGTTTAGCTCAGCCTTAGTACTGCTGAAGATCAGGCAAAGCATGACATAATATATAAAACAAAATTTCTAATTATTGTGGAATAAAAACTCTGTTTACTGACAGTTTCATTTACTAAAGTATTTTTATTAATATTTCTTAATGTCTTTTTATTAGTTTTTCTTAATGTCTGTGCTTAATTTTTTTTTGTTTGTGTGCTAAATGAACAAATGCAGCAATACAAGAATGGATTTCCTTCAGTTTTTAGCATGATGTTACTTATTTCATTGGCATTCACTTGGTTCTTGTTATTCTATAATTCCACACTGTTTATTGTCCATTCCTTTATTACCTTTCCTGGAGATCTGATTTAAGATGCAACACTGGAATGTTAAAACTTGAGGGTTTGTTTCTTTGGTTCAGTTATTATTTCTTATTGAAATTTTTTTGAGGAGATTTTTATTATTTGTGACTCAATTTCCCTTTTCCCTGGTTTCTTTATTGTCTAACTGCCCTCCAAATTGCAAGGACCACTGACAAAGATATTTATCTGAATATAATCCAGTGAAAGTATCTTGACCTTATCTAGGGTGCTTTTCTTCTGCTTCCAGCAATCATGTAAGATAGTCACAAATAACAAGGGAAAAGAGAAAAATTGAACTCAGTCACTACCCCTTGATGCTAGGATTCTTTATTACTTCCGAGCTTCCTGAAAGAGATGGGAATTCTGTGACTTCCTCCAAAGTAATGCGAGTTCCAGCAGTGTAAGCAGGAGGCAGGCTCTCAAGTAGGTGTCTTCAGATGCACCTTGAATTCTGTACAAGCAAAACCAACTACTAGTAAATAGCGTGATTGCCATGGGGTCAGTGCTTGTTAGCAGCCCGAGCTGTTTACAAAATAATTATACAAAGCATAATAAAATATAAACACTACTTACGCATTGTGAGTCTTAAATTTAAGCCAGCAAAATGCATTTCAGAATGTAGTTGTTGAAATGTATGACCATAAAAGAAATCAAAATGTTGCGGTGTAGGGTAAGTGGAAAAAAGCCTGCTTTCCTAAAAGCTGTACTTAGAAGTGTAGTAATGATGAGATTTCTGAAAGGCTCAGAAATGTTAAAAAGCCTGGAGGATGTTAACAGCTTTGTTTACCTTCTGTCATGGCTCATTCAGTGAATGTATAATAGGAAGGAAAGTTAGTGCTGGGAACAAAAGGGAAAGGTGGTTATAGGCATTTATGCTTTAGGGGAAACCAAAAAGTTGAGCCCAGTAGTAGCTGAGTGGGATTACAGCAGTATTCCGAAGGGATCTAATAATATTCCCAGCCTTTACATTTCAGCAGTGAAAGCAAGCAGATACTCTGAGTAAGTCTCGATTCTGAGTCAGAATCAGAGTGCCGTCTGTGCTGAACTTCTTCCATGCTCTGTTTTCTGTACTCACGTGTGCGTGTACACACATGTGCACGCGCACACTCTCCAGAAATAGCTGAATGGGCCTTATTTTTCATTCGGCTGCTTCAGTTCTAAAATAAAAATTTTCACACATAATCTTTATCCCAAATAATCAATAATATAAACTAAGGCAAATTTAGTTACTTTGATTCCAGTTGCTGTTTGCTAACCTTTTAGGCTCCTGTGGTATGTGTCAGTTCCCATGTGTTTTGGGGTGTTACAGTGTTGCTCTGTAATATTTGTTTTTGAACTCTATTTTGTGTGTTTCCTTTCATTTGGCTTCCAGAAATTAATTGTATTCATCTTTCTGAACGTCATCACTTATTTTAATATTTAATTCATTCCCTTCTTCATTTCCCTTCATACACCACATGTGATGTGTCCTCTGTACCCTTTCCTGAATTTTACTATTTAACAATTTTGGGGGCAGTCTGTTGCCCCAAATGATTTATCACAAAATTAATGATCACAAATGTGAATGATTTATCACAAAACAGACTTCTGCATTTTTTTTAAAGTGCACTTGCTGCTAAGGAAGATGTTAGATGGGCAGTTCTGTGGTTTAGGTTTGATTTTTACCCATGGGCTATGCCAAATTAGTGAGATTTTGGTGCAGTAAATATTTTTGGCATACCTAACCAGAACGTAAGTAATCCAAGCTGAAGAGGTAGTTCTGGAAAGTTGAGAAGTAAGGCAATATGTGGGAAAATTCCTTTAATAATTTTCATGTTGGGTAGTGGAAGGCAAACCAAGTCAGAAATTCGTCTTTCCTCTACAGCTACTCCTACCAGCTAGAAGGTTCTAATTCCTGTTGAAATGGATAGATGAGCATCCCAGTGGTTCTGGAGGTATTAGAGTTGTAGGTATATAATGAAGATTGCATAATGATTTTTCTTATCCGTAGCATTAGTCATATGGTGAGAAATATTTTCAGTGAAATTTCTGCAACAGGAGAGAGAGCTGCGTCTTGGAGCTGTGAGATACTATGACAGTTTTGAGATTAAGGCATCATGACAACAGCATGCTGCTATGAGAAGAAAAACAAGATAGTGATTTCAAAATATTTGCTGAATGCAGGATGGAGTGCATAATGTGATGAGTATAGATAAGCAAAAGTGAGTTGGAAAGGAAACCAGAAAAAGGGGAAGGAAAAGAACAGCTGAAGAAATCTTGTTGAAAATATGAGCCAGATAGATGGAGCAGGCAGCCAGCTAACTTGCTCACTAGTAGTATCTTAGTTCAGGGTTTTTTTTTTGACTCTTCATGTCTACTTTTGTTAAGGTGAAGGGTTTGGCAGTGCTAAAATGATGTGTTTTATTTCAGATGCAGAAGATTGCTACTTTCTTTCCCAGAAAAAGAGAAGTCCCCCCCCCATTCCCCCACCCATGCTTAATCATAGGGCAAGATTAAGTAATTTCTTCATTGTTACAAAATAGCCTTGTTATGGAGGGTGGGTTTTATGCGTTGACTCCCAGCAGGACTTTTCCTATTCAGCTTCAGCCTCGAATCTTGATCTCTGTGAGAGTGTTCAAAACAACAACAACAACAAAAAAAGGCAGAGAAGTCAGACGATTGAATGGCAATATAATACTTAAAAAATAAAAATAATCAGAACCCTGTGCAAGACAGAGGAAGCCCATTAACACACTCCTCAAAAGCATATGAGAAGAAACAGGAACTGTTCTGATGGAAACCATAGGGGAAACACAGAAATTAGAGGGTGTATGGAGGCCGTTGCCCTACAGAACATTTGAAGGTGAGAGCAAGAAGTATGAATGTGATTCAGAAGGCAACAGGGCTTTCTTTGAAGTTGGGAAAATTTGCCAGACTTTGTACAAGGTCTGTTTAAATAAAGACTGTCTGCAAGACTGGATGTAATATTTGGTTATTAAATAAAAGGGCATCTGCTCTCGTAAAAGCCACCCTGTTTTGTTCGTATATGTTATTGGCTATTTTCCTATTTTGTACAGGCTTTTTCTATAGAATAAGCTCATGGCAGCCTGACAAATGGAGCATTTATTGTGGCTAAAAGTTCTGTAAACAAAACCAAAATAGCAAGTTTTATTGACTTTTATAATGCATTACAATTTTGAAAATTGGCAGTGATAGAGTGGAATTTAGTATTCTAGGGCCAAAATGTTGTTATCTGAAAACAGTGGACTTTATTTTCCAATTCTTTTTTTATGTTATATACAATGCTATTTCTCTATTTGCTGCTCACGCCCATATGTTGTAGAAGCAGATTCTAATGAGAAACATTTACAGACTCAGTTGCTCATTCGTGTACAGCTCCACACAAGACTTTTTTCTGTTTGCATTTATTCTCATCTGCTTAAAAAAAATAATTATTTGCCTTTGAATTAGAAGAAAATCATGAACTGAGTCTGCTTCTCATATTCTGCTGTTATGAGCTGAAGCATATGGAACCTTCATTACAACTAAAACGAGATAAACTCTCCAAGGTAACAAAAAACCTCCATGAAATTTCTATAAAATTAAATATATGTGTTTTTTACAAAGATCCGAGCCAGCAATCATTATTCAAACAGAAATTCCACTGAAGTCCAGAGGAATTTTGCTGGAATGAAAGGTTTATGATTAAATTCTTTTGGAATCAGTAGTGGTGTTGATCCTAGTCCCAACAGGTATGAGATCCAGTCCCTGGTGGGATTCTGTTGTCTTATTTGAGTGAGAATATCCTCTTTGTTAGCTTTTCCATCTGAATTTATTTTTGGTATAAAGTTCTTCAAAACCTATTCTGAAAACAAAAGTGCCAACTGCAAAGGCAATGCACTAGTTGTATGTTGAAATTCTCTCCTTCAGGGTTAGGAAATGTTAAAATAGAGATGCCATTAGCAGGTGAAGACTGATAGCGACACAGAGTACTTGTTAATTCATAATAAGAATGTCAATAATTACATTGTTTTCAAAGGAAAAGTTTCCTTCCAATGTCAATAATTCCGTTGTTTTAAAAGGAAAAGTTTCCTTTCATACAGCATAAGCTTAAGAGTACATGTCTTGATACTGTTCTAGAACAGGTTTGCAATATCAGACAGCAATTTAAAGTTTCAATGATTGCCACTGCAAACATACTAAAATTCATGAATCTTATCAGATACAGTATTAATGCTGAGATATGTGCAAGGAAGGAGAGTTAGAAGGAGAAAATACTTCCTTCCACTGTAGGCTGAGCCATTAAGTTTGAATCTCAGAGTGAGGTCCTCTAAAGAACACTGCTTTAGGTCTCTCTGTCCATTAAGCCTCTTCAAACACCAAGTTTGCTGACTGGTCCTTAAGCGTGTGCTCTTCTGTCTGTGAACGCAAACAACATCATCTCTTGTTCATTTTAGTGAATGAGCTAAATTCACTCTAACCAACCTAACCAACCATGGCAAGGCCTTTCTCAGTTTCAGGATGTTTTTTCTTGAACAAGCAAAATCTGTTTTAATTGAAAATATATGGCCCAAGTCTCATGCAGGTTTATTGGCAAAGTTTTGCTTGTTGTGGTTGTGTGTTTTTTTGCTTTCTTTTCTTTTTCTGTTCTCTTGCCTTCTCTGACAGTTGTGTAGTAAATAGACCAGCTTCTGTTTATGTTTTCATTAAATATTCTGTAGATGAATTAAGGAGTTTCTGGAATCAGAAACCTAGAAGGGAAGTCTTATTAACCTAAAAGGAAAATGATGTCCACTTTTTATACAGTTAAAATACTTCATTATTTGCATGAACATTTAACATATATAGGTAGGAAATTATCTCACAAATTGAAGAAAAACTTCCTTCCTAAGAGTTTAATTGCCCTACCTTTTTTGACTTAAGAGTCTGCTCCTCTGGATCTGCGTTGTCCTGTATTAGGACAGAGGGTTTCTTATGTTTCTTTATTGTTCTGTTTTAATGTGATGTATAAAATGTTTTGGACATCGCAAAGCAACAAATAAGTCATAATACTCATTCCTCTTTATTATTTCTTTGGCAGGTCACCTTTAGGAGTGTTCTGTCAACTCAAAAAATGGTATCTCTGCCTGAAAACCTGATTTCAGCTGTCACCTTTAAAAATATTTATGAAATCTAAAAGGAAATTGAGGGCTATTTTTCTCTTTTTTTGACCTTGTTTTGTGTATTTGACAGTGTTGAATAATGTATGTATTGCTGCATAATCAATTTCACAGCTGGGCTGGTAGGCAGGTTCACATTTTAGTCTCCAGTTCAGAAGTTATTCCGTCCTATAAGGTGCTACACTGCTTTAGCACGTGTGCACGCATTGCTCCTGACAATACACTGTGGTGTAGGACAGTAATACAGTAACTGAGGGGTTGCTAACACCCCAAAATTTAACGTTCTATTGATCCAGCTTATGTATGAATGGAGTTATATATTTTATATATATACACCTATATGTATGTATATGGGTATATTTATCTATAAAGTAAATTAATGATTTATTTTTTAACATTTGAGAAGGTTTTGTGCACTTTTCTGGAACTCGTGGCTGTAGCATCATTGCTAGATGGGTAAAAGAGCTTGTTTTTTAGGTGATTTTTCTTCTCTTCCCCGAAGATTTTTAATGAGCTTGGGAACCAGTGTATTTCTTTTATGATAGCAGACAGTGAATTAAGTGCTATGGTACTTGTCGTATGGTGGGAGAAGTATTAGAAAACTCAGGTCCTCCAAAAAGATAAAAATAGAGAAGATAGAGAAGATGTGAACATAGTCAGATGGGTTTAGGACAGTTCTTCGAGGCATCTGTATTTGAAATATGCCCATGTGCCCTTTCTGAAATAAGAGAAGACCATTGGTGATATGTACATGAAGAGCACTATAGGGAAGGGGTAAGATATGGATGATGATGATGAAGCCTTTATTGGCCCTGTCCAAGAAGCACACTTAGTTTTTTGAAACAAATGATGACACCTTTGCTCTCTGTCCATGGAGTGAAGGGCTATGGAACCGTTTCAAAGTCTGGGCAGATAATGCTGGACTTAATGCTACTGGTGGCCTGCAAAAAAAAAAGGGGGGGAAAAATGTTTGTTGGAGTATAAACCTAAGTAAAATCAAAGGGAAACTGCATGAAGTATTTGTCATGCAATATACGTCCAGGTAATATACATCACTGCTAAGTAAAGGCCACTTGAAAAATGTCAGAACTTTTAAATGGCAAAATAAAATTTACTTGTATCTATAATTAATGTTAGATAGAAATTCTGCTTTGTAAGCAGATGTGAACTCTTTAAATTTGATGAAGTTTAGAATGCTTCCACCAAATTGACTTTGGTCCTTGAAACAAGAGAACAGAGCAAAAGGCTTTTGCTTGTTCATTTACTAATTGTTTTAAAAAGAAAAGGAGCCAGAAAGGTTTTTCAATAGGAATGTTTTATTTTTAGTGTGGAATTCATTTTTCATGTTTTTGAGTTTTAATAGCGAGATAGAAACATTGATGAAAAGCATAGTTTAATGTGTAACTTCTAGAACACACAGCATGACTTGCTCTTTTTCTCCTTTAAGGTGGTTTAACCTAGAGCCCAAGCAAGGAAAGAGAACTAAAGACAGAGGAGAAATAAAGGTCAATATTCAGTTTATGAGGAATAACATGACAGCAAGCATGTTTGATTTGTCAATGAAGGACAAAACCAAATCCCCTTTCGCTAAACTAAAAGACAAAATGAAGGGTCGAAAAAATGACGGGACATTTTCGGATACATCCTCTGCGATCATTCCAAGCACCCACACAGCAGATGCAAACACAGAGGTATACAGTAGCGAAGTGCAAATGAAATCAAAACCAAAAAAGCCTTTCCTGCTGGGACCTCAGCGACTGTCGTCAGCTCACTCCATGTCAGATTTAACAGGACCACACGTCACCTCAGAAAAAGTGAAGTCCGGCGCCGTTGGCTACCCGCATGTTTTCAAGCGTCACCTGGAGTCTTTTGGTTCCGTTGATGAAGGTGGTAAGTGAAACACTTGGTGGTTAATATTAGCCATTATAATTACAGTTCATTAGTATAAGTATGAAAAGATTCAAGCATCTTTAGTTTATGAAATAACTGTAAGACCAAGAAGTTACGGATTATTACTGGCCTAGTATTTTCACCTCCATTATTTGGTGGTAAATCATAAATGCAGTTTCAAAACATGATGGCTGGTCATACTCTGTGTTAAATTATCTGTTTTCTTAGGTTCTCGTTTGAGTGTGTGTTATAATGAGCCATTGTGTAGATGGAATTCTAGGCGAAAGTAGCTTGTCTTGTGAAAAAAAAGTTTGCTTTAGAAAATTGAAAATTATCATCAAAGTGTTAGATTCAGTATATAGGAAGAACTGAAAATCATTCAACAATAGACTACTGTCTTTTTCTTAAATACCCCTCCAAGCACAGCTGTCTTCTCAATAGTACCTAGTTTTGACACAGAAGAGAATTTTACAGTTGTGTGTGTTGCTTCGTTAAACTTTTCTTAACCACAGTCATGGTCACAGTGGCTCATTTTTTATAAAATTGGCTAGTTGTTCAGCTGTGTTTTGAGCTGAGATTCTACCGTGAACCTTCTAGACCTAAGCTGAAATGAAGCTTTTTTTAAATAAAGCAAAATGAAATTCTCTGCATGTCATAAACTATGATACAATATCTCATTGATTATATACTAATGACAGATTGTTTGCAGGGAGCCTAAAATCTCCTCATAGAAGGACATTAAGTGTTGATACTTCTAAAATGAACCAGCTTGACAGCACGGTTGATGAAACTGCAGTTGAAGCACAAAGTGACCCATTTACCAACGTGAGTGCTTCGTTACCCCAGAAATTTGCCACACTGCCACGACAGAAGAATCCGTTTGAAGAAAGCCCGGCAGCATGGGATCAAAACATAAGTTTTTTTTCCAAGCCTGTCGAAATCAAAAAAGAAATTAAAAAAGAGAAAAAAGAGAAAGTTAGCCTTTTTGAAAGAGTGACTGGAAAAAAAGATAGCAAGAAGTCAGATAAACTTAGCAATGGGGGATCAGACAGTTCTACTGATTTGAAATCACCTAGTGCATTTGGTGAAACTCATCAGGAGAGTTTTGATTATGAGTCAACTAATCCGTTTATGACAAACTTCAAGCCTACAAGCATGTTGCCATCTTCAAGGTAGGTTTTTACTGTATTTTGATCTGATATCTTGAACATGTTATATAAATGAAAATGTTGAAGTGTTGAGGAACGCAATGTGTGCTTTATATATGTTTATGTCATTGCTTATCAGTTTCTAAGTAAAACTTATGGACTTCCCATATGGTTTGATCTTACTTCATTTTGGAGTTACATTTATAATGCTAATATGTACTGTGATCATTCTCGGATGCTTGGGCTTTTGGAGGACCTTCCTCATGCTTCCTAACAAGTTCCTAAAGTCTTTTAACTGAACGCTTCGTGCTAATTATTACACTCTTCTTGCTAATTATTACACTGCCTAATTCCAGGGCAAGATTTTAGAAGGCAACTTGAGGAAGCAGAAACAGAATCAATAAAAGGATGAAGAAAATGTAATGAAAACCCATTAAACACTGTGGATGTCACCACTTGGGAAAATTTGGCTTTAGGTTGTGTATATTAAACCATAAGAACTGAACACCATTTATTTCCAAATGAGAGCACCCACGTGGTCACTTACCATATTTGAATTCATTTGGCTCCCTGTAGCTTTTCTTAATTCCTATCTATTCAAGCCCTTGCATAAGACAGAAATTGGTGCTAAATGGTGTGAATGGAGTTACAGGGGCTAATAAACCTTGATCTAAATAATCCAGGTTAGTCTTTGTTTGCCTATCAACAGTTTACTTGTTTTCCTTTAAAAATAAAGTGCATCCTTTTTTTTTTTTTTTTTTTTTTTTTTTTTTTTCTGTTCTTGTTTGTTAGGGAGGAAAATATGTCTCATACACATGTGCATGAATACATACCACCTATACTGTGAACCCCATAGGAAAAGGTTTCAGCAATTACATAGTTTAACTTCTATTTATTTGAATTCTTAATTTTTCTGTATGTTAATAACAGAAATTAACAGCCTTTTGTTTTTTTAAAAGGCAATGATTCATTTTAATTTCATGAGTTATATTAATTCAGAAATTGGATTTAAAATTAACATATTCAAAACAGCATTTCAGGGTTGTGTAATAAATCAGTGTTTTAAGTGGAAAGCATGATTCTAACAAATTTACCTTTTCCCTGTGTATTAGTTTCTTCATTATTGACACAATAGTGTAATATAGTGATACAATAGTAAAAAGTGATTGTTTCTTGTCTCTCTTTTTTTTTTTTTTAAGATTTTAGAACAGATTAATCTTGTTTTTTTCCCAACTCAGCTTTATTCATAGGTTGGAAGGCACTTTCTCAACAACGCTAATCTTGAATTAGTTACATAAATTGAAATGGAGCAACATTCCCTTACTAACTGTAGAAAAGATACATTTAGTAGATTCTTTTATAGACATCAATGGTTTTTTTTTTTGTTTTTTTTAGTGTCTTCTGTAAGTCAGGTCAATTCCACTGTCATAAATAACATGTATGTTTATAGCCAAAGCCTTAGAATATTATTTACTTAATAAAGAATTTTTCTAGATTAGAATGAGGTTAGGATGTAGTTTGGTTTCTAAGAAGTTAAACTTTCATTTAAATAAGCTCATTTAAGCAGAAGTAATTTAAATAACTTAAAATTTCATAGCATTTATTGTTTAAAGTGAAGAATGTATTCAGGCAGATGTAAAAGTAGTGAAATCTTTTGAAGTTCTTGAATGCAACATATCTTGATAAATATATATCTTTAACACTAATCATTATAGACTTTTTTTCCCCTTTACTTTGTAATTAAAAAGCTCATCACAGTGCCTGCTTAGGAGGACTCTGGTTGTTCATTTCTTCTCTTTGTATGAGTCTCTTTTACACATTCTTGACTTTTATGTAGACGTAAGCTTTTGATAAGACAAATATCTATTATATTGTTTTCTAAAAGCCAAAAATAGAAGAGGTCATGCTGTTTATTATAAGACAGCTGTTATAGAATAATATCTATTGTTCAGTATTTAAAGTTGGGTGCTCTCTATTTTGTATGTGCCACTATTACAGTCTATGAAAACTTTTAAAAATAAGTTCACTTTCCTTCATATGTATCTTACACAATGATTTTCTTTTGAAGTAGGGACTAATACAAAATGTGCATATTTAATAAGTTTACAGTTTAAGTTTACCTTTTATCTGTAGAGGACATGTTGAATAGAATCCATTTTCTAATTTCGGGAATTAGTAATACTGTGAAGAAAGAATTGTATAAATCTGTGGCAAATAAATGAGTTTGAGTAACAAATTCAGTATGCAGAAAGCATACACAGAGAATTTGGAGTTGCATTTTATTTACGGAACATACTAAGCTCTCTTTCTTTGCTGGATAGCATCTTCACCAGTCAGACAAGTGATACCTTCTTAATTACAGATATAACAATAAAGCTTGTCAAAAATAGTGCTGTAGTGTGAATGAGGAGTTTGCTTTGGAGGTGACGTGCAGTCCTTCCTGCTACGTGGCGTGGGGCAAGTTTTAACAGAGGGACTGACCAAAAACGTGGGGCAGAAGTGTTCCCACCATAATTAGATTATGCTAGTGGTCAAAGCCCCTAACTTTGTCAGAGAAAATTCTTTGAATGGTTAGGAGCAGTATGAAGTAAAGGATCCCAGAGGATTGGAAATAAGTAAGAGGATGTAAGAGGATGAAGTCATATGTTCATGCACAGGTAAGAAGGTCTATTTCTCCCCACGAGGGAAAAATATTTATAGATTTTTTCCTCTGCTAGCTATATAGTTATGCCATTTTTTTGTTATTTTTTGATTTTATTATCTGTATGAAGTGAATATATCATGAAATAACTTTAAGTAGGAAATTGCTTTCCTAAATTCAGACCAGCAAGCCCATTCATTACAGTATCCTGTCCAGTCTGAACCAGATGCTTCAGAAACTGCAGGATGCCCCATAAGGGACAATCCTGGGATAATTTGTTCGGGAAGGAGTTTTCCCTAGCCCACTTCAGCTTGTTTGGTTTACAGGAGTTTGATTTCCCTTTCTTTTTGTTCAAATTCCATATATGGTTGTGGTTAAAGTTATTTCTTTTGCCAAAATGGGAGCCTGTGTATAATTCCCAAATTACCTGACTCAGATGTGATACTCACACTTTACTTTTTATATGGTTTACAAACTTGTAGTTAATTTATCAGATTTCTTGGCCAATGATTTCAATTGATTAAAAAATAAAGGTTTCAGTTTATGATGCTGTAGTCTACTGTTTTCCTCCAGGTTTTTGGAATACCTTCAAATCTGTATTCATGTAAAAGGCAGCGTGAGATGTTTTTAGTTTCACGCAGAGGTGAGAATCGCAGAGAGAGAGGGCATTTGCTCTGTTCCCCCGTTGTTTCAGATTTGAAAGAAAGAGTAAATTCTCCATGGGCCCACTCCAAAGTCTTTAAAGTTAGTGGGAATCTTTTCCAGTGTTTTTGGTGAGCTTTGGGGCCCACTTACAGTCCATGCTAATTAATTTTGTTTGATATTCTTGACTAAGCAATAATGATTTGCAGAGCAGCAGTTGATAATAGTATCACTGACAGTTGGCTGGCTGAATTGCTGAACAGAGGCTTTGCGCTTAACCCAGTCAATCTTTAAGAAGAGCCAAGTGGCCGTATTCATACGGCCAAGAACTACAGGTTTTTTTTCCTAAAAGCAAGAAGTGTGCAAGCGTTAGTTGAAAATCATGATTTATGGTTATTTTATTTCGGAAGAATTAGTAAGAATTCTGGGGAGAAAAAAAAATAAAATAAACAGACTGGCAGACACTTGTTCTGTGGCCTTGGGTATACACAAGTCTCCCTGCTCCAGTTTCATGATCCATATAATAGAGATGATACTCAATTGACTCTTAAAAACTTACTGATACACATAGTGTTTAGATTAAGGGCTATATAGCTACCGTAATATGTGTGTTAAGATGCTGTTTTATTGTCTGGCATAAATTTGCATGACAGAATTGAGTTATCTTCTTGACTTTTAAAAATTCTGTAATCTCATAGTGAAAGAAAAAACTGTTTTTTGGGTGTTACAAAATACAGTATTTCCAAAGGATCTATATCATATAGCCAATGAAGAATTATTAAGCACACAGTATGATTTAGGATGTTAAGTCATCCGTTAGCAATAATGAGGCTTGTATTCATAATTACTAATACACTGCTTTGAAACTTTTAACCAATATTTTCTTAAATGCAATCATTCTTATAATTACTTTTGTTAATTATCATGGCTCTGAAGAGGTTAATTTGCAGTCAGTAGCCACATGGATTTTGTATCGAGCACAATTAAATAAATTGACAGTACTTCTGGTAAATAAGAATTCTTAGTGAAATGACCAAACCTTTATAGATCATTTCTCTGAAATTGTTTGTGTTTAGAAAAATACACTACAGTAGGCTAATAAACTGATGTGAAAATTTCTCAATTTACACCATTTGACAGGTGCTAAAAGAAAAGCATCTTTAATTTTAATGTGTTATTAGGACCTTTTTAGAGAGATAGTACAAGTTATTAACAAGGTCCTCTGAGACAGGAGACGGGTAATTAACAAGACCTACAGAAAGAGAGTTTAGGTAATTAACAAGATCTTAGGCACTGGACACAGGGAAACAAATAGTCCAATATTTAAAGCTGACAGGTTGTTACTAGTCTGGTCAAATTCTGGATCTGGAAAATTGAATTGACAGGTGCCTATGAATTTTCTAAGTAACATTTATTTTATATATGTGTGTGTGGCTGTATGTATACGTATATATATATATTGCTACACACAATATACATGCATGTAGATACATAAATGTATGTGCATGTGCACATACACATGCTCGTATATAAAGAAAAGTTTTTAAATAGCCCTGTCATGCTGTGAGCCTTGAGAGGTATCTCATCAACTAAGAAAGTCTAGCAATGTGTCATTAGAGGCAGTTTATAGGTACAATATACTTAAAGGAAATAACTTCCAAAGCCAAATGCCATTCTAAGGAAATATGAAAATAATCTTTGCCATAGGTCATGATCACACCTCTTGGATCATTGCTATGACAGGTAGAGCAATTGAGTCCCTGAGAGATGTTTCAGAAATATTTGTTTTTGGCTTTGCCTTAAATATGGGTGAAATTCTTTAAAAGCTTAAATAAAAGCTTTAAATAATTATACACAGTTTTTTTTGTTAATAAATGCAGGAATTATCTAAAATTGATAAAAATCAGTCTTTTCCTATTAACAGCTAGAGCTATTTTTAAAAAATTGAAAAATAATTCTTGAACTTTCAATTTAGATTTGTTAGTTTTTTTTTTTTTTATTGACTTATTCCTAGAAAATCACCTTTTAATGGAAGTGCTGGCACAACCGTGAGTATAGTGGCATAAATGATTGTTAGTAGCCTCTTGAGGATAAAACCTCAATAGTTGTTTAGCCGTAGGACCTTATGTTCTGTACCATATTTCTTAGTTTGGTATACAAGTGCCTAAGAAAAGGAGAAATACATAAATATTGCTTTTCATACAAAGTTGTTGATATTTTCTTCCATAAACTTAAGTTAAAGTTCATTTGGGTGCACTGTGTAAGCTCACTTGTGAGTTTAGAATGCTTTTTAAGCCTGAATAGTAATTGCATTTGCACGATGGATGTGCCCAGTGGGATGCAGGTAAAATTTCCATTATTTAAAGATATTTGTGTTTTTTTATGGAGGAGAGGACCAGCCATCATGTAATCCAAGCTCATAACTGCAGCCCTGGGTGCCTGCAGTTCCCTTGGTCTGTCTGTTTTAGACCCCTTAGAATCAGCCACCAGTCTCCTGGGGAACAAAATTCTTCTTTCTTTTCAAAAGGAAGTAGTTGATATATGTCCATAAGTTAGGGATCCATCTTAGCATTTATACCTACTTTTCAGTTTCTTTACACATGTATGAATGACTACAGGAGATTCAAGAAACTAGCAGATCATGTGCTCTGTCTTTTATTTTTTCAAGCATTTAAATCAACTACAGCAAGACGTTCTTTCAAAATATGTATTTTGTGGTTGCCTTTTCTCAGGCAAAGCAACATAATTTCAAAGTTCACAAGGGAAAAGGTTGCTCTCTTAAAGTGCATTTTGTTCAGGACCATTATCCAGCACTGAATTCTGAGGCAGTAATTTCATCTTCATGGAAAAGTCTGTTGTCTTTAAAAGGGCTCCGTGGAGTGCTGGATTATAATCATGACAGGTCGTTTTAGAAGGAGTCCATGCAAAGAATATATAGATTGAGAACAAATGATTTTCAGTAAGAATGTGTCTTATGTTCAAAGTTTGGGGTTTGTGGCCAAATTGTTAACTCTTGGCTGAGAGTTGATAGTAATTTTAAGAAAATAGAGTGATACCAACAAAAAATGATACTCTTTTTGTGTCCTGGAGTTATGCAGACTCCAGAAGGCCTTGGAATATGGCTTGACAGCAGGATAATTTATATAGCGAAGTGTCTTAAGAGATGTTACCCAGAATCTTGATTGGGAAATAGATGCTAATAATGCTAATATACTTGCACCGTACTTGCATTGCTGCCAGACATGACAGTCATTCCTTCTCAGAGTATAAAGTGATGTCTGCACTGCCAGACACAGCAGGCTAATAATATCCTATGGAAAGCTAAGTTTCTGAATTTCATCAACTGTATCTGGTTTTATTCATTTCTTTTGTTTTTTCTAGAACATTGGTAATAACTAAAACTGCATCTTAATATTTCCAGGCTTTGATACGTGTTGATAAAATCCAAAGAAAAATATGTAACCAATGAAATAATAATTGGTTCAAAGAGTAGGAGTAGAACTAAACTTTAAACTCTAAGGTCAGAAAAATGAACGTGGTAGAAGAAATAATCCTTAAACTCTAAGGTTAGAAAAATGAACATGGAGAGCTTTACTAATTACCTGCACACAGACATTCCATATTAAAGTAAAAAAACCTGAAAACTCTCCCTGAAGAACTTGATGTAGTGGTTGTGTGTAGATTTCAGTATTTTGAATAGTAGAGATTAATGTGAATATCCTAGTTTTAATTTCCAGTAGTATACATTACAATGATTATCTAAATAATATGAGTAACAAAAGATAAGTGAAAGCTTTTTCTCCTTAAGAAAATATGGTTTCTATACAGCACAATTTAAAAGTTTGATTCCCATTCATTATGTTGTCAGAGCAAATGGTTCAGGCAGTAAAATGTTTAAATCACTTATAAGCAAGATTTTTTAAACAATGTTTTAATCTCTAGGCATTTAGAAACTAAATATTTAAGCAGCCACTAGACCTAATGTTTGAATTTTTAACTACCATTAAACTTCAAAGGACAAAATTACATGACCCTGTCATAAATTTGAGCTTGTGATAAAACCTAAACTTAATTTTAAAAATAGATGTTAGAGACACTCGTAGTAGCTTTACCAAAGTGGAACTCTGTAAGTTCTCAGCCCCTGCTTAGCACTTGTGGTCAGCCTGGAGCTTCTCTCTGCTCTGTTTTCACCGTGCTAAAGTTTCTATGCAAGTGGCATATGCTCATCAATTGATGCAAGTACTTAAAAAAATCATCAAGAATCAGTGTTACAGGAGAAGAGCTTCATGTAGCTCTCATGAATATATTAATGAAAATAACAAGTTTTTTTTTACAGTGAAAGGTATATCCAGTAAGAAGGCAGTAGAAATTTAGTCATAACTACATTTAACTGATTCTGCTATGGGTTCCCAAGAAGATTCTCTGTCTAGAGCGTGAAGAGGAGATGCTGGGTTTGCTGACGATGCAGCACAGCAGGCGAGAATCGGGAGCAACCTAAGTTATGCCCAAGGTGACAACGTTAATGGTGATGCATTTTTACTTTGGTTCCTAGGATGAGTTGGCAAGAGTCTATTTAACAGAGAATAAACCTTTTTTTTTTTTTTTTTAACTTGTAAATTGAGCAAATTTAGTTAGGAGTAACTGAGGAAAGAAGACAAGTTGAAAACTTTATCCTAAGCTGTAAACATGTTTTGGTCACGCTGCCACAGCAAAACCTCACTGTCAGGTTATCGAACCCTGAGAAAAAGTAGGGACAGGACCTTAGGTGTTATAAGTAGGCTATGTATCATGATTGTAACTGAGTAAAAAAGTCATTACTTTTTATAATTACTTCAGAATGGTGCTAGTAATTTAAGAAAATGGATGCTCCAAGGAGGTTTATGATCACTGCAGAATAGGTGTTCTGTAATGGTAGGGATGTGTTTTCTGTGTTACGTTACTCCGAGCAACCAAGATGTTCATGTCAAAGGTGTATTATTGTGCTGAAATGTAAAATCAAAACTAACATCTCTAAATAGCTTCAATGCTAAACTCCCAACTGCATGCATTCATAATTTTACAGTGTGTTCTTAAGGGCATTGCAGGGTTCTCAGACCATGAGTTATAGGTACAGCTGTGAGAGTCTGCAACTCCTCATGCTCACCTCGGGCTACAAGAGCTGCCAGGAAACCCTGCGAGGCTCAAAGAGCCTGCGGAGCTCCCAAGCTAGTCGGCAGGCAACCTGATTTTAAAAAGTTATGTACAGTCTCTGAGCACCTGCTTCTTCCTGCTGAACTGAGAAGCAATATGTTCTCCACATATCTTAAAATACGAGTGACAGTGTTCATGGGTTTGGGGTTCCATTGCTGATTTTTTTAAGTCGTTTTTCCTTTTTTTTTTCCGTGTTCATTCCAGTTGCTGCATGTGGAATACACAGATAGGCTGTTTTGTA
Source organism: Nothocercus julius (assembly GCA_013398735.1). Classification (NCBI taxonomy): domain Eukaryota; kingdom Metazoa; phylum Chordata; class Aves; order Tinamiformes; family Tinamidae; genus Nothocercus; species Nothocercus julius. Next base: position 1,922,281 of record VZSV01000145.1, read on the forward strand.
ACTGCAGTTATAATGTCCACACTATTACAGAAATGAAAGCATCTTTTTTTAGCTGAAAAAAAATAGTCCGTATTCTCAGTGATGTGTATTTCTAATGTGACTTTTACTTGTTGAACTGGTGCTTTTCTATTATGCTGCCTTTCTGAAAAAGAGTCCCAAACCTTATTTCACAGAAACTATCAAGTCATTGAGTGCAATAAAAGATCTTGCTTTCTTAACCTTTCAGAAACGCGCTCAGTTGAGCAGTCAGGCTGTATTATTCTATATCTTGTCTAACATGAGGAAACAGTCCCTAAAGAAAGATATCCCAAATTAACGCCACACTTTGTTAAATAGAGACATTCTTGGTTTTCACCAAGCTAATTCGATCCAGTTCAGTTAACTCATTTTTTTTGTACTCCCATCACAAAAGGCAGCCATGAATGAAGCAAGTTCATCATGTGTTTGACACATCAGTGTGAAACTAAAAGGCAGTCTGCGAGGGCAGGTTCCTGCCTTCAGCTTTTCAGACAATACCCGATGAAAGAGGCCCCTCATTCAAAACTTTTCTCTAGCAAACGAGGCAAAATGCTTGAGATCACTGTTACAAACAGGTATAATGGGAATTAGCCAGAGCTCGATTCATCAGACACCTTTTTATTTCTAGTTGTGACTGTTCATGTAATCCAAACTGTATTTAATAACCTCAGTCTTACAGATGGGTTGCTGGATTTTTTTTGTAAGCAAAAGACTCCTTACTTTTACCTAAAGAAAGAAACCTAAACCTAACCTAAAAACCTAACCTAACCTAATAAAAGAAAATATTTACTTGTAAAGTGTGTTCCTTCCACTTTTACAGTGTGAAATATATGATTTATAAATTCAGATAAGAGAGCAGTGCACATTTTCAAAATGCAATAATGTAATAATGGATTTCCCCTACTTTAAGCAAGTTTTAAAATTAAGAAAATATATATTTTAAATTGTTCTCTCACCCATAGCCTAAGATTGCTTTGTTTCACTAATCTATTGTTTTTATTAATGGAGCAGCTTATTTACTGTAGTATTAATTAGTAGCACTAGGCTCTTGAGATTCTCTAATATAAAAAATAAGCAAGAAAGGAAAGACATTCTTAGTTCTGAAAGCCGTAAGTATTTTGTGGTTCATAGTAGCTTGTGGCAGTTCAGCGCAGCCAGACACAGAGATCTCTTTTTCAGAATCCCCATAAACAAACCTCAGTCTTGGTCAGTAAATAACTGCATAGCAGATTTTGTGATGTGAAATAATGATGCCTTCTAGGATGCTCCCAAGTATATGTGAGTCATATTCTATTTCTGAACACATTTTTTAAAGATTTAGCAAGTATATCGGAACAGAGTAGCAGAGATTTTGACAATATTTGCTAATTAAACCAATCTGGGAGAACAGTGAACCTTCCTAGACCTCACATTTTGGCTACGGCTGCTTTTATCAATATAAACTGGACTTTTGCACCTGAGGAAAAAAGATGCCAACACAACAAAGACATGAAATGTCTTTGCTTTCCACATATTTTGGATAATCATTAGATTTATAAAATAATAGTTTATTTACTCAAATATAAAACTAATACTACTAATATGAGACAGCTTTTCAGCTTTGATTTAATTTGGTGATTTCATTAGAATTTGTAGCAATTGCAATGAAAACTATTAATGTACGTTAAGTGTTTTAGGTTTTGTTTAAAGACAAAGACAAATGACAAGAACAATATGAAAAAATAATAAAAACTATAAACAAAGAATATGTGAAAATTTCTTTTAACTTTGAATATTGTCCTACATTTTGTAAGTTCAGTAAGTCAAGAAAATGTATGAATTCATATACCTAAACTATATACCTAGGACGGTATTATTTTCCATAAGGTGTTTTGAACAGATAAGTATATGCTGGTAATATTTGCATGTTTGTTTGTTTTGTTTTTGCCACAGTTTTAATACGAATCCTTCTGGCATTGAGGATCTCAGGAAAACAATGGTGAGTTGGGAAGTGCTGTGAAGAGCGTTCAGTAAATGCCACCTGATTGGTATTGACATGAAGTGTTTAAGCTATTATTTTTCTTTGTCCTCTTATAAGGAAATGTTTCTTTGTGACCCATTTAATTAATATTTCTAGAAATTCTAATAAAAAAAAAATTTGTTTGGAGGCTTAAGACTGGAACAAGATAGACTTTTATACTCAGTGTGTAAAATATTTTGATAACTGGTGGTATTATTTTTTACCCTTTACATCGGAGATCTGTATGCAATTTAAAAGGAAACACGTTTGCTTTGAGGCATTGCAGATAAATCTCGAGAAGTGATGCATAGTTCTGCACTAACCAGTGACAGGTGCATAGTTCTGCACTAACTAGTGACAGATTAGTTGAACTAGCAGGTGTTTCCCATCACTGTGGCTGGAGACTTGAGGATTTTTGCTAGGTAGTCAGTCAAAATGGAAGTAATGAACTTATATACGACAGGATTCACAATGCAAATAATAAATGAACAACGTATCAGAAAATGCTGAAAATGAGAAGACAATAATTTATTATTTAAAATATCATTTTGACTCTAAAAGCACCTAGAATAAATTGTGTACTAGGAAAGAAAAGAGGGGGAAAAAAGTCCACAATTTCTTTGCTTGAAATAAAACATGGCCTTACTAGAATTTGTTCTCCAGATAGATCAAATCTTTAAAAGTGTGTTTGTTTTCAATCTTTAAAACGCATAGGAAATCACAGAATCACAGAATGATGGAGGTTGGAAGGGACCCCTAGAGATCATCTAGTCCAACCCCCCTGCTCAGGCAAGGACACAAAGAGCACCTGGCACAAATAAGTTGCTCAAGCAAATAAGACTTTGTACTTTTTGGGTTTTGCTGTTTTATGTAAATGATTTGTAATAACATTAGATGTTGTTATAAACTCCCAAGTTTTTTTAATGTGAGAAACTGGTGGGAGATGTCAGAGTATGTGAAGGCTGCCTTTGATCAGATAGTAAACTGAATTCTACTAGGCAGTTACTTAATCTCTGGCTAAAAAACAACATCAAAAAAACTGATTTAACTTAGCAGCTATTGTCTGTAAACTAACCATAATTACAGTTTCTGTGTACTTGCAAATGTACTACTGTAAATCACGTAATTTATTGCTGGTAAAAGCATCACTATAATTCTTTTAAGGAATAAGATGTGAATTGTTTTACTGAAAGGATTTAAAGGTGATAAAAGAAATCCTTGATGAATTTTCTTTTGGAATATCAGCTATCCTAAATGTCAGTTGCAGGATTACGAGGTGGTGCTCATTTAATATGAAATACAATTAGAAGCAGAAGAAACTGTATCTTTCACCCATAGTTTTGAATGAGTCTATTTGATTTTTTCTTTTTAACATTCAATATTACTTTTTAAGGTGTTTGAAGTAATTTATATTAGATTCTGCAATAATAGCCCTCACAAAGTTATTATATTTCTTCCTTGTGCATCACATTTAGTAATTATGTTTTTATGTCCTATACTTTGGTGCCAACACCTGTCTCTGCAAGCAGTGTTTAAATGGGAGCAGTAGCCAGTTGAAAGGGCAGCACGAGCTCTTTAAGGCCTAATTAAGAACTGAAAGGAAGATGAAGGGAGTAGGACAAAAGATGTGAAAGAAACTTAGATGATATTCCCAGGGCAAAATTCCTCATTAGAACAATAAAGAGATGATCATAGATTGCCAGGCCTTCATTTTATCTTGCTTCGTTTCCTCTGGATGTCATTTCGGACCCCAGTAATATTATGCAGCTGAGAGATGACCATTCTTTACATAACTTGTTACTTAGGATCTTTTTTCTTAACAATTTGTTATAAGATTAATGTTTTATATTAAAATTTTAGTAGCTGTTTTATAAGGATATAGTTGTTCCTTAATCTGTTGCTTACTTGTTCAGACTGAACATTTAAAATCTCCTTACCTTTAGTAGTATTTATTTCTAAGTACTAAGAACATATATCTAGAATTTTCTTGTTTTCATTTGTTTAATGCAGCAGGTTATTCCCAGAAAGCTCTATACAGAGCATGCATATGACAAAACCTTTTTAAAACATATGTATTGCACACATCTTTCTAATACATTTTATATAATAATTAAAAAGAAATTCATCTTAGTTCTTGTTCTTCTGCCCAATCAGAAAATTTAGCAAACCTTTATTTTTAAATATGAAAGCTTTAATAATGTCTTTTCCAATGTGTAAAAAAGTTTAGTACTGTAAGGGAAAATTTTTACTTCCCCCTGTAGAACAAGATTCACTATATGTACAGTGACCACAAAGTAAAGCTATTTTATCTCTTACATTTTTTGGAAATTAATTACTAACTGGTTTATAAATTTCATCTTTAGGCATTTTTACAGAGTGGGAATTACTGATCACTCAAAATAGTCCAATTTGTTCATGGGAGTTTGTTACTGATGACTAAACGCACGTAGATGATTATGACGTATCTCAAATGTAGTGAGAAATTCTTAAAAACACATATTTTCAAGACCTACTATCAGAATATAACTGCTGGAAACAGGCTGGTACATCTGTGGTGCTTCAGCCTATTTGCAGTGCACCATCACTGTTTATTACCTTTATTTGAAAACTTTGGCCTCTTGCATATTTTAATGATTAGATTTATGCCAATGTGTAAATATTGACGTGTACTGAAAGAAATGAATGAAGCCAAACACTTGCATATGTATTTATCCTGTGCTGTGCCTCCAGGCTGGGCATGCTTTATCAATTTTAATGACTAGTTTCAACTGTGAACAAAAGCTATGCTGAGTTCATCATCTGTCATGTTAGAGGTTTGGGATTTGAGAGATTGTATTATTTCGCTTAGTTAGAGGTTCCATATTTCAAAAATGTTTCAGTTTCTGAAACAGGTAAAACTACTTTGCCTATTTAACAGTGCTAATATTTTTATAAACCAATTCTCACATTCTTTTTGCCAATTACACACTTCCAAATATTTTACAGTCTGGTTACATAAGGTCACCACTATTTCTTCTTGATAAAAAAATACCACTTACAAGTTTATAATGTTTTGGACTGTAAGTTGCCCTTTATTATAGGGGCTAAAGCTTTCATTTCTGATAAATCCTTTCTTTAGTGAGTCATCAGAATTCATTATAGAAAAGATTTATTTCCCCTACTGCTTAATTAGGCTCTAGCTGCTTTACAGATAGCAAGAAAGAAAGATCTTCAACTGAAAAGGTAAAACAGAAAGTTAAAATAAATGATTCTGAAGACAAGACTTGCAAGTTTGTTTGGCACTGATGACTAGAAATGGCATATAAAAGCCAGATGAGGACTGATGTCATTTAAAGTTTGATAAATGATTTGCTTAGTATTCTCAAAAGGTGAGACCCCTGGAAAGTTATGGTATGGCTTGAATTCTCAGGACTCTTTCTCTTTTTCTGATGCAATTAAGGCTACCACATAGGTAATCTTATTGATTTCAAGATGAACTTGTTAGCTGTTTTCTGTTAATTCTCACATGTATGTTAAATGTGCATGTTTCTTTCTGAGAAAATTTTCTTTTTTTCCTGAGATGATCAGTTTGGATACTTATTTCAAACTGAGCAACCCTATCTGCATGTGAATCTTCTATTTTAGGGCTCTTGGAGGGAAAAGCTGTATCAGAAATAGGGGTATATAGTCTAAGAAAACTTGATTAACTCGAGCAGTGTACATGAGAATTATATGAAAGGCAATAATCTGTCAACCTGCTCAGAATAGCAAACTACTTAATAAAATTTGGTGGAGCTCTTATTTTTTTATTTTTTTTAACTTATTTGTAGGAAGGAAATCCTTTTGATGCCTCTGCAGGATACCGTAATCTTACTTACGAAGAGATTTTGCAGGAGCTGGTGAAACATAAAGAGCAACTTAAGAAGAAGGACACCCATATTCGTGAACTTGAGGATTACATTGATAATCTTCTCGTACGAGTGATGGAAGAAACGCCTAGTATTCTCAGAGTGCCATACGAACCTTCTCGAAAAGCTGGCAAATTTTCCAAAAGCTAAGATGATATTTGATGGTAGTTTCTGCTGAATGTGTTAATGGAAGGAAAACATACCTATAACATTTTGACTGCTTTTCATTCCTTTTCTCCTAAGAAATTCCAGGAATCAGGGGAGAAGGGGAGTACAGTTTAAGTTTTTCATCCTTTTTTTTTTTTTTTTACTGCAAATACTAGCACGACTGCCAAAAGTAATATTCTGTTATGTTAGCTAAATAACTTCTTAAATTAGCAATGATACAATGTTCTACGTTAGGTGAACGTCTCTTTTAGCTACAGAATATTACTTGCAGTAGAGTAGATCATACACATTAAACAGGTCCATGCAGTTTTATATAGTAGCCTAGTTTTCACCATCTGGCAGTTTCAACTTGGAAAGCCTGTGCTATTTTGAATGTTTTCTTGACTGATTATTGGTATTATGTAAATTTACTCATTTTGGTATTACATACAGCATGCCATCAAAACCACTGTTTTCAAGCCAGATTAATATGCTTTGCTAAATCTAAGTGTGGCTTGTTGCAGTGGAAAGTAGTTTATTTTATACATTTTAGAAGAAAACAGTGATGCACAATCTTTACAAAGAGTAAATACTGTATCCTATACAATGTGCTTTTTGTATAATAATAATGTAAAACATATCAAGCCATTTCAGTAAGGGCACATACTGGAATCAGTTATTTTACAATTCCAAATTTTGTGTATAATGATTGAACTTTGGTAGTAAGCTCATAGGCTTATTTTGAGGATCTTTTTGTACAATGTTATTGCATGCCTTTTTATATGTTTAAGTACTTCAGACTGTCTTAATAGTCAGAATTAGGAATGCAGAAAAGTATGGAATAAAGATATGAACACTTTGTCTAGTACAGCAAAAGTATAGGAGAAATGAATAGACTGAGTTAAATAGACATGATAATTCTGAAAGCTTAAAAGTGAGTCAATGTAAGCTTGAATTTTACACACTATATGTCTGTCTTAGTTTTTCTAAATCAACAGTATATGCCTTCAGAAATAGGCTGTTGCTTAAACACATCCAAAGTACTTAGGAAGGCTTGTCACTTAAAAGAAAAGATCTGTATTCTTTATAAGTGCTATTAAAAATCAATTTTCACCAAGTAAATGAAGGATGAATATAGTAAGAATAATCTTGATTATTTAATAATTGCTTATGAGGTGAAAAAGATACCTGCTATTCACTAAATTTACAAGATATATTGATGAACATACAATAGGAACATACTATAGTAGAAGAATCTCTACAGTATTTGTATACACAGATTTTCATTTCCTCCATTGGCACCTAAATTGGGTTGTCTGTTGCTCTGGAACAGTAAAAAGAATATAAAATAGGAGAATATTCTAGATTTGGATATAAGATGACCGTATTTTCCTTGTCCTTCCCTTTTCCTACACATGGTCTGTTTTTTTTACTTACAATATCATATAATGGCTATTGCTGAGAAAGAAAATTCTAGTTACTTTTCGATTTTCTAAAAAATCTGATTATATTTAATTTTCAATCTTAACTTACAAAGATTAGTAAAATCCTCTTGAATAATTATGATCTGGAAAAAATACATGACAAAATCTACTACTGGATGCTTTTTACAATGTTAGTATTCTATAACAGCACAGAATTAATTTCCCTAGGAGAAAAATTTTTTGTACGATTGTTCTCAAATTTCAGGTTGTTCTTTTAGTTCACAGCGGAACATGATGTGGGAGAGGATACTTGTACTAGAATTCCCCTCCACCTCCCCACCACCATGTCCTTAAAATTTGTGAAGTCTGAGCATTTACAACACTACACTTGGATCCATTAGCACAGATCATTGTACTGAAGTGGAGCCTCCTTGATTCCACCCATGCTCTGCCTCACTGGAGTTCGTTGCATTTGGACATCTGTGACAGAGAGATGGTCCCAGTTCTTACAGTAGCCTAAGGATTTATCAAGTTTTGTACCTCATAAACCATATGAATGTTCTTTTGACCTAAGTAAGATCTAAATGACTGTAAATTTGAAGTAACACATTCAAAGTGCCAAAGGTTACCTACTAAGTTGTGGTACATTTACTGTTGGGAGTTAACATTCGCACTCGAATAAGATTTTAGTTTTCTAACTACACCAAGGTCTATTTCAGCTATTCAGTATTTACATAGAAGTTCTCAGTCATTTTAGAATACCTGTCTGAGACTGGTGGTTTTCTCATGTTGTTAATGGGGAAGTGTGCAATTGTTTTGAATTCTGCAGTAATTTTAAAGCTCACTGGTACAATATGAGACCATCTGCATTATCTGTGATTGTTAAATCGTACACACCAATGGCAATTTACAAGTAAACTCACCACGGAATGCACTCTGATGACTTTCAGTTGCAGGCCAAGTTGCAGTTATTAAAATGAAACTCTACTACATTAAGCACCTCTGAAATCATTTCTTTTAGAATGTAAATGTTAGAATATCTGAATGCATAAATGGCTAAAAGCAGATCATTTGACATATTTGCATGCCAAGAATGATAAGCAGATTAAAGGTAGCGAAAAGATCAATTTTTGTGCATTAGTGAAAAAGCTTATTTGAAGCTTTGAATGTGCTATCTAGTCTATACTGTTTATCAGGAAAGAGGAGAGAATGACAAATGCAATTCAGGAAAAGGTAAAGTTGCTAAAAGATGCAGAATGGGACCTTTATATTTTTCGGAAGTTCATATAGCTAAAGGTACAAGAAATTTCTGGAGCAATTCCTGAAAAAATACTAAATGTACATCATTTTCTGTTTATAAATAAGTTTTGAAAAGCATCATCACACTACGTGCACATTTATAAAACATGTAGCTTTCAAATGGAAACATTTCATAAGGTGCAATTTCTAAGTTGAAAACAAAGAAACTTCTGTTTTTCCCATAGTATAAAATTGTAGACTTTATTTCAGATCAAAAATTGTAATAGCTTGCCACTTACGATCAATCTGTCTTGTACTTGTAAAATGTAGGAAGGAAAATCTTGGACATCTCTACATCATTTTTAGCTTTTCTGTCAAAATTAGCATGAAAGTCCACCGTATAAACTTTGAAATAGCTTTTCTTGTAGCGATGTACTTTACTGACTTGAAAGAACAAATATCAAGGCCATATTTTAGAGCTGTAAATAACAAAACTTTCTACCATTCAAAAAGAATTATATATATATATGTGTGTATGCATAAAACACAGCAGCAAGACTTTTATGTGTGTATACATATATATATATATATAAAAGTCTTGCTGCTGTGTTTTATGTTTAGCTCGGTTTTCCACCTATTAATGAATGTAGCATTCTCCATAGATTATGCATAACTACATTCATTGCTCTTGGCTCTGTCTCAAGAACAGTTTGCAGTTTTCCAGCTGTGAAAATGTTGCCTTGCATTTAGAAAGGTTTCAGGATTTGGGGACCTGACGAAACTCAAGCTCATTAGTTACTAGTTTGCATTTCATTCTGTACAGGGTGCCCTTTCTTAGATGCATCTTCAAACAAACAGAACTGCTGTCTTAATATGTTTACTGCTGCACTGGAGGTTTATTTACACTTCCAGCTTTAAGAAATATTATTGCCCTACATCAAGTTTGTAAAGTAGGCTCATGCTTTCTTGCTGTTTATGTATCTATTACTGTTGTAGATATGATAGAGGTGGTAGCTGTGTGTTTTTTAAATGGTGATATTTAAAGCATGTTGACTAACTTCCACTCTTCAAAGTAAACGGCAAAGGATTGTAGCGCTGCAGTGTTCGTGATGCGAGATTTAAGGGTCTGTCGGCACTTTCATTTTGAAGTCCTATTTTCAGGGATTTATAACTTCTAAATCTAGACACAGTCGCTGGAAGTATTTAATATGCAATAGGTCGCACTTTACTGTGTTTATGAAGGATTTAGAGATTCATTTCTGTTGAAGGAGAAAAAAAAAAAAAAAAAAAAAAGCATGGTCTCCTAAAGGATATTTGACATTTGCTTTATCTTTCGTAATTTGTACACTGAGGAATCCACTGTATGTTACAAATGGTACAGCCAAGACTATTCATCTTAGAAGCTTCCAAATGTCATGTATTACAATGTACTATAAAAAGCTGAAGATCCAGGTTATATAGGAAGTCTATAAAAGATGTGAACTTAGAACTTAAGGGTTGATTTTTTTTTCGTGTGCAATCAATGGTAGTTTGTATACATTTAATAATGGTACAGAATCACAGCTATATACACATGTGACAACTATAAACTTATAGTGCATGAAAATCCTTATTTTAGTTTCATTAATGCAACTTCAGCTCCTTTAAGTTGATTAAAATGTTATCCTAATATTTTAATTTCTGTCCATTAAAGAAGTATTGCATGTTTAACACTAATAAAGCACCACAATGCACTACCACAATATTTCTTGAACTGTGATGTTAGTCTGTATAACCTTTGAGCTCTACTTTAGTGTGTATCGATAATACAAGAACCATGGTTTTAAAAATCACAAATCATAAAGAGGTGTATTTCCTTAAAGGTGGTTACAAATGACATGCACGAATATCCCACCCGTTTGCAAGCTAACTGTGAAGGGAAGTCTCCTCAGTAGTGCCTAAAACTTGCAATTGCTGAAAAAAGTGGCGTGTTGTTAATATGCTCCTTTTTTTTTTTTTTTTTTTTTTTTTTTTTTTTTTTTTTTTTTTTTTTTTGTGAAGGCTTTGGTTCTTGTAAAAGTTCCATTCCTCTCATTTTATGGTTGTGCAAATATTATGATGAGATCTTTGGTGCTACAATGAGTAAGCATTTAATAAGCATTTAAGAGGACAACAGACACGTGCAAGACTTTGATTTGGAAAATCATGTGCCTTTTACTTTTTCTGTTTGACAGGCTAGGTCCTAGCCAGAAGGACGGACCACGGTCCTCCCCCTCTTGCCTGCCTCCCAGGCGGTGCTCCCACAAGTGTTTGAACACATTTTTCTCAGGAAAAAATTATTTTACCTCTCTTCTTTTGATTTTCTGTGAGGCAGCAAAGTCTGATGCCTGACAAAAGCAGTTTCCTTGGATGCTAAGCGTAGAAAAATCCTGGCTCAGAAGAAGAAATTTGTTTATTTGTTCTCTTGAGGAGCCTTGAATTTCATTGGGATGAATGCAGTTAACCTCCTACTTGACTGGGTCTTGTATTGGGTGGACTTGAAGTGAGCCTTAAAAGGTTCTTTTCTTTGAGTTATCTGTGAAATGTTGTGGTTGTTGGAAATTGTAGCCCATTTATGAGAAATACATTTACTTGCGCATGTTTTGTTATTCGGGTTTGCTTCCACTACTTCACCTGATGTCTGACTATGCTACTTTCCTAACTGGTGAGGAAACTAGAAGTGGGAACAATTGAATATTTAAGTTTTAGTATTGTAAGGTGTTGTGAGATCCCAAATTAATTTTTTTTTCTAAAATATACATAGCCAAAATATCTGATACACTTTTTTTGTATATTGCAGAATTTAAAAACAAAAGCTGGAAAAAAAGTCTAAAAGAATCAAAAATCATACTAACCTTTGTGCTGAATTGTAGAGCAGCTAGACGTGGATATATAGCCTCAGGCACTCTTTGTCAAGCAGGCTTGCATCAAATTTGCTGTCCTTTCTTTATATTATGGAAGAAAAGAGAATAGGAATCAGATTACAAAAAAATAGTAGCTATTGTTGTGTGGATCAAGAAAAAGATATTGACACTTTGTGAGACGTGGTGTTTACCTAATTCCTAATTAAATTATGTGATCAGAATTAAGATTCATTTGGTGAATTTTGAGAAGTGTTTTCTTTAATAAGTATTTTTATTATAACAGTCTGATGTCATTGCTTTAGCGAAAAAAACCTTATCTTTACTGTTTGATGGTGTAAACTTTATAGGTGTTTATAAACCAAATATTAAGTAAGGACTTGCATTTAACTTTTTTAACTTTAACTTTATTTATTTATTTAACTTTATTTCAAAGATTAGACTGAGCATTTTGTTGCTAGGTTTGAGTCAGGACAGAATCATATTTACTAATGGGATGTTAGTTCTTCTAAACTCTGAACATTTTGCCATATCTATTTAGAGCATTTTTAAAAACTTGTTCCAGTTCTCTTCATTCTTATGCATGCTCATGTGCTAAATTCCTCCAGAACCAAGTTTAACTGTTAACCATATTTGGAGGCTGTTCCTCTTCTTTGCTCTGTGTCTGTTTTGGATGGGGACTTATGTCTAAAGTAACAAATGGAATATGTGACAAGAGCCCACTGCCAAAACCGAGATCAAAGATTCCAAAGGGCTCCCTTGAAAACTGCCTTTAATGTTGGAAGGACAACTCAAAGCCAAAGGAAAACATAGTTAAATAAAGGTCAAGGTGTGAACAGACTTCTCAAGTATTGATGAGGGTTTTAAGCTACACGAGCATTCACTTGTAGCAGAAAGGAAGCAAAGAAGCAGATAAATTTCCAAGTACATCTCAGCCAGGATCAGTCATCTTTCTGCCCCAGGCTTTCCATTTGTTATTTGAATTTCTTACCCACAAATAGTTCTAAGTGTTTTGGCCAAAGACCATTACAAATAAAAGATGGCATCCCTTAATATTTCTAGTTAATATTTTCTTGTTAATGATTTCTTGTACATTAATTTGTCTGAAAAGTTACTGAATTTGGAGAGGAATTCTACTGAATGCATTCAGTGTCTTTCTGTCTAACTTAAAGATGTGACAACATTCAGCTTCAGTTCATTAATTTTAGCCTGTTCACTTGAATAATAGAAAACCAAGTTCTTGTGTGACAAATGTAGCCCAACAGCCCTCTCACAAACTCTATGTAATTCGAAGAAATGTTAAGAAGGAAGTAGAAGAAAACTATAAGAAATGTTGACTGTTAGCAGCTGAGGGCTGTGGGTTTAGACAAAAAGTGAAACATTAGTTTTATAAGGAAAGTTTTGTAAGGAAATTGTCTTCCGTAAGACAATTTTTAGACGATCACTATATTAAAAACCTTTGGTCTATATACTCATATATGTTTTCTGGGGCAGCTGTAGAAGGGAACAGTATTTTATATCGAATGTGAAAGGCAAGGAAGTAGTTTGTTGAATTTTCCTGTGGTTCTGTGAGAAGCAGTGACTGATTCCTTACAGGAGGCAATAATTGAGTAGCTACAGTAAGCAAGATGCTGTGAACACAATAGCAGTTTTCTCTAGTGTCTGGGGAAAAAAGTATTCAAAATTTCCCTGCAAATAAATTACTTGAATTACAAGCCCCTGTTTCTTTATTTTTATCCAGAAGAAAATCAGCACATGCATAAAATATTGAATGTTTCACTGCTTTATTTGATACCTCCTTTGACTCTGCTTCAAAAGAAAAATTTTGGATTCTAATCTGACAAGAGGCTAATGGAGCCTAATGCTTTGTTCGAAGAATGACACATAAAAGAGGAGTGATTGTGATAGAGGAGAGATACGAGGATAGCAGAGCTCTTTTTACAATGGAAATCTTTGAGTGAAATGGTGATCTTCAGGCACATGTTGCGATATGTGATCTTGATGTCCTGACAAATGTGCTTCCCTCAATTAATGCTCACACAGAATAGCTGTCATTCTAGCTTGGGCAGAGCTACTAGTGTATTACTGGCCAACTGAAATAACTATTCCCTGCAATCCCAAATGCCAAATCCTTCTTTTTCTTCTAAAATATTTTAGAAGGCCACGCTGTCTACTTAGAGCACTTTAAAAGACAACGAGGGATGAGATTATAATCTATGAAAAAATCTCCAGAGCTTGATATTTTTTCTGATTGATTGACCAAGGTGGGGCTTGGAGAGCTGAGTCGGTCTGAAATCCTTGGATGGAGCTGTCGCACCCCGGGCAGTCTGCGGGATAGCGCGTCTCACCGTGACACTCTGATTGCTGTTATCCTTTCTCTGTGGTCCCCAATGAAGCCACAGTGTGTTATATCAGCTAGTATCTCTCAACTGCTGGATATCAATTATTTAGACTGTTGGGAAACTGAAAACTCTCACTTCCCATTGGTATAAAATGTGTTTATTTGAGTCGTAGGCCCAGAGTTTTCGCTGTCTCCTTGCTGCTTGTGAAACGAGATGGCAGCAGATCTACCCACGACCAGGAACGTCGTCTTCTCAGACCATTCCTCATTAGGAGCAAAATTCAGGAGTCTCATTCCGGTTTAAAACTTTAATACTTTTTTTTTGCCCCTATATTCTTGCTAAATAGTAAGTTGTGAAATTCTCTGTATTTTTTTTTCAAACTGTGGCATTTGTGCAGTTCTTATACCACATCAAAGTGCTCTTAGAAGGCCATAAAATTTCAATGCTTGCCGTTATTCCTCCTTTGCACTGCTTTTAATGACCCTTAGGACAACAGACCCTTACAACAGCTTTTTACAAAATAGCAATTAGTTTATTGACACAGCAAATAATTCAGGGCTGAGTTTAAATCCCAGTCCTCATGAATAAAATGTTTTGCCTTGTCTTATGTAAGGTTACACAAAAAAATAGTGTCTGTTTGTAGTCTAGGATTCTTGATGGCAGTAGCATCTGTCTGGTTTTCCGAGGCCTATTCTACACATATACAGGTAAGCAATTCAATACATTGTTCTTGTTCAGCTACCTTTATTTAGTAAATTATTGAAAACCTAGAGAAAAATCATAATAAGGAGGAATAATAATAAAGAGGTCAGATTTAAGCTGTCTATTTTAAAGGGTATTTCCATTTGCTCGATGAGAGGACAAAATGGCAGCTTCTGTGTTCTTAGTTACTTTTATTACAGCGGTCTTTCTCTATTAATATTGTCCTAAAATTAATGAATTTGAAATTTAGATAAATTTATATAAATGAATTTATGTTAAAATCTATATAAATTTATATAAAAGTAAAATCTTGCCTTCAAAAAATTATGGAACTTGATGGGGGAGGGAGGATTTTCTCATCCTGAAACATGACTCAAAAAAGTTTTAATAAGATTTATATTGATTCAGTTGTGAATATAAACTCTTTCTTCTGTAATTCAAATACTTTATCACATGCTGCTTTTGGTGCACCTGTAGTTTCAGTTTGGACAAGCTGCAAAAGTCAGTTGAAGAACAACAATAAGTAAAATGGCATACTGCCCAAGGATATTGTATTTTCTTTACTGCTATAATTGCACATTTAGTATATTTTCCAGATGTACCGGTATATTTTTAAACCTGTGTATGCTTAAAAATACACTTAGCTGCACTTTTAAATATAGTATAATCAAGTAGCTACTTTGTATGCCACACATGTAAAATCTGATTTAAAACATTTCTCTTCCCCATTATCATCTCCCATGTCAAAGCATATTTATATCATGCTCTGTTCCTAGTACCAGTAATGTTGAAAATAATAGCAGAGTTCAAAAAACCCTTGATGAGCACTGTCATTTGCACACTTCCAAGTTACTTGAAACTGTCACTTGTTTTGAGTATATCACAGAAGGTAAGAAGGAGAAGCTTTATCAAAGTAAACTTTTAAAAATTAAAACCAGGTCAGAATTCAGTGTTAGTGATACTGGAACACTGCAATTTAAGATGGATCCAATTTATGCACAATCATGTGTTGAGTTACAGCCTCATGTCTACATTAGGTTCTGTGAAGTTGCCTAGATGCAAATATCAGAGGATTTTACTGTTGTTGCTCTCTGAATCTTGAAAGAAGGAAATACAATTCTGTCAGAAGTACTACTCATTTTTGTGTCAGTAAATCAAAAGTAAAATTCTGTTATTCCAGGAACATTTAGTGAGTGTATCACTTCAGTGAAGGCAGGAGACGCAGCATGAGCTTTTCACAGTGTCTGGTTCCTTCACATTCAGGCAACAGGTACAACATCCAGGCAACACCTTTGGTCAAGGGATAGAAAACGAGCACCCAGAGCAAATATTACTGATTATGAATTTTCACCCTTGGAACAAATATTAAATTATTGTAAACTCATTCTTGTAATGCAAAAAAAACCCCACACATTAGTTTTGCAAAACATTTCTTTTTCAAGCATACCAGAAATTAAGGTTCCAAACTGACAAATTTCCTACAGTAATTGTTTAAATGTTTTTTTAAGAAAGTGATACTTCCTACTAGACAGTAGTAAGATGCCTGGTTTGAAAGTCTTGTCTCATCTCTGTGAAATTAGCCAAATCCTTGGCAATTTGCTGTCCAGGTAAATTCATTACAGTTCTACTGAGCCAACAACCTCTCTCCAAGACTGAATATATGAACAGTAGCACTAAAGACAAATTCAAGGTTGTGTTAAGTTTAAAGAGGATCAGTGTAGGTAAGTTAATTGATCTATTCAGTAAGTATTGAGGTTTAAAATGCATGGATTTCTTCTATGAACTAATGAATAGATCCAAGGAAATGTAAACTTTTTACAAACAAGTACATTAATTGTAGTAGCAATGATGAAAACTCATCCAAGATCAGCCACTGCTTGTTTTAAAAAGGAAAATTCTATGAAATTCATCTTTTTTACCTAAAGATTTTTTACCTATCAAGCCTCAGGAGAAAAAGTTTTTGTGAGCCAAATTGAGTTGATTTAAATTAGAATAAAGTGATTTAAATTAGAATAAATAATATTAATCAGCAGCAGAAAATCTTATATATAAACAGTAGTTATTTCCCTGAAGGAAAGATGATTTTCACTAGCTGCTGTAACTTCATCTTAAATGTGCTAATATGTATAGCACACTGTATCTCATATATGTTATTTAAGCAGCTTTGTGAATTTCTTTTGGTATTTGCATTTGTTATGTATTAGGTGATGATTATATCCTCATTTCTGTAGAATTAAAAATTTCAATGAACAAAAAATCTAAGAATTAATCTTCTCGATGCTACAGAAATGAATTACCCTAAGCAGACTAGTTAAATGACAAAACTGTATATATGCATCTGAATTGATTTATTAAACAAAGGAAATACTGTTTTTAATTAGAAAATTGACTCAAGTTTCTTATGCTCATCCTTATCATTCAAAATTTTAAGTGATGATACATCTCCTCCTGCTACTATGAACAGATTATAAGAGGAGAATAATATCTCTTCCTTTTCTCAATTTGTGTTTGTTTTTATTTTGTTTTATTTATTTTATTTTAGCTTTGGAGGAACTAATCACTAATGAGAATTAGCAGAATAAAATGAAGCGAAGAAAATATACGGAAGAAAAGGATAGTACTATCAAAAGCTGGCTTAAGACTGTAGCAGACCTATATAGAATCACAGAATGCTTAAGGCTGGAAGGGACCTCTAGAGATCATCCAGTCCAACCCCCTGCACACGC
>VZSV01000145.1:1939983-1968192 GCA_013398735.1 Nothocercus julius
GAACAGGCCCAGCTCTCTCAGCCTTTCCTCACAGGGCAGATGTTCCAGGCCCCGGATCATCCTCGTAGCCCTGCGCTGGACTCTCTCCAGCAGCTCCACATCCCTCTTGTGCTGGGGAGCCCAGAACTGGACACAGCACTCCAGGTGTGCATAGCTGTTTTTACCCAAGAGTTATTAGCTACTAGCTTTTTTGACTAGCTCATTAGCTTGTCTTTCTTCAAAATTTAAAGGAAATTTTCTGTCTTGAATATTTTCAAATTATAAATAATTTAATGGATTATAGTATGATTAGAACTTGTAAAGATTATTATAAACTTATTGAAATACAGTTCTTAAAGTCTGTAATTGGCTTTTTTGTCTAACTTATTTTTAATTCTTTTAGTTAGATAAATTTACAGTGAATAACTGAAAAAAAAAACAGAGTATGAACCTTAAAAACACCTAACTAACTATTCCATGCTTCCCTAATAGTCAAACTAACCCAAGATGAAACCAGAAGATCCAGCACAACAAAAGCTAGATGGGGAAAGACAAACCAAGCGTGTGAAGGAGATGAATTGCCCTCTGATTTGCATGTAATCAAAGTCAGGGATTTCATAATATTGAATGAAAATAAAATAAGAAATACTTTGTCTAGTTTTAAAACAGGGTGGAATTTGGCCAAAGTAATGACAAAACCCTAAAGCCTAAATTATTTTAAATCCTGACATTTTATCATGAATTTTGCATTGTTTAAGCACTCCAAACTCCCATAAAGTAAGTTGTTATAGGCTTAGGCTATAACTTATATTTGAAATCCCAAATCACTGTACTGAAAACTCATGGTTCAAAAAGACATAATGTTTTGACACTAAGAAAGCAAAGCAAAAAGTAAGAAACAAGTCTCCTTTTGCAATAGATTTGATGTTTTGCTGGACTTAGAGAGGGAAACACAAGGTACTTAATGCACAAAAACAATAAAAAAAGGAAAATTTTTTATGATACTTTAAAAAATCATAAAGGCTTATGGAAATCAGAGTTTAAATTACAATTGATTTAGTTCATTGGAACTGTTTAAACTTGAAAGAACCAACTAAGTTTTATAGTGTAGCTTTTTATGAAGTGTATTATCCCAAAAGGGTCAATCTGAAAATCACCACAGTAAGAGTTTGTTTTCTTTGGCCGAGATCTACATACAAACTGCAATTTTTAGGAGTTGATCCAAAATTCACTGAAGTCATGGATTTTCATCAAAATGGTATAGATTAATATAGACTAGATCTGTCACACTTAAGCTAACAATGACCTTTCTTTACACATATATATATTCCCTCTCCAAATTCAATTACCAAGATACATATTTCTTAAGCCCTATAAGGTATTTTTCTTGCGAAAAACAGAACCTCGGCTGTCAGTTTTTCAAGTAGTGATTATAAGTAGTCATGATAAATCCTGCAAACAAAATGAGCCTAATTCTGGAAGAGAAAGATCTATGCAAGTAGCATGAACACAGACATCCAATTTTTCTGAAGAAAGTATATATAAGTATTTATAATGTATATGAATTTTGAAAAAGATAGGAAGATAAGCTGATTTTTTTTTTGAGGGGGGGGGGTGAAGGAGGGGGGCATACCTTCTTTACATTACCTTTCTGGAGATTTCAAAGAATTGGGCAAATTTTCACCAGAATTTATCTTCACATATAAAATTGTTGCAGTTAAGAAAATTGCTGTTTGGTGTGTGCAAGAGGAGAATTGTTCTTTTGTAAGGAATGTATTTTAGAGATTTACAGTTTTTATTTTAGATTATGTGTGTTCTGCAATGTTCTCCTGTACCTGACTGGTACTAGCTGTAGAGAAACCTCAGAAGGGGTCTTATAAATGATGGTCCCATGTGTGAACTCCAATTTTGGAAACTTTGTTACAGCCAGTGGGGTAAGAGTTTTGATCAAGTAATATATACTATTAGTATAGCATGTAGACCACTTCTGTTTCTCTAGATTCACTTTAAAAACATTTGATTGGCATGACACGATGTATACAGCTGTAGGATTTTCTTACATTCAGTGGCATGTGCTGAAAAGTTTGGATAGTGTTGAGTATTCATGCCTGTGAATCTAAGAGTATGGAGGTATTTTGGCTGAAATTTTGACAGACTGGTACAAACAAGTATATAAATTTATCTAGACTCTTCAGTATTAAGGTACCTGTGTAGTTTCTTTTAGAAATGGAAATGAATTTAGTCTCTCTTTTTCCCTCCTCCTTTAATGAAGGGAGGAAGTTAGAGAAGGGAGGAAAATGAAAAGAATATTAGTGGTTAAAGAGCTTGGCCAAGTTGCAGAAAATTCAGGTTCTCCACCCTCCTCTGCATGAATCTCTCAGGGTTTAGACTATCTGCTTTCCCGGAAGATTCTTTTCCCATTGACAGTCATATGCTGAGTCTCCAGTTCAATAGGTGAAGCTTTGCCAGCATTGCAGAAAACAGGACAAAAAGTGCATGGCTAGGAAGAGAAGAAAGAGCATTTTCACTTTTCTAATTCAGTAAAGATGCAAGAAGTGTTGATGAACAAACATTTAATGTTAAAGTCAGCACAAGTCAGACTTAGGCACCCAATGAAACCCTGAACTCTCAAGACATTACAGTGATCCTGGGCTATAAATGTTAAAGAATTTGGGAAGTTTTACTGTCAAAAGTGGGTTTATGTAGCTCCAAGAGTCGTGCTTTTGCATGAGTTTGTAGACAAGTGCCTACATTTCATTCTGGTCCTGTCTTGTGCTTGCATCCTTCTGCGGATGGTGGCTTTGGCAATTTGCCACAGATCATGCAGAAAACTGCAGTGGAAAGAAAAAACTGAAGTCACAGCATTTTCAGGTTAGTTGTATTATCAGCAAATCATCCTTCTGTCTTGCTGTTCCATTCTTGGTGATCTGTACAGATGTACGTGCTCAGGTTTTTCCGACAGCACAATCGCCCTCGAAGGAGATTCTAGGGGCAGGAAAGGCAAATTGTAAAAGGCTCAATTAGGATCTGCCAGTGTGACCAGGCAGCTGTTCACAAAGAGTCCCAAGCCCAACAGAATGGAGAAACCTTCAGGGATACTGAACATTGTCCTGGAGTGATTAAATATACACAGGCTGGCAGAAGTCGGAAAAAGACACAATGGAGAAAGAGGAGGAGAGGTAGCTTGAAGGAGAGAGAAAAACAGGCTAGAGAAGTTGGTAAGTTGTCAGAAGGGGAGGGGATTTCTGTGCTTTGGATGAGAGATAAGTTAACGGTCCTGAGATACCACTGGTTTGTGTTCCCCATTTCTAGATACCGTATTTCAAGATCTTTGGGACCTAAGTACCCAATATTTATGATATAACTGACTTAATGGGAGTTTTGTGCTTTAAACACAGGCAATACACAGGCAATCTTGTCAGGCTCAAATATGTACTTTTTATATTAATATCTCTGTGCTTCTGTATTAACTGATAATAAATTAAGGTCAGTTCATCTCACAGGGATACTATAAAAACAATTGATTAGCCTGTATGAAACATATCACATTCAGTAGTGTTGAGGGCCTACGAAAGTATAAGAAATTACTCTTTAAAGTTTGATCTTTCTAGTAAATTGAAAGGCAATGGAGAGAAAGTAAGAAGAATAAGCTGAGCTCTTAATGTCAGCACTGTACATCATGCAGTGAAAAATAGATGTGAAAAATAAGGCAACTCTAATTCTGTAATCACTAAACTTTGGAACATTTTCTTTATAAACTTATTTTTGTACTATTTTTTAATCAGTTATGTGATGCAATTTTAACATACGGCTATTTTCTACTAACTTTGGGAGCAGTTACTTGCTTCATATTCAGGTGAATAAGCCTACGTCTCTAGAAAGAGTCACCTGAGAGTGAGTGACCTTATTAATGAATTTGGGAATAATGATGCTCTTCATTGGTGTTCCAGCAGCCATCAAGGTGTCGATGAAGTTGAGCATCTCATGATATATGCTCCGGAATAGCCTGTTCATACAGTTTTAACAGGCACGAACTAGCAGGTTTATATTTGCCTGCAGGGCTTTCTGCTGGAGTTGGGCTTTTTGGCAGGTTCTTTGAATCTTCCCTCCTGCACCTCCCTATTGGAGCTTGCTGTCTTCAAAGCTTGACATATAGGAGCCATCTTCCATATATGGGGAGAAGGTGCAGCATCCATCTGGGCTCCGCAGCATTCCAGGAGTGTTGCCAAACCCAAAATAGAAACTCCCAACAACTACAGGTGAGAACTTTGTTTTGTAAATCAGAGTGTTAGTTATTAAACTGAGGGAAGCCACTGAGAAATAGTTACCTATCCTGAAGCATATAAAAATGCACATGCGATTCATAAACAGGACGTTTTATAAATGCATCTAGGAATAAATGTTTCAGACCAAATCCTGTTCTTAACATCAAGAAATTCCGTGCAAACCCAAGCAACACTGACAAAAGCAATATTGCTCTGTATTTCTTCAAATTGAAAGGGTCATAATTTGCCCTCCCTTAGCTAGGCATGGATCTAAACTAAATCCTTGGCGCTGACACTCCCCAGACTTGCAGAAAGTGCAGATGAGCTCTAGATTTGAATATGACACACAGCTGCCGTGTCACACCTTAGCTGCAGCCAAGGTATCTTCTGAGCTTACCTGCGCATTTGCAGTTGGAGAACTTCAGAAGATAAAAAGTTAATATGATATAAATTTAGGGCCGACATGCTTGCACTGCGAAGGCAGGTTAATCAGCCTCTTAACATCCTGTATTTCCCCTGGCAAGTAATGACATTATGCTTCAATCACATCAACCTTTTTTTAACATTGCCCTCAAGAAAGATTCGGAAAAGATAAACGTTTCCCGTAACATTTTTTTCCCCCTGTCTTGCAACAGCTATATATGATTTATCTTTTAATGTGTTAAGGCCAGCTCAAAACTCCCTGCTCAAGATAATCTCTCATTGACTCCATTGGAAGATTTTTCTCAAGCCAAGAACATTAACTGTACACTTTTCTTACATTCTTCAGACATTTTTTTTAAAAATTTCTTTATGTCTTTTTAAATTTTTATTTCTGTCTCAATGATGTAGTGGGCACAACTTACTGTCGTATATACTGTTGTTTCTGTCCTATTTTAATCCTTGCCATGAATGATAGATAGCCTGGCTAGTGATATAATATTGGAGGTGTAAGTATGTTAAATCCCATTAGTCTTTCTAAAATACTTTCAGTCACAAATTTAGTAATGGTATTCAGGGTTAATATAAGGCAAATATTATTTTGACCATTAAGAAGCATGCAATGGAAGCATGCAATTAAGAAGTATACAATGGAAAGTGGAGTAGGGTGGTATTTGCATCACAGGTATATAAAATACTGTACATTAATGTGTCATAAAATGTGATTCCTTCTCCTATGCTTTGTGGTTTGTGGTATCTATTATTCACTGAGATGAATAATTTTTGTATGGTAAGATTGCTGTTATCAAAGAATTTTTTTTTATTCATACTGACACTTAACAATGTTCTTTGTTAACTTCAAACATTCATCCTTTTTGCTGCGGAGGTACATTGATAGTATATGATTTGGTTTAATTAGGAAATTGAAAGCTTATATAAGTCTTACCTTAGTGTTTTGGCCTTTAGAAAGTAAAAAAATATTTCACTATTTTGTTTTTGTACTGCTGAGACACTTCTAACTTTAAATTCCGGTCTTGAAAATGCTTTCATCTAAGATTACCTTTAGTAACAAATAAGAGCACGTAAAATCAGTGATGCTACTTCTGCTATTAAACATATTTGGAAATTGACATCCTCAGTTAGGATGCTATAGAGAAATTATATTTTCATTGGTAGTATTCCATTATTTTGCTCGTTATGGTAGTTGCCATAATTAAATACTTTAATTGGAAAACAATTTTTTTTCACTACTGGAGAATATTTTTTGACTGTCCTTTCCTATGAGTTTTTTATGAGTTTCATTATAAAACGACATGTTCTTTAAAACAGTTCCTAATTAATTTCCCAGTCTTTCAAAGGCTGGGATTTTCTTTGTTATTTGTGGTTACTGACTTGCAACCAAAGCAAGATAAAAAAGATTTTCTTATTGTATGTGCAGTGAGCTTGTCCTCTTGGATTTTTCACTGAGATCCTTCGACTTTGTGTCTCTATGGGACTTCTGGTAAATATGACTGTTAAATAGTCCTCCAGTGCTATGGAATATTAGTACGGAAGAACCATTATTACCTTCCAGGTAAGACTGGAGGAGGTTCGACTACAGTTTTGCAAACCACTGCACTGTACATTTCTGCTTGGCAAATGGTATGAGGAAAGAAAAGCCACCTGACAGCCCTGTTAATATCAGAACTACAGAGAACAGCTATATCAGGGAGAACTTTCACTGCTGCTTTCATTAAAAAAAAAAAAAAAAAAAAGATGTCTGAAACAAATAAACAAAAAATACAGCATCAAAGCTGAGTGAATCTCGGTGGAGACGAGAAGAGTTTTGAAGCCTTGCATTGCACTGTGATGCTGAGCAGCTCCGTGCATGGACCGTGCAGCCTTGTGCGCAGTTTGGGCTCCCGTCTCAGAGCTATCTGCTCCATTTGTCTTTTAGCTGTACTTGACTAGATCCCACTTTCATAGTAGCAAAAATGATTGCCTTACTTTGGAAAATATGGAGGCCAGATGGAACTTCTGAAAAATAGCTGGCAAAAGCAAAGTAGATCTGTCCTTGGGATCTCTGCACATCTTCTGTTTATGCAGGAACTGCTGCCTGCCACGGATCTTAATTATCATAAAAAATAAAGTAACACAGCAAGTAGAGATCCATATCTTTACTACTTTCAAGTTCAAAAAATCACCTTGCTCCTGGGGTAACGGGTTTACAGAAATCCTCAGACACGGGTGTGTTTTTGTGTTCTCTAGAAGTGAGGCGTGACTACAAAGCTTAGTAACAGTTCCTGTCCTTCATATCCCATCTAGATATTCTCAAGCATTAAGTGAACAGAGCCAATGCAAACTGGCAGGGGGTATTAAAATCATACTTAAAATTGCTTCTATTGTGTTCAGTTCATTCACAGTCATGCCTATGAGGGAGGCAGTTTCTAGAAATATTTGTTGTCCGGGCTTCCGCTCATTGCAATGCAGCCTGAATGCCTCTGCATAAACAATTAATCTGACTCCTTTGCATCAGGCACCCTTGATAAATACTTCTGTTGCAACTTGTTTGCACAGGGTGAAGACCTATCACTTAAAAACATTTACTTGATATATTTACATATAATTCAGCATTCTCTCAAGCCTTGTTGGCAGCACTGAGTTATTCCACAATGTCAGCTGTTACAAGGTTGAGAGTTTCTTGGTTTTTCATGTTGCATAGAAACAAAGCACTTGCACTCGCTTTGCCATTTGGCTGTAATGTTGCTTTCCATTTAACAAAAGAAAAGAAAAAAAAGCATTTCTTGGATGTTATTTGAGTATCAGTATCAGATTTCTGAGCAATTAGACTGGTGGTACAGATGGATCTAAAACTGTTGCTGCTGCTAGTGTGTACTAAACCTTTAGTAAGGTCTTTGATGTTCTACCTGAGTGCTTACAAACTGTTGCCACCTTAGTCTGGCAGCATTTTTGATGTTCCAAAATGTGAAAACGATAACCACATATCATTAGCAACCTGTTGCTGTTCAAAGATAAAAGCCAGTGATGGAAGAAGCAATGTTAATAGCCGCACTCTTATCTTGGAGACATGTTAGCCGAGCTGTGTGCCTTGCGCTACCATTTGTCTTGCCATCCATTAAAATAATTAAATGTCATGTTAATAATTAAATGGCATGTTAATGAGGACTGGAGAGATGCCTAGATGGATCCATAAAAATGATTTTCTAGGTCTGAGCCCAGATCCTGTTCTCACATACAAAATTGAAAATTCAAGGAAATTCTATTGGCTTCAGTGGAATTTTCTTCTCTACAACAGTCAGTGAATAAAAGCAGAAGGAGATCCATGAAACTGAGGCAAAGTGCAGTATGAAAAAAAACAATTTTTAGAATGATTGCTAGGTTCATCTGGGAAGTAAAATATGTGGAAACCGTGAAATATTGCAACAGATTTTTTTTTAGTAAGAAAGCAGTATAGTTACATAGGAAGGACTGCAGCTGCAAATAAATCATCAGTCACTGAAATGTGTGCAGGCCTGGACACTAGTTCAAGAAAGATCTCCCCCTAAATGTTGATGGGAAAGTGCTTGGAAGCAAAGTGCTTAGTAACAATCAGAAGAGATGACAGATTGTATTATTGCACAACAATAAGTCTTCAAGGTATTAGAGGTATCAATTTACAGCACTTTCTATATCATCATTACCTGCCACAGTCTGACTCTAATCATGGCAATAGAATCCAGGGTGGCTGCATGGGTGTTTCTGACTTTCCACTGAATATTTATGAAGATTATAAAAGAAATCAGGATCTTGCTCTCTGTTTTTAGCCCATCTGTATAACCATGAAGGCCAAATGAAGCTTTTAGTCATTATACATAATTGGATGAATGGCCTTCAAAGCTGTCAATAAGTGGTGTGTTCACAGTAAGGTAATTAATAACGCTATTTCCTTTTGGAAGACATATCATTAGCCATTATTTTTTTGAGATACAACACTGATGTCTTTATTCAAAGAGGTAATTGCAGGTTACCCACCAATTCCCTTCCAGTGACATCATCTTTGCAAACCGAGTCTCACAATCTGTCACTTCTGAATTCATAATTAGGATACTTTTCTAATGACAAGTGAATGTTATTGAAATAAATACCTACTTTGCCTACAGGAATAACCACAATCTTACTGAAGCATGAGTGCCTTGAACACAAAAAATGTTTGTGAGTTTTGTATAGTTTTTTTGACTGAACATCTGGGACCTTTGGAAAGACCGTATTGAAAGATCTAGAAAAATCACAAGGACAAATCAGCAGCTGTATCACAGCCATTTTTTAATAGTTTGTCACTATTTTGTTTACATACTTGAACAGACGCCAAGAACATTCTCTGCTGCAGAACTGATTTGCTAATTCAGATGTATTCTGTAATAACAAAGAAAGAGATTCTGTCTGATAGCCCCAGTTCTATCTCAACATATACTATCAAGTGTGAATGTCATTTTTTGCTCCTCTTAATTAGCTAATGTGCTATGCAGCATAGTTGATTTCCGACCTTATCCTGAGGGGTCAGAAACATGGATAGCGATGGGATTCTTGTGTGCTTATTACTTGTTCATCCTGTTTCAAGATGTTTGTGTTCAGATAAAAAACCTTTTCATGTGAATAGCCCTTGCCAGTGTTTTAAAGTTATACAGATAAAATATACCCCTGATTTTTGACAGTGTGCAATCCTTACATGTAAATGTAGTCTTCAGGTCTCTGAGAGAGTTGCTCCTCTTCCTCTTCTATTGGCCACTAGGCTTTTTTCAGTATACTAGGAATTTAATAAAGGCACAAGCAACAATGTGGTTCATGCAATGACTTTGATCTAGACCTATACCTAAGCAAATGCTCTACAAATATTTGCCACAGTCTCACAAGTCTAGTAATAGCCGTAGTCCATTCTATATCCAAATCCAGATATCTTGATTTTGTTTTGTGGCTACCTTGTGGCCATAGCAGGAGCAGGTTTAACACGGTTTCTGCTCTCTTGATCTTAGCTGTTTATTTACTGTTACAGCTGTTTGCTCATGTACACGATCCTCTTGCACTTTGGCTCTTCCTCTCTCAGACCTGCTCGTAAAGTCTTTGCTACAACGGGAATGTGATAAGACTCCTGTGACTGTGTTTGGCTACCTCAGCTGAAAATAGTGACTGCTCCAGTCCTGTTCAACGTGCGGTTGAATAGGAAACTGAATAGCACTGCTGTGCAGGTGTATCCTGGAGTACCCTTAGTAGAGCGAGTCTCTTAGCTAGTGGCTGTTGTGCTCAAGTTAGTATGCAGGCTCGCAGGCATCGAGGCCGTAAGGCAACAACTGAGAACCAGAGTAAAGTTTCAGCTATAGGATCATGTCAGGAGCTGGTTTGTATTGCCTCTCAGCTGTTAATTTTACTCTTCAACCAAGTTTCTGTCTGCACCCAGCTACATATGTGAGGAAACTCATGCTTTTTGAAGGCAGCTGTCCTTCACTCGACCTTATGTCTATTCATCTGTCCCAAAGAATTCCAGATTTAGATGAGCAATTGCAGAGACAGGATTCAGAGTGTTAACAGCATGGATAATCACCAAGCTGGGCACGCAACTGGGGATGATTCTGGCCAAACATTATATTGAGGGCCTTGATACTCTGATCCAGAATAGGAAGATTATTTTTTCTGGCTGAAAGCTATAATACAATGGAAATTCTCAAGAGTTTGTTAGTGGCTTAAAGATTTGGTGCTCAGCAGTTTCTTCTCATAAAATATTTTGAGTAGTGACATAATTTCCTTTGAAAAGCTATCATTTTCACGTACAGTGAAAGTGAGAGCTTTATGGCCTGTGTTAACTCAAACTTCTCTTTGGAGAATGTGTGGCATTTTATGAATACTTATGGCCTTTTTTTCTACCTGCTCTTAAATAATGAAATACCTAATACCTGAAGATGTGTAAAGATGTGGAGAAGAAAGACTCAACACTTAGTGCTGCCTGGAATATCAGGCATCAGAATTTCTTATTTCTTGCAGGGCTTCCAAGTAAAAGGAAATCCTTAAAGTCTCTGCAGGAAATATTCAGATATTTAGTAGGTGGGTGACTTATGACTAATGACATACCAGAAAAAAATACCTCATCATCTGAGAAACTTAGGCCTTGAAAACCACGGGCAACATGGTTGTAAATGGCTCTTAGAACTCCGCACTGAAAGAACCCAGAAGGTTGCATAAAATATTCCCATGGGTGTGAATGGATGTGGTATTGCAAATTTAATGCAGTAAAAATTGAGTTTGATGTCTGATCTCCTTTTTCTTATCTGCCTGTATTTGCTATCTAACTTGCTATGTGGAAAAGATGACATTTTCCCCAACCACATGATATCATCTCACTATAATCTTTTTAGTTTTCTATTCTTGCAAACATACCACTGTAGTGCTAATCTATTATAAAAATTAGAGACAATACTAGTGCATGGCTGCATTTAAAAGGAGCTTTAAAAGGACAAGTTTTTAATTTTTCTTTTAAGCAAAAGGAAGATGGATTTTTCTTTAATCCCTCAAATACATGACAAATTGTAATGCATGCTTATAGGACAGTAAAGCATATTATTGAAAACTGTCAATAAAACTTCTTTGAATTTTGATTTCCAATACACAAAGCTGAATACTAGAAAGCTTTCCTTAGTGAGTATACTTGTGCAATAATAGTATCTTCAATTAATGTCCCTTTATCCAAGAGTATTTGCTTGATGATAGATTAGATAAATGACAGATTAGAATTTGCAAGAATAAAGTGAATGTTGAAAGAAAGTCCCTTTCCACAGTTGCACTGATCATCAGCTGGAGTCAGTACAAGGGTGCAAATACATGAAAAGTGAGGCCAGAGGGTGCACCCACTCAGCATGGCGCAATGGCAGACTTTGGTCATGCCTTCTGTAATGTCCTTGGCCTGCTAAATCAGCAGGGTAACTGTGTGACTATGGTGCCTGCCCAAAAGAAGGGTCAACATTTGAGGAAACTACAGAAGCTCTTCAAATTTGTGACACAGGGCTTGTCATAGGGCGGTGGAGCGCGTCCGTGACATGCACTGTTGAGTTATTTGGGCAAGATGCAACCAATTCCTGATAAAGAACCTCAAGATTTCTTTAAATCACTGTATAATAACACAGTAACCAAGTGTTATGCTGTCAAAGGCAGTACAAGATCAAAGATTATTCTGTTCCTTGTTCCTCCAAAAGACTGCTACGTTTTTGTTGTTCTCTGGCTGAAGATGTGTGTTTCAGCCCTGTTTCTCTGGTATTTAAATCAGTAAGAAAATTCTGTTCACCCTCACAGAAGACATTCTAGTTATTATCTGTCCTTAAGTACTGAAGTTAAACAACTGGATGGTAATTTTGCACAATCTCAGTAGGCGTCTACATGTGGCTTTGTGCAAAACAGTAGCTGTCCTAGGATTATAGACATGTTTTTTTGTTTCTTATATACCTACAAACATATCTGTAAAAGAAGTTATTAATTATGACATCTCGATATTTATCAGCAAATTGCTAGATGCTCAACCTGTTGATTACATTCAAGAACTTCTTAGAAAGGTACCAAACATGACCATTATCACTGTTGCATAACATAATAATTGTGTAATACATATGTAATTATGTAATGTATAAATAATACTAATGACACTGTCAAATATTAACTATATTAATCACTAGAGGGCAGATTAAAATCTCTGCTGGTTACTTGTGCCTGTGTGACAAGGAGGCAACCGTTCTCAGGGACTGAGACCAGTGGCGTAGGCTGGCAGGCTGAGGACTGGATAGACTCGATCTACAGCTGGTCCCAACTCAGCTGGCTGCAGAGCTCATGCAGAGAACCCAGAGGAATAGCCTGAGCTCAATAATCTGGGGGAAGCTGCACCCCTATTTTGAAACAAAAGGGAACAACGGACTGCGCTGACTTGATAACAATCAGATTTTTTGTTGTTTCTGGGATTGTTCAAATGTGTTTTTCAACTTATTTCAAATTTATGCTCAAGTCACGTTTATAATAATAATAAGCTCCAATTCAACCAAACTCATGACAAGAAAGCTAATTGCATACAATAATTTTGCAGGGCCAAAGCATTTATGATTATTTTATTAGTTTGCTTGTATTTAATATGCACCATATTCTTTTTTGTAACTTAAGGAAGCTTCTATATTACTCCAAAGCTTATCATAAGTTATGTCTAGTAGTAATTTAAAGGAATCCACACTTCAAACTTATTCAGAGTACATATTCTTCTTCCAAAATATTCAGATTCAATTTTGGTGTTATTGTAAAGTCATTCTATTTTTCTAAGTCCAGAACAGCCATGGGAGATGTGCTGTGTGCTAGCTAGCTTAAACAACCCCAAAAGAATTGAATAAAGTTTGAGATCAAGACAGTTCTTGTCTTTTCTTCCAGACCTCAGCATGCTGATAAAATCAGTAACTTTTCAATCCTTTAGTTTTTTTTTTAAGTAGAGAGAGACTATATTTAGACATTGAGGCCTCTCACTCAACCTAGTGACCCTGAACCAAGTGACTGTAGGTTGCAGTGACAAGAGCCCCATTGTCCTTTTCATTACTCGAACCCACTGAGCCAGGTAAATCTTTAAACAAGATGAATGGGCAGCATTTTTAAAAAGTAAAATAATTCACTAGGCTTTGGATGTGTTTCTCTTTAATTAGTTTGATGACCACAAAGTCTGAGGCCTTGTCAAACACCCAGTATTAACTTCTAATACCGACCTAGGAAAGGAGCATTGCAGAGGTAAGAGAATGGACAGGTGAAGCTAACTGAATAAGAGATCTTTTCTGTTGAAGCCTTTTGCCTGAAAGATGAAAAGAATCATTACCACAATGATACTTCTAATTATACTATCATTAGGGTACTACTGCAGGTTCCTATGGTGCATGAAGCTCTCCCTTTTTCAACAACTTGATCCAAAATGGGTGGAACACAGGCATTAACCCTTTCACTGAAATTAAAGCTGGATACTTAGGTAAATTTAAAAAAGTAGAATTTATTGTAAAATTGAGGCATAATATTTTTGAGGTTTCTGAAAAAAACACAAGTTTAAAAAAAAAAAAATCCAATAGTAAACAATACTGAAGAGTGAGTTATCCAGCCACTCTGCATTACTGCCAGAGGCAAAAGATGGAGAAGTGATGATGCATGTTTCTTATGCTATCCAAAAGGAAAAGAAATATTCTTTATACTTGTACTGTAGTCTAATTGTTGCCTGACTTAAATGTTAGGTGAAGTTATTTTCCCAACCATTGGAAAGGAGTCAAA
This sequence comes from Nothocercus julius, assembly GCA_013398735.1. Taxonomy (NCBI): domain Eukaryota; kingdom Metazoa; phylum Chordata; class Aves; order Tinamiformes; family Tinamidae; genus Nothocercus; species Nothocercus julius. The sequence continues at coordinate 1,953,945 of VZSV01000145.1, forward strand.
AGTAGATAACTTTTTGAACTACAGACAACAGCTTTGTTCAAGGTCACTCTCAACTCATGAAACAACAATTTCATCTATGAACTGAAAAATCCTCCCTCTTTATTTTATAACTTTCAAACTGCAGATGATGCTATAACATAACTGCAAGGCTTTCCTTTTTCCTTTGGGGACGGGAATTTGTACATTCAAGACTTGGATGTGGAGTGGATCCAAAATCACAGGCATGTATAGCTCAAGATGTCAAAAATTGTTGCTATTAGATTCTGTCTAAGATATCTTCTGCCTAATGCTCCAGTGTATCATTTTGGATTGCCGTCCCAAGACCTGAAGTGGGACACGCTTTCCTTACTCTGTCCAGTGTAAAAAGTTATTTTCTTACAGTTCTAGATTGAGTCTAGTTCATGTTTTGTTCTTCGGGAGCTGACTATTAAACCACAGACCATTCCAGCGCTGCAGAACAACACACAGTTTTTGACAGTCTGGGAGCACATGGATTGATCCCTGTGGATTCCACAAGCGTAGAGTTTACCAGAGTGTTATTAAATAGACTGTAGCTCTCCCATCAGGAGCACCTAACAAAATGTTCCCAGGCGGGGGCTTCTTTGGGCATTTAAATAGGATGAGGTTGGATGGAGATCAATGAAATAGGGTAGGTGTCTAGAGGAAGGAGACTTGGGGTTCTGGGGTGTCCCTGAGGTGGAGAGCATGAGTGTTTGATAAAGTGTCAGGTTTTAATCAAAGAATTTAAGCAAGGTAGGTAGATCAGAGATACAGATATCACAACAGCCAAACACACTGAGGTAAAAGGAGAAAGGGCAGTTATTAAGAAAGAGAAAAATTACCACAGGAAAAAAGAAAAGATGTTTTTATGGTATGCCCATACTCTGTTGCAGCAGCAGCATTTTTGTGACGCTGTGCCAGTTGTGCCACTCTGCGTGGTGACACTGCAGTACCCCTCTATCTCTCACGGCAGTGTAAAGAGAGGATGTGCCAGTGAGGGTTTTGAGAAGCTCCAAAGCTCCTCTTTAAAGACTAAGTAGTTATTAGCTCTTTGAGACCAAGTGCCATCTGGATAATTGGACAGTGGACTGTGACCTGACGTGCTGATAAACTGGAGGGAAATAATTCAAAACTCTTTTCAGTTTTACTCCATAGAGCTTTTATTTCATGTTCACACAACTCAATCTAAAACATGAATCATTATTTTCATAAGAGAAATCATAATTGGCATAATTTGAGAAAAAAAAATAGTAGCACTTACTAACATGGGCAGAATTCAATTAATAAAACACCAAGCCACATACTGTGGCTGATTTTTTTCAAAAATATATTCTCTCATACTGTAACAGGCAAATGCATTATGTGCTGTGGCCAGTTTTTAAGGCAGAAAAAAAAAAAAAAGACTAGCATCTGGTTTGCTTTCTGACTGACTAGGTGAGTTAGTTTGAGTCTCTGTCCTCCACTACACAGAAACTTTGGGGAAAGAGATTTTTCAGCTCAACTTTATGGTTCAAAATATGCCTTTGTAAAAGCCCCCAAGGTGAAGTACTCAGGCCATGTGCCTTGTTTCTATATGATATCAGAAACTGCTTTAAGAAGGCTTTCAAGAATGAGTTTTTCTTTTTAAACTTGGAGTGGTGTCAAGTTATGAAAGTATCTTTAAATATTTTAATTTACCAACTACTGTTTCTTTTGAAAGGAAAGTAAATCATTATGTGCAGCCCTTAAAATACTTTATTCATCAATTCATATCCGATCCCTGCTTAGAATTCCGCTCTAAAACTCACTGAGAAGATTTACTTGGCCTCCTTTCTTACCCTACAGTATCCTACAGATGGATGTTTATTCTGCAGTTGGATAACATAGGTGGTCTGATGGTTTAATGACACCTGTGGAAAAGGAGAGGAAATCATAGGTGAGTACTTTAAGAAAGAACTTGATCAATACCTTGAGATAGTCTGCAGTGGCCATTTGTTTGTTCCATTTTTGTTTTGCTTGTAAATAACCTGAAATCACAAAAAAATGTTAACTTTGCAGTTTGCTTGAAACATATTCTTGCTAGAAAAATGTCATTATCCTTAACTGCAGAAATAAAAATATATAAAAAAGGAAAATGGTTGGTTTAATTCATATTTCTTAAACCTATATTCTTTTATCTATCCTTTTAAAAATAATTTTAGGCTGCCAAGAATTTTTTATGATATATTTATCATTACCAGCATGGCCCTGTCACCATTGCTAGCCTTTAGTAAACCAATTTCTTAGTACAGAAATTCTAATACTGCATTTGTCATAGAGTATTACTTTATTTATTACCTGTCCAGTCATTTTTTCTTGTTTAACTAGTTAAAGGAACATATTTTAAAACTTTCTTCAGATAATGTTCTTCATTTTCAAACTTTTAGATAATCTCTCTACAAGATAAGAGTTTAATAAAGAACCAGCCAGTTGTGATTGTATTCAGATTTTTAAAAAAAGATTTATATGTCTATAACACTTATTCTGAAGATGTTTATATATTTTTAGATAATTTAACTCTAATTTTTATATAAAAGTGAGATATGAAATTTAGTTTTACTATAATTAGAAACCTAAAATGTGAAGCTGCTCACTGAAAATTATATCGTGGAGTTCTTTTGCAATACAAGTTAATTAACTGGATTTAGATATTTGCAAGATGATATATTTAATGGGATTACTGCTCATATAATGTTCTCAGTGACTGATTTGGAATCTAAGCTTAGGGAACAGAATACCGAATTTCCAGCTCTTTGAGAGTTAATGTTGTGTTAAAGAAAAGTACAATTTGAACCTTATTGTTCATGAATAGCCAAGTTATTCTAGTGAAATAGAGCCGGTCCCTACAAGGGCGACACGAGGCAGATGCATGAGCAGGAGTGCGCAGAAAACCGACATTCCTGCAAGTGCTCAGAGTACAGATATACCCACACCTGAACTCCTGGCAAGTTCAAGGCAATTGGGTATCTCATCAAAATATAATGGCCCTTTATTCAGCCCCTGTCTCCCAAGTGGGATCAATTAGATGCTTTGGTCTGCGGTCTTAAAAATAAACACTCATGTTTTCCTTTATATTTAGAATGAAAATGAAGGCATATCACCGTGCCTTTTCTTGCTGCTTGTTGCCACGATTCTGTCATGTTTGAAATTGCTATTTAATTTATTCTTTCAAAATATTGTCTTTTTAATAGGAAAGGGCAGAAAGTTAAATGATAACTTGCTCAGGGGAAAAATACAGTAGCCCTGACAAAGAATATTTCAGTCTGCCAATGTATCCCACATTAGTGTCTATCTTCTTTTTAAGGCAAATATATTTCTGTGTGTCAATTTGGTTCACTATAAAGTTAGAGTTTCACCCCTAACACAGGATATCTCTAATGAATATGATAATTTAAATCTTATGATCAGAGTACTACTTTTAAAAGAAATTTCAACATTTTTTGTTTAAATGCTATTAAGTGTTTCAATATTAGCTCAGTCAAATAACTATTAGATTGGGGAATTTGTATTCACACCTTAGTGGATGGCTGTGTAATTCTACAGTGCTTCTGTTTTGTAATATATTTTAAAAGTGCTCCATAAGTGAAATGATAATTCCTGTTTAACCAGAATAGATTTTTAAAATTAACAAGTATTCAAAAGATTTAGTGAGTTCAACAGTCTTAACATTTTTATTTGTGAGCACAGTTTTCATTTTAAGCATTGCTAAAATGAAGTCAGAAAGAACAAACTGGGTAGGATTGTTTAGGTCATAGTGGTTCCGAGTAGGAATGCTGGCATCTAGGTTCCACCAGAATCCAAGGAAAAGCTTCTCGTTGGCTCTTACGAACCAGAATGCATTTTCCCTAAGAACTCAAGTAACGTTCGAAGGGAGATCATGGGTTACTTTAGCTTATTTTGTTTTACCTGCTTTGCCATCACACTATATCCATGGTTTGGGATGTGATTATGAATGAGAAACAGGGTTACATTATCTACAAGCGGCAAAGCCAAAAGTGAGAAGTCAGATCATGCCAGAATCATGCTAAGATGATCTTCAAGCCTAATGTTTCACATTACTCTTAAAAATACTCCATTCTGAGCATTCTGGTACTGAAATAAAATGTTTTTATTAAGTTAAATTTAGATCTGTTCTGTTTATGAATGCATAAAAATAAGCCTGACAATTCTTGGTGATTTGTCTGCAGCCAAGAAAACAATAAAATGTGCCTTGTGATCTGGGGCATTCGCTAAATAAATCACAATAGATTAATACTTTACTGAAACCTCTTAAAATGTTTTCAGTTCATACATTTGTGAATGATGCTTGTGATCTCAAAATAAGATATTCTGTGATTTACCAGTAAAGGAATTTGCATTGTCCCTTTGTATTATTGTCCTGCATTGTAAAGTTCCTTTTTCTAGTTTGAGTTCTCACTGATGCAAAAACAGATACTGTTTTTCTTCAGCTGAACAGCAGAGTGACTGTGTGAAGGGAATTCCATTGCTTGGGAATAAAGAATTATTTCTCAGTTCTTCAATTTATTCCATGCATGTTATCACTATATATATCATACCAAGTGCCACAATCATTTAATATCTTTCTTCCAGTGTTCATAATGACTTTTTGAGTTTACAGAGTCAATTTTGTTAATAATGTAGGGTTTTCATCTTTTCAATATAAGCCAGCTGTTGAGGCAGTAAGAAGATGCTTATGAAGACATGGGAATATTCAGCATCCAAAAATGCCATTTACAGTAATAATATGAAAGGAAAAGCAAAATTTTAGGTAGGCTGAATTTAATGAACCAGTTACATTTTGTCAAGGATTCTGGAAAAAAAAAAAAAAAATCCAGGAACATTAACTTTGCTCTGAGCCCATGGAATTAGTGTTCTTCATTATGAACTTTTAGTCATAGACATAGATAGTAGAGCAATAGCAAACTAATGCTTGGATGAAGAGGGAGATTTGATGGAGGTGTAGGGACAAATGAGGCCGAGGATAGAACTTGATTCCACAATGATGATGTTGGATGTGCTTGGGAAGTTTCTATCAGCTGAGACTCAAGACAGTCGTTGGCACAGGGTTAGTGCCAACAGAAGAATAGTGACAAACATTGTAAAAATAAGTCCCATTTGTTTGAACAGCGTACTGGTAATGAGCAATATAAAATGACAGCAGATTGCAAGATTTTTTATGAAACCATGTATATGCTCTGTTGGAATACACATTTTTGTCAGAATTTAAATATTTTGTGAAATCAGATGTTGCCAAAACATCTGAATATGTTTTGATATTATCAAAAATTTTCTTTTGTAAAGAACTGATTATGGTGCTTTGGCTGTTTTTTTTTTCTTCAGTTTTCTATTCCATTGAAGGAAAGTAAGTCACATTGAAATAAGTATAGCAAAAACATCTGTATGCAAATTAGTGTAAAGTTTCTCCATTCATAGAAAGAGCAGCACTTACAGACTTATCTTAAAAGATGTGTTTTACAATAACCTTCTATTGTACATTTTCTATCCACAGATAAGCAAGAAAAATATGCTGAGCTGTACTAATGAAAAGGCAATATCTGTAAGTACCAAAATAATTTGTTACTGTATTAACCCAGAATATTTTAATTCTGTACTATTAACAAATGAAAAAATACAAAACGAAGCTAGAGCATTTGTAAAATCATCATCCATTACACATATTAATTGACAACGCACTCCGGGAACTAATTGATATGAGCATATGATCTGGCAGTTAAAGGCAAATAGCTATGCACTTCTGTAAGAAGGGGAAGCATGCAGTGCTAGCACAAGCTGACAGCATTTGCAGGCTCCTCAGTGAGTGGTATGGATTGATTTTTCTTTTTTTCTTTTTTTTTTCTTTTTTGTCTTTTATTTTTTTTCTTTGAATGCAACATTTGTTCTTGCAAAGAGCCATCACAGAACTTTGCATCAGCCTCAGAGCAGTGAGACTTTCACTGTTCCAACTGCAGCCTAATATAACATGCAAATGGAGAATTCCACTGCGAATGTGTTTGGCTATCCAGGGCAACAAGCTTCTCCCAAAATGAGAGCCTGTGGAAAGCTGTTTTCATCTTCCCAAGCTACTGGCCTTATGGACTTCAGCACAAATAAGTTTCAAAATAATGAAAGTGCAGTTGTGTTTCTGGCCAAGGCGAACAAGCACACGTTAACTCATTCAGAAAGGAGATGAAAAGCTCACATTCAGGATGCATTAATCTGAAAACAAGTGTACTTTTGTGTCTGGGGAGTATTATTTTCATTGCCATCAATTTAGAACATAGATAGACTGTGATTCTAGCTTCACTATCAGGTTGCCCCACAGGCTGAGACCCCTCACCAGGCCACTCTATTTAATTTAGACTAATCTAACGCTAAGTGAAACTTTGTACCCTCTCTGATTTCTCCCTATAATCAGGAACACTCTGATTTCCCCTTCCCCAGTGACCTATTTTGAGTGCCTGGGGAGATGGGGGAGGGAGAGGTACAAATGTAAGTGACCTTTAGGTAAAAGGAATAGTTATTTCTGCCAGCGGACAACCTATTAACGGGCCACTAAAATGCTCAACTGATTCTTCCCTAGCTGTCCTCCTATTAGCTGGAATTTTCCTGCAATTTTGCCCTACTCTTTTGGCAGTGTTCTGTAGGCTCAATGCATGGTCTTTTACACTTTGACTTGTGACTTTTCAATGCATTAAACAAAGCAAGGATAAATCTCCCACTCTTCAGAAGGAAGCCTTGTGTTTAATGTTGTTCTTACGCAGCTTTCTTACTCCTGCGTATGTGGTGAAATGTTGGGTGGCAGGAATTGGACCTAATATTTTTAATCTCATTTTGTCTTGAAATAGAATTCTCAGTAGGCTGGGGCGGGGGTAAGAATTCCTAAAATGTGGAATAATTAGGATAAATTGTTGCACAGCTTCTCATGGTAAAAGTGTTTTTTACAGTATTTGCAATTTGATTTCCATGCAAAATTACTGTTTCTACAGCTGCTGTCCTTCTTGTGAGACTCTGCTTACATACTGGGAAAAATAAGTGGCAGTAATAGTAAATTTGAATGTATTAATAGGTAAATATGAGTTAATCTGTTGATAAACAAAAGAATAAACAAAAATTAACAAGAAATTAAAGCTAGTTTGAACAGTACTTTGAAAACATCCTAAAACACTGCTTAATTAAAATGGCACCATTTGGAAATATTCATCAGATCCTCAAAGGTGCTGACAAAGCACTAAGAGTTTCCTGAGCAGTTCGACCCTTCTTTGACCTCAGTATTTCACGAAGGGAAAGAAGGGCTAAAGGTGGTGAAATTATTAAGACTTCTAATGCCCTTGAATTTTCATGACTTACTCTCATGGTTGCAGTTGAGAGGAACAATTGCAAATTTAACTGATTAATGGCAGGACAAGTGAACTCCGGATAAAATCTAGAGAATGGAGAGTTCTGGTTCAGGTCAGTGAGAGGAGACAATATGTGTTGAGGGAACAGAGGTCTTAACCTTTCTTCTTAGGGGTCTCTGAGCTACTGCAGCTCTTTAACTGTGACCTGTTAATGGTGTTTCTGATCATTATTTCTTAGCAACAGAACTACATGGATGCAAATCACTAGGGAGAGCTCAAATCCTACATGCATTTCTAGTCTCCCTCTTTTATTTCTGGACTGTTGTTGGGATATTTTACAGGAACATGCAAGAAACACAACAGTGGAGAGTATAACCTGCCTATCAGAAATTTTCTTCTTCACCTTGTCATTTAGAGGATGACTTATTCCATGAAGTCTGATATAGTTTATATCCTTTATACATATTTTTTTTGTCCTATCTAATATAACTGGAGGTCAGTCATCCCGTTGTCCGCATAGAAGATGAATAGTCCACTTGTGCTCTCTACTTCATTTTGGTCTAATGACAAAAGATCATGGAGAGACTGTCATATAAACTTCCCAAAGGAAGTAACCATGATGCTAATTAAAACAAAATTGGCCAGATTATGTCTCTCATAAACATATTTTTTTCTCATGTAAAAACATAATGCACAACATAATGCAAAAATGCCAGCAACCAAATCCTGCATCTATGTGGTGGTTCACAAAATTTCACTATGCAGGAGTTTTGTGTATGAAACTATCCAACTGGGACTTTGGAAGAGGAGAACAGGGTCCAAAAGAGAGAAATGAAATAGCTGAATTAATACACTGGGAAACATATGAGCTATATGCACATTTTTCCAATATTCAAGAGATTTTCTAGGGGCGTTTTGGATATGTACCTACTCTTTTGAACATTATTTACTTAGCCATCTGGCTTGTAACATATCTACAGGAGCTATTTTATGCTACCAGGTAAATTATACCCCATTGAAAAGAAGTTTATAAATAGCAGAAACCATTTTCAGAGGAGGTCTATTAGTCTAATGGATAAATATCAAGCTGTTAAAAAAAAAAAAAAAAAAAGTCTATACGCCCAGGAGAGCACAGCAACCTTTCTTAAGTAAAGTTTTTATATCCTTGGTGATACGGATTTCATTATTATTTTTCTTTTCCTCAGAAAACAAAAAACGTATAAAATCACACAAACAATAAAATCACACAAATTAAGGCTGGGAAATTTAAAGTTATGGCTGACACTGATCCTAATAAATGCATCTGAAATCTCTTAACCTAATCATTCATTTCACTACCACTGCTGCTAAAAATCTAAATTATTTAAAACTTCTTTTTTCAGTGAGTAAGGTGTACTTAAATTAAGCAGGCATACTATATGGCCAAGTCCTTCTGCATGTCTCCTGTAGAGGTCAGTTCTTCTCCTGCAGAATTCAGTTGACATAAATCAAGCACTTAGTGCTCCCTGAAGTAAAATGGACTGGACTCTGGATTTCCTTGACACAAACTAAATAAATTCAAGAGAATTATCTGTTTTTTGTTATGCTGTATTTGCAGAAATTCTGGGCTTTTGGTTTAAGATGGGTAATTTCTGACTAGAACCACTTATCTCTTCTACCATTTCATATTTTCCCATTGTATATATTTGATCATTTTTTCATAGTTAAGTATGCAACGTGTGCTTTGTGCTGAAAGAAAACTACATTATTAAAGGATGGTGAAAGAAAACTAATGTAAGAACAAAGGAAATAAATATGTTTGGATTATGTTGCAAAAAGAACAGAGGGAGTGTCTATGAGTCTCCATGCAAATGAGATTGTAGAAAAACTTGTGTAGGGGCTGATGTAAGCACCACTGATATCAACGGAAAATGGTTCTATCAACTTAAACGAACACTGAATTAGAAACTTATTTTGCATGCTCTGAGAAATACTTGGGAGAGAGTTCTTGAGCCCTGGTACCTGTGGAAACCAATACAGGCCCTTTCAGCTCGGCAGCAGATGCAAGTGGTGAAGTCATCAGCTCAGCTGAGACATCTCACCTGCTGTCCCAGCTACTGCTGTGACAGTATTCTCCAGGTGACTTTTAAACTCAGTGAAATCTGCTTTGTAGCCTACGACCGAAGTTTTGGAGGAACTTTTGCAGAATTGCTCTGATTCCTGATAAAGTCCCGGGCTCTTCTATCTACAGCAGAGGCAGTCATCCAGAACCAAGGTAAGTGTTCTAAAGAACAAATAAGCTGTCCGCCTTTCTGGGCCTCCACGCTATTTCACCTTTTTCCTCTTCCATTGCATTTTCTCTCAGAGTCAAGATGACATTTAGACTTTTCTAACCACAACCTCTATTGTTCCAACGCACAGTTATGCATTGTTTTTGTGTTCTTCCTATCTATGCTTTCTACTTTTCTTTCAGGTAGTTCCATTTAGCACTATCGTGTTTTTTCCCATAAATATTCTCTTTCAGCTTTTGATAGCTCTTATTGTCACCGGAGTCATACATTCTGCCCCTTCTCACAGTAATCTCATGATCGTCAGGCAACGTGTGTACAAAAATAGTTGGAGGCCCTTTCTCTTTCCTCAGCCAGCACCTAGTTTCCAGTCCTGCTAACAATGTATGCCTGGCGTTGAGCTATGATGAGCTCCACAAAAAAGATAAAACTTTCTCAATTTCTTCAAGACTGAAACAAAGTCAAGGATACAGTGCTCTAAGAATAGCTCTCCCTGTAACAAATACAGTTTTACCATCAAGAGGATAGAGAATTCTTTGAGCATTCTGTGAGAGATTCAGAAATATATTGGAAAGGCTGAAAATGATGCTTTTACATTTTTGCATGGGGAGTCTCAAAACACAAACATTTCACTTCATTCTTATTACTATTATCAATGTTCAATATTATTATCAATTTATTATTATTATCAATGTCACTGTATTGCCACTATGGCATGCTTAGGTGCAAATAAAGCAAAAGTTCACTTGATGATTGAATGACTACTGCTATTTTAAAAACACTATTGAAATTACAACCTACAAGCAAATAAAAGAGAAAGCTCTGAAGCTCACAATATCATGTCTATAACCATCAGAGTCAGAAATTCTGTAATTTCAAAACTCAGTCACATCTTTGAAAAGTTGTGTTTTGTGAAAGTAGCCAGTTAAAAATGCCTCAGCTGTCAGTGCTAACTCTTCCTATACACAGGACCTGCTCATCAAGTCCCGTCACCTCGGTCAAACAGCTAGCAATGTGACTGAACCAGAGCAGACTCTGTGACTGGTAAATCAATTGTCTCTAATTCACCTGTATGCAAAAATGCTTTTTTTTTTTTTTTTTTTTTTTTTTTTTTTTTTTTTTTNTTTCTCCCATAAGGGATGATCCTTGGAGAGAAAGCACACTTTTCTGCATCCTAATATGCGGTAATGTTTTAAAGCTTGCCTGCCTACTTGATTCCCCTTCATTCCACAACCTGCATTTGTGTTTGTATTTGCTGTCAGCCAAACTTTGTGTTCTAAGTGATTTTCTTTCACTGTGAAATAAGAATTACACTTCATGCAAACAAATGTGCCTTTGCCAGTTGTACCACTGGAGGATCATGTTCCCATACCTTGCAGCTGCTTTACCATCTTAAATCATTCAAAAGCTTCAATTCATCCAAAGGTAAATTTAATTTAGAAGTCCAGAAACAACTTTAAATAATTTTCCACCTAAATACATAGGGTTATAAATTTTTTAAAGACAAATAATATATTTCACTGTATTATATAAAACACCAACAGTTTTAATGAAATAGGATGGTAGCAGATACTTTAGGGAGATCTCTTTCTTAGCTGTCTTAACCACCAATCTGTGGTTACAGGGCTAGTTAGAGCTATCCTGACTGCTCCATGTGGAAGATCTACCAGTGTGCCATGACTGGTGTTGTGTTAGCAAATACCGTATGCATGTTATTTTTGGTTTCCTTGGAAAGTCTAAGGAGAAAGTATTTGATGGAAATATGTTTGGTTCTGAACTTAGTTTCACATGCTACTAGAATGAAAATTAAAACTCACCTAAACATAGAAGGAAATGCAATCAAACACAGCTGAAGGATTAGTAAAAAGTGTTAAAAATATTATATGAAAGTTTTAATTACAGAGAAAAATTATAAAATACTCAGTAATTGATTCATTTTTTTTTCTTGAAATGCTAAAACTATTTCAACACACACAGAATCAATAAACATAATTAAAATATGAGCTCATCAAAACAGTAATTAAATGTACTTAACAGCTTTTGTGGCTTTTCTCCATATGGTTACTGTGGGAGTGTGAATCTGGCTTGCTAGATAAATGTAACAAAATAAAGTGAAAGCCTGGGAAAAGATTACTGTGGTATCATAAGCAAATACAATAAAGTCTAGTTCTATAATAAGTTCCAATAAATCAAAAACTTGACAAAGGAAGCAGTGTTTACAATTATTAGAGAGAAATTTTGAATGTTTTATATTTTTATGGGATTAACACTATCATGGACTCAATATAGAAGCCAAATCAAATCTTTTTTTCTGTCATTAAAGGAGTTCTACAAGAACATTTTCTGTTCAGTGAAAGATATTTTGGAATGTTATTGACTGGCTGGTGTTGGTGACAAATCATTTGACAGCTGTCATTCAGGGGGCAATTCAGATAAAGGATCTAATGGGACTGCTTTGAGTTGCCCTTTGGAGCAGCAAATCTCTCTTCAGTGATTAGATAAGGAGCGTGACTGCCAAGCAGAAGTAAATTAGACACTTAAAGTAGGGTGTGTGAATACCTTCTCCCCATCTTCCTCCTACCTTCTCTCTAGGTACAAGTATAGTGTCATGAATGATACAGAAAAAAATATATATATTCTTTAAAAAAAGAACAATAATAACAAGCAAGAGACCTCCCCCTGTAATCATTTTCTTCAGGCTGACCTGGGTACTTCTCCTCCTTCTCTGCTGACTTCTTGGGAAAATTTCACCATCTCTCTCTGCCACGTCTTTTGAAACCTTTATGAAGTGTAGGGCTTTCAGAAGTGAAGCTCTAATGCCATTTAAAACAGGTATATGTATTGCATATATCTTGTATGTGAAAACTTTGCACAGGTATTAAGGAAACCCTTATCGCCCAATATGCCCTTGATAGAATCTTTGCCATAACAAGATATGAAAGTAACCAAGACAGATATCATGTAGACTTAAAAAAAGAAAAACAGAAGTGTGAAGATGTAGTGGAGTCATGATGCCATGTCTACAATGAAATAAATATCTAGAAAAAGTTAGTTTCTAGTGCTCGGGCACTATTGCTGGCATCAAACATATAAATAAAGCTATTGCTACTCCCTAACCATCTTTTTGACCTGAAAAAGGTAAACAAGTTTTACAATGTAAGCATGGTATTGTGATGATATTTATAATTTTCTGTATATATTAGGACCACCATCTTTCCTTACACCTGATTTTTTTTTTTTTAATTTGAACTTTCATTTTTAAAATTTTATTTAAACCTATTTCCAAATCCCTAAAGTCAAATAAACTCAACGAAACAAATCAGGCAATAGATAACAATATCTTATATATTTTTGCAAAAACAATCACTAATGTTTCTTTTCATCCAGATAAGGCCTAATTGTTCTTCATCACCTCATAGGCTGAGAAAACAAAACTCCTTAAGATTGTGAAGCAGAGCAGGAAAGCAAAAAAAATAATTTACTGTGAAGTTGCATGTGTATAATCACTGCTCTTTCTTTACTGTATGCATATCATACCTGAACACTTTGCTGATTATTTCGTGCTTTTGTGTTTTTTCTATATGAAGAGTTTGAGCTATATGAAGAGCTATCTTGAGTCTGCTCATTAGATGGAACAAGAAGGGTTTGGGCTGTGAAAATGGAAGAGCTGAGTTCCCTTTTCAGAGATATTTCTGCAGCATAGAAGGTTACAGTAGAACATCTGATGATCTTGGGATCACTGAGAAATCTATTCCACTGCAGTATTATTATTTCTCTCATAAAAAGTGTGTTGTGGTTTGGATTCAACAACTGCTTAAGGAAACATCAGGAATTGGTAGCTAAATGGCTTAAAAAAATGGAAGCCTATTAAGGTTGAGAATGACCTCTCTTTTCCTTCTGGAGTAAGGCACAGAGAACAGAAATCAGTGACAGCATCATTGAATCCCCATCCTGTTTTTAAGTATTAGTACATTTCAGGAGCGCATAAAATATTATTCCTTGTATTTGGTGACTTCAGGGCTTTTTCACTTACCATTTTTCCTTCCATCTTTGGGAAAATTTACAGCTTTATAGAAAACAATTCATTTTTTCTTGAAATGATTTTTTTTTTTTTTTTTCCTCCTTCTTGAAGTCATGCAGTCTTTCTATAAACAGACCTGGTACATGACTCTACAAATTCCAGTTCCACTGTTTTACAGTTATGTTGGACTTGAATTGTGAGAATGCGTGCGCTTGGTATTATTCCCTAATAGCAGAGTTACACTGTATTACATTACATTATGTTTATCGTCTGAGCTAATGAAAGGTGTCTTCAGACACCTTTTAGAAAATTTAATTTAATACTTTTAGACCTGAGGAACAGAGAACATCTGCCTGAGGATGATAATGCTAGAGTATCTCTGTTACTGGACCTGCCATATATTGCTTCCTGGTCCTGACTGAATATAGCAGCATCCTCTTGCCTCTTCTGGATGGTGCTATGACTTACAGGACTCTGCATCCAGTTTCAACATCTTGCATTTTGTTACCAGGTAAGAGACAAAATGTCTAATAATTAAGGCTGATTTTAAAATTGAAGATAGCCTTTTAAAAGGCCAAGACTGAAATGGAAGATTGAAGACAAAA
>VZSV01000145.1:1970017-1999109 GCA_013398735.1 Nothocercus julius
AAAAAAGGTGAAATAACAGTGTGGGAATTTGAGGAGTATCATGAGATAAACAGAATATCAGAGGCACAATTTTACTAGTAGTAAGTAGTTATCTGCAAGGCTGCTGTATACTTCTGGTCTGAAGGCATTTTGTGTCTTCCTAAAAAAGGCCAGGCAAGGTGAATGCGCAACTCTGACTAGATAGGTACAAATTGCAAAAGTATTTAAAGGTGCAAATATTATATTTTAACTAACTAGAAACAGTAAAAACAGAATTACTCCTGCTTCTGAAGCTCTTATCTGTAGAGTAGGTCAAAAGCTTTCACAAAAAAATTCATAGAATTTTGGCAAAAAGGAATATAAATATATTTTTGTTTGCTCCCTTTTTTTTTATATTCCATCAATGTTTGAGAGTTTTTAATCTATTCTAGCGCTTGCACTGCTCTCCTTAATGTCTTATCTTCTTTCTTATTTCAGTAGTATGCCACTGAATGGCAATGCTAACCTCCATTCATTCTTTCTCATATTGCTTCCTAGGCGGGATGTGAACATACGTTCAAGATGATGTTCCATTGCCTACAGGGCTTTTAGCTCGGCTTCATTACTTACATGCAGGCTGTTCACATGCATACTGGAATAAGCAAAATCAATGAAATGAACTTTATTCCTGGAAATGGCATAATGATAACAATATATTTTTAAAAGGTATCTATTTCTTTTGTCTTGATTGGTCCTTCAGCAGACAAATGCTGGAAGGAACTCTTGTCTGCAGTGTGGATCAGGTTGGATTACGGGTTGCAAAGGAGCAATGGGAGTGCTGATAATCTGCAATTTCCAAAGATCTCTCAGACACACTAGGCTTCTCCTGCTTGCTCCCTACAGACCAACACCATGAATTTCACTTGATATTCTCTTTGAAAGGAATCCTAAGAAGGAGGAATTTGGTGTGTCTGCAGTAAACTCCCTGGAGATGAAGCTTCAGAAGGACTGATGGCTTTTTGCCCAGAAATGTTACAGTGATGTAGCTCAGAAAGGGCCTTTTCCCAAGACAAAAAGAGCGGGAGCAAATGGAGGAAGAGGAGATAAGAAGAGGAGGGAAGAGGAGGGAAGAGGAGGGAAAAACAAAAAGGAAAGAATCTAGCCCTTTCTGAGCATTTTGAGAGTCAAGTTGGGTGTGGATGGTTTTTTTTTCCCGATGGAGGAGAGGGAAGAAATAAGAAATGAAAGAAGCTGAAATCATTATGATAGCAATTTTGCAATTTGAATATAATTTACACACTGGCATCAATAAATAAATGGGAGAAAAATGCTTTAGCATTACATTCTGAATGTATTTTTTAGTGTGTTTTAAGAAAATATGCAGGTCTACAAAGCTGTGATATAGATGTCTCATCTTTTAAAAATACATTTGCAGTACTATTATGCTGTATAGGACTCAAATAGATTAACTGACTCATTTTTGCATGGTCACATCTTGAAGTATCATATTAAGGAATATGCAGTCTAAGCTTCCTTCTTGCTGAAAAAATATGGAACTAATGGAGTCTGAGGTTAGCGAATACACGTGGCTATGTGAGGAGAAGGAAAGTTGAAAAGGATCATGGAGGGGGAATTCCTAGAATCATGGTAAAAGGAATGGATGAAAATTGCAGCAGAGCAGGAGTGGAGGAAATAGTCTATGGACACAAATGCCAACATATAAATTTGCCATATTACCACAAAAGCCAAAGTGAATTTAAGTCAATAATATCTCCAATACGTTTGGTATTGGACCTGTGTAAGGGAGAAGAGTGACAAGATCTCATGATATCCCGAAGGTGTTAGAGAAGGGAAACAATTGATATAAACATAGAAATTCAAAACCAGAAATAAAATACTGACCTAATCAGTGAAATTAGCATTAAAATCAGTCTTCATGCTGAAGCTGTAAAGGTCTGGCATATCGAATAGAGCATGAATATCTTTAGGAATATGCCAGAAGCTAATTGGTTTAAGAAATCTGGCTGTATGTTGAGACCATTACTCATAGATATCACGTTTTTCTGTTGCACAAATTATCTACAGTGCTCATGGTGCCTGCTCAAGGAAAAGTTTATTTTCATTCAGTCTTTTGTTTCCCCCTGACCTCAAAGGACTAATTAACAAAGTATTAGCATGTTTCTAAAATATGACTGAATTCATCTTCTTAAGAAAATGTACTGAAGAATGTACCCTATTATTAGAAATGACAGGATGTATATAGGGCCATATGTTTTCAAAGGGTTTTCTGTCAGTGTTAATCAAAACGTTGGAGAACTTATGAACATACTGAGCAGCACGTCAACCATATGGATAATATCTTCCCTTTAATAGTGAGAATTTGAATTAATAATAAACACTGAAGAGTAACCTAAAATGAGACAGAAACAATAATATTAAAACCAGCAAAAGCATCATATCACATCAGCCTGGAGATTCCTGAGAAATTAAAAAACAAAAAAATCCTATTGAGACATAAACCTGGAGCTGCTGATTCCTGATCACAGGATTACATTTATTAATTTTTCTTAGTTTAGCTTGGAAAGATAACTCCAAAGACGCCTATTATTTCTTACTGACTTTCAGGCAGGGTAGAGTTTGGTTCTTACAGTGTGCTCTAGTAGCATTAGTTTCACGTGCCTGTCTGAGTGGTAGATGTGCATTCGTTATCAGGGTCTGTTTGCTCTTGCAAAGGGCATGGGGATATTTGTTTGGTGAAGTATAGATGTGCAAATCACTCCATGGACTTTACAAACAGATGCAGGAAGAAAAAGAGTCTGTTTCTAAGTTAGCTAGCCTGGAAAGGGGATGGAGGCTGTATTATTTTGAATGCACCTCTAAGGCCTTAGCTTCACAAACTCATCTGCCTGTACAGCTGCTGAATTGCTCCTACGGAACAGAGACAGTTCTATGGATCGCTGCTGCAGCAAGCAGACAGCTCCCGTCTCACTGCCACCTTCCTCAAAGCCGTCCCCGTCCCGTTGGTGCCTGCAGATGTCCCCCCGCTGCTCCAGCTGGGGACGGGATCATGGTCTTTCTCGCTGGCAGATCGCAAGTCAGAAGGTTTTATTTCCACTGATACCAGTTCTGGTTTATTTTTTCCTTAGTTAAATACAAAGTTACATTTAGACATTTGACTACTCACATTGAGACATAAAACCTGGAGCTGCTGATAAGCACAATCCAGTCTTGGCAGGGTGAAAAACTGAATCTCCTAAAAGAGATAGGAAGACGAGGAAATGCAACTTTAAATCTTTGAAGCTATAAATTGAGATCTCCCTATTATATGGTGATGGTTTTTATTGGTAACTATCCATCTGCATCAGTTCCTGGCTTAGGAGAAATTATTTTCCTCTGACATTCTGACAGTTCTTTTTCATTTTTCCCTTGAATCCATTCTTTCTTTCAAACTTTCTTTTCTGATGCTGGGTGAAAAGCCTGTTATTATGGATAGCAGATTCTGAATATGAGATGGTCTTTTTGCATCTACTCTTTGCTTTGTTTTTGGACTAGCCACAGAGGAATCCATGATGTTGCTCTTATCTCCTGCCTTCTCTGTGCAATTCCACAGGCTTATGTAACTTTTCTGTCAGTATTTTCTCTGCTATACGGTAGGCTCTTCCTCCAAAGCAGCCCAAAATATCATGAAATAGAGCTTTACTCTTTCTAGAAGAGCAACATTCTCCAGTTCTTACAGAAAACCTCTCTACTCAAGCTCTAATTGCTAGACACAAATTTCAAGCCTTTTTTCCCGACTTTAGAGCAGGCAGCGGGCCGAGCCTGCTGCGTAATTCCCGCAGCAAGCAGCCTCAACCGCTGCATCCTCAGGCCAGGCCAGGAGTGCCTGTTTAGGCACAAGATTTTTGGCTAATTCCAGGATGTCCGTCAGCTCTGGTGGAGAGTTTCTGTACAGACAGCTTGTGAATCTTCACAGATCTCTCATCTCTGATGTGTCCTGTGAGCTCTTAAACACTTTATTTCTGCCACATCAGCTATGAGAAAGCGTCCCCAAACTGGCATGTAGCTCCCACCAGTGAAGAGATTAGGGAACCTTCTGTCAAGCAGATGTTCAGCTACACAAGTTTTGCATGAGGCAGCACGCTGATGCCGAACCCGATCCTCCAGATCACGAGAGGAGGTGTTAAAACCTAAATGAATAAATAAAATATAATCTCTAGTCAAAAGAGAAAAGCCGGCGGGGTGGAGGGTGGAACACGCTTGTTAAAAGTTCCAGGCACCCTGGCAATTAGTCTCACGACAGCACAATCCTGACGAGCTCTCACATCTCCTGTTGCATTTGGTATATAGCGTTTGTTAGCATTTTACTCCATCTGCTTCCATACAGTCTCCATTAGCTGAAGAGGGATATAGTTACTCCAGTCATTAAATATTGACAACCTTTACTGGGTATCTGTTATTTGGCATAGGTATCTCCTATATTAACTGTTGCTTTTCCTCCTTACGCCTGGATCCGATGTTTTTTCCTCCAGTCCCATGTCTGCTTGTGCTAATAATGAAATTACTTCTGTTTTAATTGAGATGTTATACACCAGCATGACTCTGAAGTTCAGGAAAATATGTTATTTATTCTTCATTGCATTTTGCCTGAATAGAATAAACAAATCTGTTCCTAGCATGGTATTCAAAGCTTTAATGTGTAAAGTTCTGGGATATACTGCCTAAGGATCCCTCATTAGAAAGGATGTCTCTAATTTTTAAACCAAATTGGCACTTATTCTTCTAAAAGGACTTAATATGCTTTCACTTTTCTTGAAGCCAGTTACTAATAGATTTTGTGGATAAATGTATTTGATATTCTTTCCTTTTCTATTTCTCTTTTGCCAACAATCCCAAATAGACTGTGAAATAGAGAATTAATTCATTATCCAGGATCTTCAAGAAGTTCTTTAAGCTTCAGAATCTTGGACTGCAGGACATTAGCAATCATTAACTTTTAAAGATACTGATGATGTCCTCTGAAACACATACTATTTGAAATAAACAGATTTATTAATGTGATAGTAGGATGAAACTTGAGAATATATAAGTATATGGAAAAGCAGAATCTTAGTTATGCAAACATCTTTAATGACAACTGAGGCAGTTCTGGGGTTTAGGCTGCAATACCAGTGTGCAGCAATAGTGCAACACAGCAGCACAGCACTGCATTATACAACAAAATAGCAGTAGGAATACAGCAAAACAATATAGCAGTGTAAGTTATAGTACTGCACACCACAGCACAGGGAGGGTGTGAGGACTATAGCTGTGGACTCTAAAGAATGTCAAAATGGTCTTTTTCATGCACACTAAACCTCCAACTGCCTGCACTTTAGGCAGACACAAGCTCGCAGTCATGTTTTATATAAATTTTGTCCAGTTTACATGGTGGGAAGAGAGAGTCTGCAGCTGTCTGCAAGAGGTCCTGCAGGCAGACAGGTACCTGCATCACCTGGAATCCTTTTATTTTTACACAAGTGCAGAAAATGTTGTGGTTTTTTTCCGCTTGCCTTCCTAACAAACACTCTGTCCTTTTAAGAGGTTCTCCATTAAACATGCCTGGACTACCCCAATAATGACTTTTCTTTTGATGTTTCCAAATAAAGAATAACCCCTTTTAACATGCAGTGCTGCTATCCCGAGAAAAGATCTGAGAGGCCAGGCCTGCGTGAATGCCAACCAGGAGCTGTGTTAATAGTCAAACCAGACGCCCTCCGAAAAGTACGATGTTGATTGTGACCTCTGAAGAGACCAGGCCTGCTTATGGCAAATATATGGAATTGATTAAAAGAATAAATAACCCTATTATTTAGTTTTGCATAAAAATATGTGGGACCCAGGTCAAAGATAATCCCTAATTTTTCTATGCATAATAGATTCCAAAGTGTAAACATTACCAGTAGCATGAACCAGACTAGATGCTTTGAGTCAACAGTCAAAGGTGCGAGTGTAAACTCAGAAATATTGATAATGTTTGTGAATAACTTCAGACTAAATTATAGTGGAGTTCCCAAGCTGATATGACTGCCTCTGTTTTTTTAATACTCCAGTGTCTGCTATATGTATAAGTCAAACCCTGACAACACTTTTTTTGCATTGGCGGTTTCTATGATTTTAGTTTCATTCCCTAATTTTACAGCGTCTTTACAAGCCCCAAACAGCTTCTCTGTCTGAGTAACAAAATTTATTAAGGAAATGAAGGAATATTTTGTTTCAACACCTATCCATACACTTGGTATTATCTGTCCCCTATCCTTTCTGTACTTGATTTTTTTGTTTTGTTTTTCAAATTTGATGCAGAGGTTCTGGACTGTAAAAATTATAGTCCACAGATACCATTTTTCTTTCTCTTTGTGTCTAGGCACCAAACTGCTTTCCTAGTTTACCTAATCCAAATTAATCATTCTATAGTTATCATAATTGCTTTATGTAGTAGAACCAAAGGGGAAAAAATGGCATTGATAGTATATTTGTGAAATACAAGTCTCATACTATAGATATTACTATACGATATACTATAAAATAGTTCTAGGGTTGTGCTTGATGTTGACACTTCTTTCCCAGTTTTGCAGACTACTTCACTGTACAGACTGTGACTTTGTTTGAAGTGTGCAGCTTTGTGCTGGGCCCTGTGATAAAATGAAGTTGCTGTTCTTAAGTAAGTGTACAAAAAGTTAAAGGACCCTCCTAAAAATAACAGTACAAATGAGCGTCTCGTCTGAAATACAGACCTGATATGGTGCCTCCTTGACCACTGTGGATTACACTGTCTATACTTGTTATAGTGATACTTGACCTTCATGTGTCATAAGCTAAATTATGAATAAAATCCAGAGGATATAAGACAGGACTTAATTTTAGGAAAGCTGACACAGAGCTCTGACTTTGCCACGGACCTGCTAAGGGATCTTCAAATTCCCGGATTATATATGAACATAATAGGTGTGAGAATAGCAGAGCACACACTTACAAAATACTCTGCTCCAAAGAAGCTACAGCTCTTGCTGCTGAGCAATGCAACTCTAAAAGGCCTTCGTCCCAGGACCTCACTGCGCTCCGGCAAATCCGAGACACAAATTCAAACTTCCCAGCTGCTTCCTATATGTATAATGATCTCAAACTCCAACCCCGCTCTGAAATGTTGTGTATGATGAAGTTCAGATTTGAATTCTGAACGGAGCAGCTCTTCCCAGTTGGATCTTTTATCTGCTGAATGCACAGGGGTGAAAAGAGAGCTGTGCATCTGGTAACTCACAGAAAGCAGACCTTATCTAATAACATACAGGCTTGCTGGTCACATGTGTACAGAACGCAACCCAGTGTGCCTATAATATCAAATGGATCCAACGTCCACTGAAATCAGTGGGTATTTCTTTGCTGACTTTGACTGGTTTTTTATCAGCCTCATATTATACAAGACTGTGGCTGGCTGATCATGAAGACAGAATATAGTAGTTGCCGGAGGTCAAGGGCATTACTCACATATCAGTAATAGAAGCATCAATAATAAAAGTAATTCCAAATAATTGCACAATGGGATCTAAATTATGTCTAACAAGGGGAGAAGAGAATAAAAGCAGCCCACCCCTGCTCCCCATTTGCATCTGGATCTAAGAAACAGCAAGATCTGATGCCTCTTGAATGTTCTTCCTAGAAAATAACAGCAAGAGCTAGAACTGATGTTCAGGAATTTATATGTGCTAACAAATTTGGTTACTTAGCTGTTCCTTTAAATTCAGTTTTTAAATGTGATTTCATTCCTTGTCTTCTTCCAGCATGACTTCAGGCAATATTTTTTAACTATATTTTAATACATGCAAATATAATAATTATTTTTAGTAAAGATTTGGATTGTTTTATTTTACGCAGTTCTCTATTTAGCATAGTCATCCTGCACTCTGTTTGTACCCCTGCTTTAGCTTTTTCAGTGTCTACTGGCAAATTATGGTATGGTATTTATTCTGAAAAATGATATTATTGGGATTATGCATTTACAGTTCCCCAAAATTGGGAACTGTTTGCCTCACTGATGGGAAAAAAAAAAAAAAAAAAAGTAATAGCTGAGAAGTTCTCTTTCCTATAAGCAAAAATAAGCACTGCTCTGTTAAATTGATTCAGCCACTCCGTCACCAAAGATAGGATGTATATTTATATAGAATCTACATAAACACAATTTGTGCGTGTGAAATAAATCCAATGTGTTTGCAAGATGGGCCAGTTCCAAAACCCACTGAAGGCAACGAGAGAATATAATATGCTATATTTTATGTATACAAGTATGTAAATAAGTGGTGTGTGTTTGTGTATAAAGATGTGGAAGCATATGCAGGTGCATGTTCCTAGGTATCTGCATATGTTTTCACACAGACACACAATATATGTTGCATGTTTGTATGCACACATTAAATATACAGGATTGGCATGATGCCATTGTGGGATACTTAAGCTTTGCTTGAAGCTAATTGACTGCCTGTCACAGTTAGAGTCCATTTGTAATGATTCCTGGTAAAGAGAAAACATGGAAGTCCCTGTTTTTGTGTGAGGTGATTTGTGCTCTGGTGAGGAGAGGGAATCAGTGATCTCAGGTGGGACCTCTTAAGTTGCACAGGGAAGGGAACAGGACAGAAAGTCACTGTCTTGTTTGTTTTCCTTCCTTCTCTCCTCTTTCTTTTTGTTTTTTTTTTTTTTCCAGATGTCAACAAACCTGGAGGAATCCTTGCCTTGAAGCCATCGTGCAATCGTGAAAAGCATCTGAAAGAAGAATGCAGCCTCTGCAGAGCACACGTGGCTGTGGAACAAATTACAGCCTTGCTCTCTTGGAGAGGAGACTACTGAAAACCTGATAAGTGACCTCAGCAGCAAGGGGAACCAAGATTTGCATTGGCTTCTCCACTCCCTACATATCACTTACACTTCATACATACTGTTGTTCCTACTACCTCCCACCTGTGTCATCGTACCTTCTTTCTAACCTCATGTTTTAATTCCGTAGAGGCTTTCAGAGGGAATTTAGCCCACAGAAATGGTGTGAGTTTACATCATGTTGACTTCTTTGTGCTAATTCCCCATGCGGACATTTCCAGTGTGCATTATAGGACCTGGTGTAGGCAGGAGTTTCAAAGGGGAGTAAGGTGTCTTGCACTTCAGTGTGTACCCTATGGCAGTAAGAAGTCCTTGTTATAAATAGCTTTTAATAAGTGTTCCCAAAACTGGATGTGCTGATGTAACATCAGCATAATGTACTGAGAATAAAACACCATTGGTTGTATTCTTTGATGCGTAATTCTGTACCTAAAGCACCAATGGGCAAAAAAAAGCAACACATTAAGTGTTAAAAAACAGATGTATTCAATAATCTACTATATCACCAAAAGTTTTTGCAATGTAGACTGAATCCTATGAGATAATGACATAAGCCATTTAAACAATGTATATTATACCCTGTCCAACGTCCAGGCTGCATAGAGGATAGCTGGAGCCTTCACACCCTTTGCTCAAGTGTCAGATGACTATGCCCTACACCTGAATTCTGGAAACGAGCAACATGAGCAACCAGTCCCCCTGAGCCCCTTCTGAATGTCTGTGTGTTTTCCAGGGCTTTTGACCCCCTGTCACAGAGAAGGCTGAACATTCAGGCTCCTCCTCTATGGTATCAATGGAATATATTTATTTCCAAGAAAATGAGCTCTTTATACAACATTTGGGGTTGTCCCTGTGCAGATAACTGGGAGAGGGAGTGCAGTTGGCACTGTTAAGAAGGGAGCTGTAGTTTATTTGACTGAGCTGCAGTTATAGCAAGGGCTAGAAGGTGGAGGCACCGCCCATCACTGCCTCAGAGTGCACTGTTTTCACTATGCAATTATATTATCCCTAAAGGTAAATAGAAGGTTTGTGTGTGAGAAATATTTCTGCAAAATAGTTTGCAGCTGAAAAGATAACACTATTCCCTGCCTCCTACTTGGCTGTACAATTTTAATTATGTCAGGGAATCTCTCCTATTTTATATTCCATATATATTTATGGAATAAGCTGTTGGCAAATAGGACATTATTTCAAATAATTTAATGTATTTATTAAAAGAGATTACAAATCTATCCAGGCTATAGTCATTGCACTTAGGGCAACTATTACGGCTATATTATTGTTCCATTTATTTCAGGCTACCTTTGGCGGGGACTACTCCTCCATGAGCAGTGCGAAGAAGAGGCTCTGTTCTTGACAATCTCCCGTCTTGCCTCCTGGCCTCATCCAGATAATAGGGAACAGGCTTTATGGATTCCAAGTAGGGCCAGGGCAGAGGGTGAAGAGCCTGATACCTCTTGGCTTGGGTATTTTGGCTGTGCTACCCAGTTTTAGCTCATAGTGAAACGGAGATACAGAGACAGTCCTGGAAAGGCAGAGTCAGCGAGAAGCTGCTGAGGACATGGAGCCCAGTATGTCCCTCGAGCACTAAGTGAGGAATCCAACGATGCCAAAATTGGTACCTGCAGCAGTGCCAGTTTTCCTTCTTTCTCTCGATAAGAGGATTCTCTTAGAGATTCTCCTTCATAGAAGAGGTGTGATACACGCCAAGCATAGCTGACTCTTGTCATATGATGATTTTTCTGCCTTCACTTGTGAGGAACAGTTTCATTTCACACAGCACACTGACGGTTGCAGATGTCACACGTTTACCTTCTTGTACTTGGATCCTTGCTTCTTGGATATAGTGGTCCATGAGCTCCTTCTGAACAGTCTGTAAAAGACAGTGAAGAAAGGGAAGCCTTTCTGTAGGTCTGACTTCACAAAGAGAGGACAAACTCTCATCTGGAAAATGGCTGAACCTGCAAAGTAAGAGAGATAGAGAACTGTTGCACACTGCTGCAGAGCTATAGTGAGAGCAGTGAAAGGAGAGAACCTCTCCTTGGCACTACAGCCTTGCAGGTGCTGAAGAAAGAGATGGGAACAAAATCCAGCATGTTGCACAACGTGACTCAACCCAAACCTAACTGAGGGGTGCTATGCATTCATACACACACACAGGACAGAGGGCAAGGTCAAACAGAATAGTCTATTACTCAGGAAGAATGCTTCTTTGTCACCCAGAATGCCATTCAGGGCCCAGTGATAGCCCTGCCTGGGAACCCGCCCAGGAAAGTGGCCTTAGGAATGGGCCACAGAGCCCATGGCTCCACCACATCCAAGCTAAAGATGCCACAGCAGAAATGAGCTCTGGGTCTCCATCTAATAGAAAGGCTGGTCTAGATGCATCATCATGATCTTTTTTATTGTTATTATTTTTATTGTTTTCATTATTTCTGCTAAATTTTTACTCTGTTGGTATAGGCAGAATGGTGATATAACTATATTAACCTACAAAGGAATATGCAATTTAAAAATATGCATTTTTAAATGAGTGCAAAAAATGTTGTGTGGACCCTGAACAGAATGTAAACCCTTTTGCCTACAAAAACCAAAGGATGAATGTAACCATGTCTGACAACAGTTCTATGCCTAGATACACTGGAGAAACTCTAACTGCTACTGATTAAGGCGTAATGTGCAGGTGTTTAAACACTATCTAGATCTTTGTAATATTTTTGACAGGGATTAATATGATATGTGCAAACAACTGTATGTGCTGTATTTATTTACAGGCAATAGTTTGTGGGTAATAATCTCATCAGTTGATAAATGCAAAAAGCATGAAAACGCAGAAAAGCATGGGCTAAGTAAACCCCACATTTATAAGATTAGCTATACATCCAGTAGTTATAGGCACCTGCGTGCCATATACCCAAATTACAGCACGCTGCAGCCTTTTTAGTCTCGCAGAAACTTACTCTTTCACATGCTAAGGCCCTAACCCTTGCACATTTACTTAACAGCACTATGCAAGGAATTCCTCTGATTTCACTGGCCTAGTCAAGGTCATAAAATCAAGCGCTTTTATAACAGTTAGTAGGATTAGAGCTGTAATAATATTTTGGATCTTTCCTACCATGCTAAATTGCTGCTACTGCTGCTTATTTGACATAACATAACCCATAGCATATTTTATAGGTTTCCAGCCTTCAAGAACAATGGATTAGAAAGGAGGTTAATTATGCATAAGACAGAAAGATTTGTGTAAATATAAAACCAATATAATATATTATTTACATACTTCCTGTACTTATCATAAGTAACTTCTACAGAAAACTTGGCCATCATAAATAGCTCACATCTCATTTCTAATCTTATTCTAGAAAAGGCTGGTGATTCTGGCTATTCTACCTTAAATTGGTGCTAATATTTTCTAGATTAGAGCATATTTGTATAAGGACATAACTCAACCCAGATGGACAACAAACAGGATAAATCTCTCTCATTTATTACATTTGCCTAGCGATCAAAGGTGTCTAACTAGACATTTTTCCTCATTGGTTGTTTGCATTAGATATGCAAATCTCCTTTCTTGCAGAGCCATTTCCGAATATATTTGCAAGGCTATTGATGTCCATTACTTCACTTAAATATAGATCAGAAATACTGACAAATATTTTCATTCAAAGAGTTTGATCATTTTCAGATTACTCTCCATGCTAGTAATTAACCTCAGTCAACACCCTTCCATAGCACTTTCAAACACAGTTCCTAGCAAACATAAAGTTTCATAAATATGTACTAAATAACCTTAAAGCCCTTTATGAATAATTATGAGTTTTTAAGTTTTTGTGAATCTGCATATTAATTCCATGCCATAAATAATACATGAAGCAAAAATCCAGCTTGTTTGGTGTCTGGGGACAGAGGAAGAAAAGGAGAGGATAATTATCAGTTTAATGTGGGAAAATACTTAACCTAAAAGATTATCTTCAAAACTGATGACTCCATAAGTTTGTATATATGTGTTTGTGTGTGTGTGTGTGCGTGTATATATATATATACATAAAAATATGTATATGTGCAGACACAATTGAGACACCCATTGACTCTGAACAAATGCTTTGATATAAAGTATGTGGCTTCTGTCTCTACCATGCCATGCTGAGCTCTTTAAGTGAAAAGCAATGATGTGGTGAGCTTAGCCTCCATACAGTCCATTTTCTATAAATGTACTTTCCCCCAAAGGTAGAAAATTAATGAGAGGCTGCTGACTAAAATTACTACATTTTCCCTTCAGTGGGACATTATGGATTTGAAAGATAAGAGAGAGTGCAGCAAGTCCAAAAACAATTTCATTTCATTAATCCCTTAAGTGCCTCGGGATGAGCAGTCCATGTCCAGGGAAGGTGATGCTACACCAGCTCTTGCACGCCTCGCGTACATCATCAAAACACGGTGCCGAGGCGCCTCGCGTCTTCTCATTTCCTCTTTATGTGTAAGTCACCCAAGAAAAAGGTGGAGTGGGAATGACATATGGCTGAACAGTCTTAAGCCAACACATGCTGGATGCACCCTGAAAAAAATAGGAGACTAAGTGGTTTATGGAGCCAGCCCTCAGGTCATGCAGTGCTTGTTTTCTTGAAGAAAGCAAAGCTATTTTCTGGTCAAATGTTTTTGCACATGACAAAATGGAAACTAATAGATTTAAAAACAGAGGCCAAGAATATATTAAATGTTTGCCATTATCTCAGGACTATAGCTGTGTATAGCTATAGCTGTGTGGTAGAAGTATATTGATTACTGTATCTTTTAAAGCCATTTAAAACCCACATAGCAATATTTGTCAGATAAACTGCAGCAGATATGGTTGGAAAATAAAGACAAGTTTGGAACATTTGAAGCAAAATTTTCACATCTGAAAATCTGCCTGTATCCAACCACCAGTTAGTTAGTAGACTCTTTTGAAAGAAAATTATCACGTTAGAATTTAAATTTTTAAATAAAGGAGTTTGTTCATTTTTTGCATTGATCCACCTACATAATGAAAATAGTTTTCCCATTCCACTTATAGCCCTTTAGATAATGTGAATAAGGAGAAGCAATATTTAATCATTCTAATTAAAAAAAAAAAAAAATCAAAAAAACCCTGCCAATAACAACAAAAATCTGACTAAATAGCCAGGTTCTCTTGGCTTTAAGAGAAGTAACAAGAAAAAGAAAATAATGACTCTACTTATACAAAAAGTCTTGAGAGATACAAGTGGTCCCTTGTCATTGCTGTTGCTGCTTTCTATCGCTGCCTCATTTTCCAGTGCAGATAACAGAGAAGGTGGCCAGGAAGTGGGTTATAGGTAGTTAAGGTGAAAGAACATTGTGGAACAAGACAAGCTGTTAAATAATCTACTCAGAAGAGTGATATTATCCCAGCTGAAGGGATAGAATCTATACCCAATGCATGGATGAGTTCTCCCATCAATCTTTGCATTTCTTTTCCTCAAAAGGAGCTTCCTCCAGGCATCTGAGTGACCACAGTCACTGAAACTCAGCAGTGTGGCGGCCCTGGCCCCAGACTTTGCTACAGGTTTAAAAGCATGTTCTCACATCTTGCCTACAGTTCCAACTACTTTCCCCTGGGTTTTGTCAGGGGAGCTGCTTCTAAGTTGTCCTCTCCCCCTTGCTCAGCCAAAGCTTGGATCTGCTCTTTAACTTGTTTAAGCTAACCTGGCTCACGTAGTCAGTAATGCAATGATTGTGTGAGTGGTTGTGCTGCCATAAATGGAAGAAATGGAGGGAAGAGAACCCATGGAGTTGAGTGAATCATGAGCTCAAGTTTGCTTTGAAGCACCTAGAAAACTGAGCCAACTCTGTGGGAGTGACAGAAGTTTAATCATGCTAAAGACTCATCTGGAAATAGTTTCTTAAAAAAAAAAAAAAAAAAAAAAAGGTATGCAACACCCTAGCAACACCCTAACTTTGGTTTCTATTGGAAATGGAATACAGACCTGAATAAACTATTCTCAAGGCCAGTATATACTTTAGAATCTGCCCCCATTATAGAGAGGTTGTTAAGAATTTGTAAATCAACTATTTTTATTATACAGAGAAAATAAAAATTTAAAACATTTAGTTACAGTTGCCTGGTCTCACAAAAAGATACAAGCTCTTGTCTCTGAAATATGCTATGCAGATACAAACCTGTTGATGACGGGATTATTCTTGTGCATGCTGGACTCAAAATTCATAGACTTTCATACAAACTCAGCTGCAGTCTATATTATTGGTTAAACTGTTTTTCTCTCAAACCCACTCTGAATCCTCAACAAAAACAGTAGGCCAGATGCCCAGACTGCAGCTAGAGACCCTCATTAGGCATCATTTGCATCCTATTAACCACAGAGCTGTGGGTCATTCGCTGCCTGTCAACCATTCAAGTCATTCCTTTTGTGTTAATTAGTAGAGAAATAAGGAGTTAATGAAGATCTTATGATCTGTGATGATTCATCTTTGTTGTTTCAAATGAATCCCTGCTCTCTGAGCACTCCAATGAGCTCCTACACTCCAAATAATAGAGAAATAGTCAGAGGGAGCTTATGGAGGCCTTTAGAGTGTTGTTCTCTGGGGACCTTTTGCATGGTGGGCTTTGTTAGCTAAAGATTAGAAGGAGTTAATTGCTTCAAGATTGCTGGCAGATTAGGTTACAGGGTGTGTTGTATCTATGTAAGCATATGTCAGGTCTGGTTAAAAGATAAAGGATACTTATTTTAATAAAATTATGAAAGAAATAATTAATTTGTCATTATAGTGAAAAAAAAATATTTCTATTCTTAATTTGAACGCTTAGCAACAAAACTCAAGTGCTAGATTTGCTCCCACTTTCCTTCTCCAAAATGAAGAGGACCACTCTTAGTTGGACACTAGGGTTCCTTGGGTTGGCTTTGGGCTTTCTTGATACTTTCTTTGCTGTCTGAAGAGGATGGCGCACGGCAGGGCAGTGGTGGGCGATCACAGCTCTCTTCTCCAGGGGCTCGAAAGAACCCTCCACCCTGCCCCATGCAAACAGGAAAGTCCCAGCAACCTGTACCACCAGCGCCTCGGCCCCAGGGCTGAGCCCCCTTCGCTATAGTATCACTTCCCCGGGCATGAAGCAGCTCCTGCAAAAGCAAATTTCTCAGGGCTTAGAGAATAAATTGTTGCTATTTCTCCACGAACTCTGATGTTCAGGTGTATTTATTTGCACCATCAGCAAGTACACTTCTTGGCCATTTTGTTCCTCCATTTCCCATGAGCTTCCTTGGCACAGCGCAGAGACCCCGACTTACCGATCAGAAGCAAAAGGCTGGAGTGGCTGAAAAGGGTTGTGCCCCTGCTCCCAAAGACCATTTCCCACAGTAGGGACATTGACTTTCATAGTGTAGGGCCTGGATATATCAAAATAAACTAGAGAAGTAACATCCTGGGCTGTAAACTGAAGCAGATGACTAAAGAAAATCATCTTGCTGCTGCAAGAAGCAGCTGATGCTCTTCTTGCTGTCGTAGCAATGTCTTCAAGAAGTGGACATATACATAAATTTGCCTCCTCATGCGGGGCCCTGCTAAACTTCTCTGGAGCTTCCTAATTCCTTTAAATAGGGAAAGGTAAGGGGAATCAGGAATTGCTTAGGGAGGAGAGATGATTGCATCTCCTCTTCCTCCTCGCTGGTTTTATGAATGGCACCTGAGTGCTTTTAAGAAACTAGTTTTTACTTTGAAAAAAAAAAGAAGAATAAAAACAGCCCAGAACTGAAATTAATTATTTAGGTTTGCCAAATATTGTTAAAGTTTTTATTTAGACATTTTTTTTTCCCTGTACACCTATCATATTGAAAATAAAAGCAATTATTTGTTCAGCTCTCTGTTATTGTGCCCAAGAATGCAGAAGAGCATTTTAGCCATGAACAATATCCTGGGATGACTCAGAACCTGTGCAAAGTGTTTTGGGGTAAATCCAGAAAAACACACTGCTTGCTTGACCAGTCTCTGCTCTAGCTCTCACATGTAGCATGCCATGTAAAAATTCCTATTTTCTTTATTCCATGATTAAAAATGTCCTTACTATGTCATGGAGTGGGGTAACTGTGAGCTGGGACTGTGCTATAGATTAATGCCATCCTTCTATAGGTTGCACAGATTATTGGCATTACCAGGCAAATTATCAGTGGTCTGAGGATGAATGGACGGAACTTCTTGGGCAAACACATCTAGGACTGTCCCTGCCTTCTCCATGCCGAGAGCCTGGCACCTCTGTGGGCTAAACGTGAGAACCTTGAGAATTTATGGGCTAAATAAATACAAGTGTGCTGCTGCTGGCCATGGGCTGCAGCTGGTATCTGGCAGAAGGAGATTTGCTGCAGAGGATGCTCCAGGGCTACAGCACTGGTGCAACCCGAGGATCATTCTGGCATTTAGTAAATAACTCCTTGGATGAATCATTATGCTATAGTCCCTTTCAACTTTAATTGCTCTAAATGAAGAGGCATTTCACAGCACTTAGATTAAAAAGAGGGAAAAGCCCTCCCCAGCACACACACTTGCAGAGGAGGATGTACATGTGCATGCAGGGAGGAAAGGGAGGCCAGCGCGAGCGATAAGGGAGAGCCAGCCGTGACTCTTGTGTCACTTCAGAGCGCTGGAGGAAATGGGAATGTAATTGGAGGCGAAGCGGGCACGGCAGGAATCACAGGGAGCAGCAGGGGATGGGGTGGGAGCGGAGGCACCGCATGCAATGCCAAAGCCGGCTCCTCCTCGGAAAACACCCGAGCGGGAGGCTCCGAGCACGAGGCCACCCCCTAAGCATCCCCCTTGCCTGTCACTTAAGTCTGCCCCATGGTTTCCCCGCTTGCAGCTCTAGATATATTTTTTCTTCTCCTACGACATCAATCAGAAAGCAGCAGCTTTTGCAGGGAGGGCGGTGGGGGAAGAAGACGTATAGAGAGAGGAGAGGGAAAAAAAAATAAGCAGAAGTAATTTATTCGGGATCTTTGAGAGGATAATAGCCAATTATTTGTTTATAACACTGGTTAAATTTTCATTAGGCAGATTAATGGAATATCATGTACTGTCAACATTGGACTGAGGGGTGGTCTGTAAGAGATAAACGGGCAAACAGTCGATGTGTCTCCCTGAGTAAATTAGTTTTTGCTTTCCTGTTTTTCATATGAAAATGGAAAGGTGGACAAGGTGGTGCATTTTAAAACAGGTCTCAAGATGGGCCAAATCAGTTAAATATGAAAGCAATTCCGGTAATAAATACATTATAATAACTTAGCATCGTGCCTATCATTTTGATTTCATGAAAGTCTGGGATAATGTAGATTTTTAACCTGCTCTCTTAATACACATTTCCTCTTCCTGAACTTCAGCGTTTCTTGCTGTGAGGTGAAAGCATATTACTTTTTTTGCCTGATTTTTTCTGTGTAATCTGTTCAGTATTACAGCTGGTAAGTGCTAGAGGCTCACAGCTCTTTCTTGTGAATTCTAGTATTATCATACTGGATAGCTTGAGCAGTCCCCTCTAAGTACTATATTATCAGCATCAGAACCCCCTGAGTGGTTACGGTTGCCTATCGTGCTCTTTGAAGTCAGAATATTTCTACAGCACTTAACGTATTAGCCTGGGATTTCCACACAAGCCATGGAGAGGCAGACTGAATTTAACTTGGGGTGGGGTCCCTAAGTCCCCTTGACCTCCTTGAAAATCCCAAGCCATTTTCCACAGGAGAAAAACCATCCAGGGGGTCTCATCAGCCTGGCCACCACTGGTCTTGCTCCCAGGATGGCACAGGCGCATGGCAAGGATGACCCTCCTCCAGCCAACGCACCGCTCTGCACAGTGGCTCTTTACCACCAGCCCAACACATTTTATTTCATGCAAATTTGACCACAGGACATTAAAATGACCTGTATTCTTGTGAACAGGAATAGAAAAATATTCTAACGATACTTTATGGCTGCAGTGCTGTGTAGGTTCTCATTTCTTGATGAGATTCACTCTTTTAGATTTTGTGCTATTTTGGGGCTATATGACAGTTCCAAGAATAATACTTGTTCTTATACTTCTTAAAATGGCAACTTGAATAGTCATCAAAATATCAAAAATGATCTGGTATTTTGTTTACAAAATCACAAAGCACTTACATAATGTGTTAATAAAAATTCTTCGGCATGATGAGGGGACAACTCATACTTCCTACATGTTACCCTGACCGCATCAGAAAGTCTGTAAAGAAAACACAGCCGAGGATTAAGGAATGATGCATGGCCCTGGTGTTATATATATGGTGTTATATTCCTTGGTTCTGTTGTTGCAACCATCTTCAAAATCCCTCTCCCACATAACTTTGGAAGCCAATTTACCCTATTTTCATCAATGCGGAGCCCCAATACCCCCTTCCTCTGCTGCACACCATGATCCTTAGCCAAGTACCAAGAGAAGACTTTAGATATGATAGCGTTAAGATCAGAGCAGGGAGAGCAGAAATTGTAACCTGGCTCCAGGCCACTTCAGTGTCTTCTTATTGATCTCAAGGGATTAGAATTTCACCTGAGATTTTTTAATTCATTTATCTCTCAAGTGTTGCATAACATATTTTTTTCCCCAACTAGAAGGTGTTTATTGATATGAATAAGGTGTTTATTGATATGCATAAGGTGTTGTCCATAAGCAGCTTGTATAGGTTTGATACTTTTAATTTTGGTTTATTCTCTTCCTGACAATGTACCAGTCTAGTGGCGCAGGACACCTATCACATGTAAGTATTCAGTTACACATTAGGGAATCAATCTCAAATCAGCTTGAAACATCAACAGCCGGCAATAAATATCAGACATCGAGTTATGTCTATGACAAAAAGCTACATCTGATATCTCTGATATTCAAAAATAGAAAAGAAATCCTGGTTTCAAAGCAACTTGTTTTCAGTTTAGATTGGACTTTACTTTTTGTATAGATCTAGATGCCCTGATTTGGCAAGGAACTCTGACATACAGAAATGATTTTCATTTGAAACAGGGACAAAGGTCAAAACTATGCCATATTTAGGCACATTTATACATTCTGTATAAAAAATAATATTTTTAAGACAGTGAAATGACTGTATTAAAATATACTATTTTGATCAAATCAGAATGTTAAAATAAAAACAGGCATATTTAAAAATGTATATTTAATTTAAAGATGAAATGGTTTGAAGAAATTGAATTGGAACAAAACAAAATGAGAGCAGTTAATGAAACATTCCTCTTCAATTTGAACTTGCTTTTATCAAAATCAAGACATTCCTCAAAAAAAGTCTCAGTTTTGATGGAACAGCCTTTAATGACTGGAAACTCTTCCTCTGAAACAATGTCCATGAATGTTACTGAGTCATGGAGTGCATGATGCTGAAAAACAGTTAGAAAGCACTGATAAGAAGCGTTTTTTTTCTGATGTGATGAGACCCGCTATGATAATAGAGTCATTTCAAGTGATTCTTATCTCTCTCTTTGTCTGCTATAAATTTTGACTACTCCCATGAAGGGACTGGTACATAAGTGGTATAAATGAGACCAGAATCCAGGGTGCTATGGACCACTACAGCCAAATGCTGTAGTGAAGTAAATTTTCTGTTTTGCGTTCTATTTTTGATTAAAAATTGTTGTCATGTTGCAGAATCTATGCAGGCATCCTTAAGGAGTTAAAATGTTTGCTAGCGAAGTTATGGACATTTATAATGAATGGGATTATCTGTACTACTCATCAGTGCAGAAAGAATAGCACTAATAATGCAAGTAAAGTCTCATCTTGCAGATGTTTTTCTGTTTCATCTTAGAAGAGAATCTGTTCACTCATAAATCTTGCTTTGGTTCTAAAAAACAGAAAGAAAGAAAGAAAGAAAGAAAGAAAAAAAGAATTAGTATTCTAGTAAGTCCTCTCCATGGAATGACATTCATCATTTTCAGTGTAAACGAAATGTTGCAAGAACTGATAGTCTCTGTTTTCCTTGCATGAATTAAAAAGATATGGGAATTTCAGAGGAAAAGAAAAGGGAGAGAGGAGAGGGAGAGAGAGAGAGAACTGTTATTGTACTTGATTTCAAACACTGGGAAGTATGGACTCCATCTCATAAGCTGTTCCTAACAGACAACAGTTCCTAATGGCAATTAGCAAAGGAGTTGTTGCAAAATTGACAGCAGGAGCTTTGTGCCATTGAAGAAAAACATTCACTAAGAAAGAAATTAATTCTGTCTCTGTATTCACCCACAGATTCTCCCTTTATAGTTATGGAAGATACATGTGTATATGGAAATATCCTTTTTCCTACGTAACCCATATGATAAGCTCTTAAGGGTTTTGTGGAATATTTATACTTCTTTTGCTTCCTGTGAGCCAGACTTCTCTCATACTCACAGGAATATAATTAACAAAGTTTATATATCTTTATATATCTTTATATATCTTTAGTAAGTGCCTTCCACTGCCTTCTTGCCAAACTTTCCATCTTTGTGGAGGGAAAAAAAAACAACCACCCAAAAAATCAAAATCAAACAATCAAACAACAACAACAACAACAAAAAACCACAACCCTTCCCTTCTCATTCTTACCCATTTACCCAAGGATAGGGCAAAATATGAAGTTCAGTTTATGCATACAAATATCTGCTAGTTTAGGCCTCTACTTTCATAAATGAACAGCTATGCTGTTGCAGTCAGAACTTATGAAGTCTGATCCTCTGTTAGCAATAGGAGAAGTGTCACTTTAGGGTTTTTTAAATCATCTTAATGCAATTTTTCTACTACATGCAGAAACCAATCTCAATATTTCAATGCACTAGTTTAAATGAGTGGTCTCTACCCTCTTTTGGGATCAGTAAACATACGATAGCTTTGCCTTTTTCTCAGGATGTGTTTTTTTCTTTACAGGCATTCACCATTGGTGCCCTATGTATTGGAAGCCTTTCAGAGGAGGCTGAATGAGTTAGGTCTCCAGTCTCATCGAAGGACAGTTGTGCTTGGTTTCTTCATCATTCCTAAATCCAACTCAAAATCCCAGCATTGGCTCATGATAAAGAGTCAAATACGTCTTAAAAATCAAGCAGTTAAATGACTTCTCTATTTGCAGAAGTGAAAAAGAAAAGTCACTCTGGTGGTTCCCCAAAATATCTTACTTCTGCAGTAGCCTGGTGAGATCTCTTGGCACATTATGATACATTGACGTCATTTAGAACAACAGAATCTCCTGAGAGTCACCGATCCAATCTTTCCTTCCAGTTACATGCAATCTTCTGACTGCAAAATTTGGCCAACTCAGTTTTAAATACAACACCTAGAATGTTAACAAAATATGTTTCACGTGGCTGGTAAAGTGGCTGCTTTTTATTTCAAAGCCACGGACTTCAAAGGCTGCTTGGATTGTGCGCGTGTGTGTTTTCTTTTAAAAATCTTCATACTGTTTCTGTCTTTTTTTTTCTCACTATCAAATAGATCATTACATTTTCAACACTTAAGGACAAAAATTCTTCCCTCAGATCTGCACGGCAGATCTTGACAGTAATATTCCTCTCTTCCCCACATGCCGGGAACTCCCGGTGACATCAAGGAGAGAAGTGTTCAGGTGGGTCTAAGGAGAGTGCCGGCCTGGAGACCTTCTGGTCGGGTGGGAAATCTGGCTCCATTTTCCAAATAGGTCTTGGGATTTTGATGTCTAGTTTTCCCTGTCTGTTTGGAAACCAATCTTTTGATTTGATTTGAGCCACTAACATCCATTTTCTGATAATAACTGCATGCAAAATGCCAGCTCTTCCTTTCAGGGCCATGGGGAACCACCCTCACATTCACCTGCATGTTATTGCTTTGCCACCAAGGATATTCCTGGGACATGTACCAGAAGGATGAAGATCTGATTACCCTTGTCACCCACTCAGTGGACTGTGGATGTGGGAATAATCTCCTATTTTTGCTTGTCATTCTTTATGCTAAATTAAGTGATAAGACACTGAAAAATGCATGTTTTCCATGAGTCTCAGCATCAGGAAATTTATGTTTGGAGTTGTGGTTATTCCTATCCCACAAATGCATTGATAGCATGAGCTCCATAGCAAGCATCAGTGATGACCAAGGGAGGGAATGTTTGTTTATGTTTTTTGTGGGACAGGGGATGGAGGGAGAGGTGTTGATTCGCCTTTACCTAGTGCTAACAAAGTATTTGTGAAACAGAAGAGACTTTGATAGACAGCTGGTTATTACACTTTGACATACCAGAAGGTTAGTGGCTGTTCTCCATTAACATGTGGGACTTGCTTTCATTTCTCCTTTGATTTTTTCCATAAACATATTCTCACTACTTTTCTAAGCATCTTCGTTCTCCATTTCTTCAAACAACGGCAACAATTCAAAAGCCAGTAAAAGTCCACTTATGAAAATGAATTTAGCCATGTTAACATTTCTTCCCCCAAAACCCAGCCACCATGGAAAAGGATTAGCCATTTAAGGGGCACAATTAAATCAAAAATAGGATAGATTTGATCCTTCACTCCTCAATTCAATCTTCCATTGTGCATGTCTAATGAATGACACAAGGAGGGTGAATATGTTAAATAAGGCAAATAAGGCCTTGGTTAACTTAACTACTTATATGATTAATTCTTTGCTCTAGCTATTTTATTCATGTGGGACTGTATGTGTGTGTTATGAAATATATATTCAAAATCAGTGGCTCAGTTATTTGAACTTGCAAGGTTCTTATTTACACCCATTTACATCTAGTGTCATACAGAGCAGCTTAAAGGGAACCTCTATGGTGACCAAAATTCCATCTCTCCAGTGCCTAGGAAAGAGCCTGGGACAAATTTACTGTTAGAGCGGGATATTGGTTGGTAAAGAAAGATGAATCTGAGCAATGCAATTGGAACAAAGCAACTGCTGCTGCTGGCTGCTCTGGGGCTCAGGTACATAAAGCTCGCTTCAAAATTCAAAATTCAGAGAACATTCTTGGTGGGACACGTGGTCTCACATGGCATGAGCAACATGCGTGTCACTAGGTTAGCTTGCAATACATGTATCGGCAGGCTGCAATTCTGCTTTCTGCAAATATTTCTTAAATATTTCCACAAAACTAGATGGTCTACAATAAAAAGAAAATAACAGAGAATGAATATAAAGCTTGTGAGAAGAAATGTGCTTAAAATTCCAATGACTGCATTGTTGGACATCTTTTTATGTCACTTCCATCTAATAGAAAACAGTGATTGTACTTTTCTTTCCTTCTGCATTGCCAATCTCAGCTATTTCAAAATGCTGCTTAAAAACCATCTGCACAGTTTTAAATACAGAAGTTGGATGTGTGCAGAGTATACAAATTTTGCATCAGTCTTTTCAAATGTTGTTATACTAAACAACAAAGTGATAGGAAGGGGATGCAGTCACAATCAGTGAGTTAAATAGCTTTTGGCCCTTTTCAGGAAAATAAAATTTATCCCTGGATATCTTTTTTTTTTTTTTTATCTTTATGTTCATTTCTGCATAATAGAGGGTGGAAAGCTGTGATGTGCAATTCAGCCATGCAAGAGGTGGGTGCCTTTCTGCCTATTTTTGTTGGAAAATGGAAAGATTCACAGTAATCTGTGACCTTCCCCAAGGGTTTGAAGGGCATATTTGACCCTCAGCAAGAAAGTATTTTTCCAGACTTGCCAAAGTATGCATATAAAAGAAATACAGTCCTTCAGCGCAAATCATGTCTTTCAACAGAGGTTACTGGTAATTCCAATTTTTAACAATGCTTGACGACCTGTTTATGCAGAAACTTTCAAAATATCAGTAGCAAAAAAAGACCTGAAGTTCTCTTTTCCAAGTTAGGAGAATTACTTGCAATTGCCTCCCCGCACACCCGCTGCTTTCTGTGCACACTTTCCCATCACCTGGAAAACTGACGGTTTCTTTTGCTTTAGAGTTGACATGAAAATCCGCTCCCAGATTTGCCTATTTTAGGTTGGCAGTTATTCGGGAGGCTGCAGCTTTGCTGGGATGTGCAGGTGGCTGCACCGCAGGGGCTCAAGCTGCTCGAGCCGCCTAGCGGCCACCATGCCACTCACACCAGGACCAGCCTCCCTTTCTATTTTTATTTTTATTTTTATTTTTATTTTTATTTTTATTTTTATTTTTATTTTTANTTTATTTTCATTTTCATTTTCGTTACTGCTGCCTGTCACAGGTTTTCAGAAACTCACGTACAGCAGTGCTGGAAAATCTAATGGAAAAAAAAAAAAAAAGGGAAACCAAATAAATAAACATATTATTGACAGTGCATTAAAGTGATTTCCAGCAGAGGAATTGCCTCTTTCTGTGCATTTGTTGAGGGCAACTCCACTATCCCTTTGGACACATGTTAGGGGTCGGGATTAGTACCGGCCCTTTCACCCCACAAATGTTGAACGTTGCCAAACGTAGGCAAATCCCCGAAGTGGATGCGCTCTCAGGGACACAGTCAGGGACACGTGGTCCTATAACCACCATGCAGCAGCCAACTGGCTCTGCAAGGTGGCCGTGGCACTAACCCTTGCCACAAGCTAAGCGCTACCATGCCCTGCTCAAGTATACATTACCACTAGCACAAATTATATATATTTCTCAGTGTTAGTGTTTGAGGCATTTCATTTACATTCTAAGACCATCAGAAAATCAAATGATAATTGTTTGGAGTTCTTGAAGCGCTGCAAAAAGTAAAATAGGACTATTTCAATGCGGTCGAAGCTTCCCCAGGTCGGGTCTTACTTGGCACAGTTGGCACCGCAGGTTCATTACGCAGCAAAGCATCTGAGGTCAAGAGGT
Source organism: Nothocercus julius (assembly GCA_013398735.1). Classification (NCBI taxonomy): domain Eukaryota; kingdom Metazoa; phylum Chordata; class Aves; order Tinamiformes; family Tinamidae; genus Nothocercus; species Nothocercus julius. Next base: position 1,995,702 of record VZSV01000145.1, read on the forward strand.
GCCTTCCTCTTTGTCTGGTCTCCATTAGCTCTCCCTGCAAAAAGTTGTCCTCTAACAGATTTTCCTTTCCCGGCATGCCTTTTGGGGAATGATTCCTTAAATTGCACAGAACGAAGCCGATGCAGCTTTCAAATATAACCTGCCGCTCTTTGCTCTCCCTCTCGTTTCCAGCTGGTAAGTGTTAACTCCCACTGCCTTTACTTACAGGTTTTCATTTCTTATTCCTGGGAAGTACATTTTCACATAGGGCAGTATCCCCCTTCCTCCCATAAGTCATAGCAAAATCATTTAAACGCAGATGTAGCCATTTTATGGTTGTTGCTAGGACTGCTTGGCAAAGCTCGTGCATGCTGCGAAACGGCTCTTCTGCAGGGAGAAACCCACATGTGAGCAAAGGTGGAAGGCAGCCTCCTTTGAGCCATTTATTTTGCTGGGAAAAGGAAATCTGGGAAGAATACTGCCCCTTATGCCATCTCTTCTGCTACCCGAGTCTGGGTGTAAGTGGAGCCCAGAGTCAATGAAATAGTAAGGGAGAAGATTGGTCATAGGAATGAGAAGATGGGGTAGAAATACTTTTTGTTTTGTCCTGACTATTGAAATAGAATTTAGTTCAGGCAAAGTGGAGAAGATGGCCATGTCAACCAGAGAAAAGGTCTCCTGGCAATGCTTCAAAGCACATACTGCTGGGCACGGTTCAGTCCTTAATGTAGACATGGATGGGACGCATTTAAAAATATTTTTTTTGTATCTCGCATCACTCCTAAAAAGATCTTGTTCATCTCAAAGTGAAGTCCTATTTAATATAACGTGAGCTAACACTTGCTAGTAAGTGCATGTAAGTAAAGGCCAAACAGGAGGCCAAGGTCTCTCTCAGAGTAGCAGGGGAATCTGTCATTAATATTTTAAGAAATCTTCACTAAAAATCAAAAGTGATGTGCACCACTTAAAAAAAAATACCTATAAAGGTGCTGGAGTCATAGAAGTTCATAAAAGTTGGCTGGGTATGTTTCAAATTAATTGCAATAAATGCATATACTGTGATTACTTTGCCCACTAGGGAAATAATACTACTAATTTTTTGCTCTTAGAAAGGACTCACATTAAAATTCATCTTGACATAAATTCTACGTTTTACTTAACTCTGAATAATCGTAAGCCAAAGTAAAAGCTAAAATATGAGTTGGAATCAACTGTTATTTTTCTGAGCGACTTTAGGGAATACTCACCAGATTTAAATTTCTCTGAGTATTATTTACAGTATAGAAAACATTTAAATATACAGGAGAAATTAATGCTCCGTGTTTAAACAAAGTTATTGCATGGGTAAATTTGGCCCAGCAGGTTTTAAGCTGTTTGTGATACAATCAGAACATCAAATAATAATTTTTAGCTGCGCTTGTCTCCTAAATGGGCAGTTTTGTTACTGTAAGATTTAAAATTATTTTGCACATTCCATACATACAGCACAAAAGATCCAAATCCAGCGTTTGCTTTGATAGCCTCTTACGCCTGACACGAATTCCGTATCGCATCTTCCTAGGGAAATTTATCTTGTGCAGGAGCCTTTCAAATTACATTTGCAAAAATATATAAACACCGAGGGAGTCTGCAGCTTAAAAATAAACTAAGGAGTGTGCATTTAAGGGCAATTACAAGTCTTTTGAGCAGTATTTGGCCACATTTCTGGGTGTTTATCCTTGAATTAGTGTGTGTCTTTGCCCCCAGCGTAGCTGTGCTCCTCCTCTAGTGCTCCGCTTGGTCGGGATTCATCGGAATGGCATCCTGGCGCGGGACGCGGCCGAGGGGACAGTCCAGGAGGTGAGGGGGCTCTACCTGCCCGGCAGGTGTAGCCGTGTCCCCCCTTCCCGGCGCTGCTCCCGGCATCCCTGCGTTCAAAGGCAGCGTAGCTCCAGGCAAATGTGCTCTGCAGATTGCTTCCAGCCTGCGTTCCCCACGGCTCTGGCTCTGCCTGCGCGTTGCAGATAGAGTAACTTTGCAGCTTGTAAAGATTTGTCTGCTCTCCAGCGCCCTTCCCCCACTCACTCCTTAAATCAGCGCCGCGGAGAAGTACGTCCATGTTATAGGTACCAGGAAACGGAGCTATACGCCCAAGACCTCAATGTGCCAGGCGCTCCAGCAAGGGCCAGTCCTTCCAGTCCTCCTGCTTGGGGAGCTCTAGCTATGAGCACATCCTATTCTGCTTAGGAAATAACTATCCCACTGCTAAACCATAGGGAAGTCTGGATGTCCGAAGGATGCATAACCCTGTGGCTCAGGCTGGAGAACCAGCACCGACCTGGCCGGCACTTTTAGATGTAACTATTGCTGGGTGTTTACTTAAAGTTGCTAACTTCTGCAGTGGTTTTCACTAAATACAAGCTGGGGTGTATTACCATGTGTAAATACGAGTGGGTTTGGTGATTATTTTTAGATAAATGCCTAGAATCTGAAGCTACATTCACCCAGCTCCGTGCTTGCTTCCTGTGACATGCATTTCCAGGCAGGACTTCTACAGATGGATGCAGATTTGCAAATGGAATTGGTCCACAGCATCTGGGATCTCCAGCTGCCTTACGCACACTCTTGCTAGTCGTATTCTGCTTCACAGAATGAATTTCACCGAACACCTTCAAGTTCCTGTATGCAAACAAAACCCATTCTTTCTGCAATGGAGATGGAATTTTAAAGCTTGAGGGCTGCAGCTCTCTGGCTGATACCTTGTTATGCCAAGTTGGAGCACAGAGTAAATTTCTTGCAGCCGAGTTATAAACCCCCTGAAAATAGGTTTTATTATGGAAATGCAAACATCACCATGGCTATAGCAACATGAAAGGCTCTGCTGTAATAATGCTTAGATCCAACTCTTTGTGCACAATTGGCATAGAAAAGTATTTGATTTTTGTCAGGGTTATTTTTTTGCTGTTACATGTCAGTGTCACTTCACAGTTGGTCTCAGTTTATAACCAAATGCATAAAAATTGTTAGTAATCCTCATTTATAGCTGGGGACTGAGAAGCGCCATCTCAGACGCTACTTTACCTATCAAACATGGCTAAAACAGCTATTGACATTTGGAACAGTTATTCCTGAAGAGAAAGATTTGATGTTCACAGTTAACTAAGCAGAGTGTCTGTTGAGTTTAGTGCCTCTCACACGCTGGAAAGCGTTAGGCTCACTGACTTAGCTTGGATAATCAGTTTGCTTTAGCTGAGAAGGAAGAAAAGACAGAAGTGGGAGAAGGGGGAGAATCACTGATGCTCTCAGTCTAAGATACTCTCTTCTGCTATAAATGCACAGGCTCTGTATGTTTTCAGAATCCCGAGATTTCCCCCCAGATATCCTCATGTTTATATTTCTGTTTTTCAGTTAGAAAGAAGCTGAGGAAAAAAAAAAAAAAAAAAAAAAAAA
>VZSV01000145.1:2001269-2125872 GCA_013398735.1 Nothocercus julius
TGAAATAATATTCATAGTTTGGTATATGGTGCAAATAGAAGCAAATATTCCCTGTTTCCATCTGAGAAGCAGACCAGGATAAAAAAAAAAAAAAATTAATAAATTTGTATCAGAGCTGGTGCATTGAGGCTTAAAATGGAAGCAGGATCAAGTCTTTATCATTTTTAATAAAAGAAATAAGTTAGACCTGGGAAGAAAATAACAAATATAACAAGTTGAAATATTCTTGTATGAAGTTATTATCCAATCTTTGAAGATGTTTAGCACATTACATTGTCATGGAAAACTCTCCACAAGGTTTGAAAGTAAATTTTGTTATGAAGAAATATATTTGGAAGTTTAAAAAGAATAGATCAAATTCTATTTTATGCAGGATGTTAAATTTATACTGTTGGAGCTGAAAGTAAAATATGGGCCATGATTTCTAAACCCTAAAATGTTTTTGGCACCTTGGGAGGAAGTGAAGAATGATTGCTTAAAATCTATTTCCTTTAAGCGTCATTGCTATATGTCATCTGTTAGCAAATATCCACTAGCACTATTAATAGCTAAGGGTAATATTTTTTTTGGGGTGGTGAAAAATACACAAAAATAAAAGCGCTCTCAGAGCTGATACCAATCATAATTAATCAGACAGTGAAGCTGTGATTTTTTTAAATTCCATTCGAAGGAAAATGTATTTAGCCATGTAAAAATATAAGAATGTTCATAAAAATAATTAAATCACCTACGTAGTGAGATGTCACAATGCATTGATAGGGGCATTACTCTTAAACGCTCTCCAAAATTATTTAATTAACTCCAAAACCAGCAAATAAAACATGGACTCCGGGAGGTAACGAATGCTCATGGTTTCAACAAACATCAAGGAGAGGGAGGTAGAACTGGAGCAATGGGCTGAATTCCTCACCTCAGCAAGGCTCCTAGGCTCATTTGTGGCTTTTGACATAAAATTGGGGTCCACAGGAGAGGCACTTCCCTAACGTGCGGCTGCGGAGATGCTCTGCTGACTTGTGGGCTTAAAACTTGCCTCTGCTGCTTAAATTCTTGACTTTTCTTTTCTTTTTTCTTTTTTTTTTTTTTAACTGACGGCAGGAGTTCCACGAACTGCAGGACACAGAGCAGGGATGCGAGTGAATCATTTGTGCTGGGGAAAATACGGTCTGGAGCCAACACTGTCGTACGCAGTAACGACGGCCAAGGCAAAGGGATCTGAGAGCTAGCATGGAAAAGAGGGAAAGAAAACGTTGCTTCATCCATATTCTTAGAGAAACTTTATCATTCTTTATCTAAGGGAGAAGACTGTTCCTTGGCTCTTGATAACTTTAATCAGTGTTTCACAGGTGTTTTTCTTAAATCCACTGCCCCTGGAGTCATGTGATTATGCAAGACTTCCAAGTTCCACTGAAATTTAACTTCGTCTGCAGCCAATAGAGCCAGAATCTTAAAAATTAAAAGCCTCAAATGTCGGACAAAGTAGAAGGATTCCAGAAATTGTTATTAAAATTAAAAAAAAAAAAAAAAAGGGCTTGACTCATAACATTTATAGACCAAAGGAGGAGATGCTTCTCGAATGCATGATATGCTCATGCTCGCCCATCCCGAGATTCCATGGTCAGAGCCCAAGCACAGAAGCTGCAGCGACCCGTGAACACCAGTTGCCCACCCTGGAGATGCCTTCTATCCTTTGCAACATCTTCCTACCTTTTTTGCTCCTGCCCTGCACTTGTTCAATAAACATGAAGAGTAAGGCAGGTCCTTGGTTCATTTACATGACCACAGCGAAATCCATGTCTCCAGAATCGATGCCTCGCTCCTATGTTACATGACATCTCCCTGAAGATTTTAATTTCCTGAGATAAAGTTGTGTTCTGCCATACATCCCAAAGTGCATCAAACTGATTGCTTATGAGTTGCCTGGTGCTTCTCTTCCCATAACCTTTTACCCCATCTTAGTTCACAAGCCCCTAGATGCAAGAGCTGAATGAGCGGAGTGAAGCCTCAAGCATTTCACAGGCATGGTCCTGTAGATAAATATTAAATGTGGTGAGGTGAAGAAAGCGTATTTAATATTGCTACGGTAATACAATAGCATCATGGAAAGTTGGGGCTTTTCAAACTTAAAAGCTTTGTTCTCAAAGGCATATGTAGGCTGCCTCTGTCTTCTTTTCCGAAAAAAAGAAAATTAAAAAAAAAAGATGCTAGCACAGGATCTTATGTCCAGCAGGCTCAGCCAGAGCTCTGATTTTAGAATGAGGCTGGATGGACCTGGATCTTTTCAGCACTTGAAAGCAAGTATGTGTGCTTCTGGATGGCATCTTCTATTTGCTCCTCTCAAGGAAACAAAACAAAAAACTCCCATTAAATCCTTCTAAACATTTCAAGATTTGACCATCCCTCTCCAAACCTCTGCTTTTACTTTTTTTTTTTTTTAATGAACTAAACCCTCCCAAGCTCCCCAAGGAAATTAACTACAAAAAAACATGCTAATGGAACATTAAAGTTGTAATGTAAAACCATAAAAGTCAGGAAATTCAGAGTTAGGGCTCCCATGGTACCTCTAAGTCTGTCACCTCGCGCACATGCACTACGATAGGACACTCCGAAATGAAGAATTGGGGTAAATGAAAATATCTTGTTATCCATCCAGGCGTTTTATTTATTCCTAAGGTCGTTTTGTGGCTGGTAACCTTGTCTGAGTGATGTTACATGGCATTTCTTTTGAACGGAGTCCTGAAAGGTGCTGAGACGCATGTTGCCATTGATGTGAAAGGTGCTCAGCTCAGTGCAGAATCAGGACGCAGGACCACGACAAGTGACTGGCTGCAGAGCAGCATCACTGCAGACAGAGATTTGGGGTGCTTGTATAAACAAAAAAGCAGAGAAGATGCACAGATTTACATTTCTTTTATCTGTAATTTTAACATAAATTTAGTTAATCTCAAGCAGCAGCTGTATGAGAGCTGCAGTTTTGGTTGGGCAGGAGATCAAGCTCCAAGAATGATCTTTTAGAAGGAAAAAAAGAGAAGAAAAGGAGGAGGAGGGACTGGGGCAGCTGTGCACGAGCGATGGCAGATACCTTATTCTGTGATTCTGTAAAAATAATATTGTAGCGATAGCATTTATGAGGGGGATTTATAGGACAATTTTGCAGCCCACATGTGTATAAGAGTCACCAGAGCAATTCATATTGAGGAAAGAGGGCAACACATTTCAGCAAAGCAATTTTTAACAAATATCCTTCCTGATATGCAACATATATATATTTATATAATCAAAGGCCTCCATACAATAACCCAAGCAGATTTCTGTCTTTCTCAAATTCTACCTTTGGACACCATCCTCAGCCTTAAGGGCCACCACGCAATGGGCACAACTGACCAGAAGGATCAAAACAATTATTGGAAAAATTAGGTTATCATTCATTAGCTCTCTATCATTTGGCCACCAGTAGGCTGCAGGATATGAGGGCCATTTAATTAGGCCCTGTACTACTCGCTGGTGTGAAAAAGGCTCTCCAAAGCTTTGATTCCCCACAGCTTCACAGCAGGAAGTTGTTGGCGATAATTGACACAGGATTTCCTTGTTAACCAGCAGCAGACATGCTGGATTAAAGCGACAGAGATCTAGAGAAGAAAGTGAAAAGAGATAAGGAGCTCGAAAAGACTTCTGCTTATTTTGCACTCGAGGATGATGAGCAAATAGCAATAACAAACCGGAGTGCTGCGCCCCGTGAGTGAGGCCTCCACTTATCAGACCCATTTCAGCTTGGCTGATCAAAGATTGACTGCCCTTAAAATAACATAGGCCTGGGGTTTGTTAGTTTATTAAGCTGCAGGTTTTATGAATTATCACAGTTTTAAAGATGGATTGCAGTTTATATGAAGGAGGAGAGGATTATCGGGTCTTCATCTAAACAATTATAAAATATCGCAGCTGAAAGCTGGCTTGCAAATGACATAATTTTCTCCTGCAAACTAAACAGGTCATTGTACGTCTTTGCGGAAGCGTTTCCAACAAGTGCATGAATGCAATAAAATTAACTGAAGTTGAGATGATAGCTCTGTAAAATATATATTTTAGCTTCCAGAGCACATACAAATCTCATAGTCCCTCATGCCATTCTAAAGATAATTGTATTTAATTTTTGACTGGGACCTTTTAGTCTAGTTACGTTAAAGAAAGGAAAGAGAGAAATGGCCTATTGAGAAGTTGCTTAAAATGTGGTCATGATAAATGATACTGAAACGGATCCACATGAGTATAGTTAAATGAAACGTCCACTTTAGAGCAGAGACAATTATTGGATATCACTTAATAACTTAACCTTACAACAGCACATGTGGCATTAATAAAGAACTGAGAGTAATAAAAGCTACTACTACTACGATGCTCGGCGCATGCAGGCAGGCGCGTGTGTACATATGGGCTGGAGCTGAGGGAAAACCAGGGCACTGGGGGACAGAAGGACAAGGGGAGGAGACCAAGAAGGCCAGGTGCTGGACAGAGGGTGGACAAAGTGGAAAGGGAGGGACAGATGTAAATGGGGATGGGGCCCAGGCGAGCAGGGGCAATATCTGATATTCTGAGCCCATAACTGCCATCTCCTTATGTGCAGAGCCTCAGCCTCCCTTGCCCTTGAAGGAGCCCAATAGGGACCTACACAGTCTATAGGCATTAACAGAAAAGCGCCTGAACCTACTGCTCCGACTCACCCTTTCCCCCTACCAGGGTTTAGTTTAGCTTTTTTCAAGCATAGCTTTATCCCTTTTTTAGGGAGATATGGCCACCTCCCTACACTCAGCTTCTCACCTCTCCTCTCCCCCCAAAAAAGGTGAGGGAGCAGCAGTGCTATATTTTTTTCAGGCACCGAAGTGTTGGGAAGAAACCAAAGTTGTGCTGGGTTTCCACACAGACCCAATTAATTCACAAGGCATATTCCTATCTTAGGAAAGAGGAGGGAAAAAGAGATCGTGTGGCCACTGCTACTTCCAGGATTTTGCAGCTGAACCCTGCGGTCCCTGCAAATCTACAGGGTGGAAAAATTCAAGAAAAAATTCTGTCCACAGGACTGCATGCTATGCTTAAGGCTTTTGATGGTTTAGGTAGTTTGGGCTGAAAAGTAATAGTTCAACTATGAGAGAAAAAAAAAAAAAAAAGTGAGGCTTCAGTAATTATTTTTATTGCAGTGTAGAAACTACTGTTAAAGGTTTTCCAAAATGATAATAAAACACTCCCATTCCCCCACCTCTTTTTCTAAGGTCTAGAATAACTCATCTTGACCATTTTAACATGTTCTGAGCCCGGAAACGTCTGTCCTGGCAAATGAAGCCAAGAGAACAGAAAGCAGACATAGAAGCAAGGCTAAGAAAATGTTTTGTTCTGTGTTAAGTCCTGGAGGAAGACCGTGCTGTTCTGTGCAGTGAGGAAAGTGCATGGGCAGGACTGAGCTGCAGAGCCTCGTGGCAACCGCGCTCGGGCTAAGCTCAGCCTCGGCACCTTTTTACCCCTAACATTCTTTTTCCATGATAATGAACTGCGTTTTACAACGTGGTGGCCTATTATGAAGTGGGCTTTATAGTGTAACCTGATGAACTGAAGGCTGGTGTATATTAGACTTTCGGTGAGTATCACTAGAGATGAACTAAAACCAAAGCTCTGGATATCAACGACTATTTTTAGCGGGAGAGATTGAAATCCAGGCCCAAACTTTTCATCTGTTTCCAATCTCTGTCATGGACTACATTAAAATTTTAGGTCAGAACACCTTGGACTAGGCTGAAATACCTCCTCTCCTCTAGAGCTATGTTTCTAACATCCTTCAACAAGTAAGGTTAAAAATCAGTGTCTTAATTATGTGGTTTACCGCATCCTTCCTTCCATTTCCTTTCTGACATGCTTTATAATTCCCCCTATCATGCCTACCTCTCCCTACTTTAAATTGGTTGCATATAAATTAATAACCATGTTCTCCTGTGTATTAGCAACATCCTTTTTAGCAAGGACACCCAGCTGGCAAATTACTATGTGATTTAGCCAAGCATCTCACTGTAACCAAGTGCTCAGGTGAATCCTTGTGCTATGTTGCTCTGACACATCACATAAAAATACAGTCAGCAAAAAAAACCCAAAAATCTGAATATTTCAGGGTGCTAGTGCAACCTGGTCTTACCTGATACAGAGCAGGCAGAAATGTTAGGAAGTACCTGCTGTCATTGCAGCGTTGGCCCTTGTGAAGGATTAGTACCATAATGCATTTTGTTGTTGTTTGGAAATACACAGTGTCATCGTATTTGAAAATGTTTTGTACATTTGGAAGGAAAGGACACAGATCAGTGAGTTTCTCGATATTTTTCAAGTTTATTGCTACTAATATTTCTTGTGTTTTTTAATGGTAAAGAACAGAGTTAAAACGAACTAAACTTCTTTGAGTTCTTTTAGTTCCAATGTTCACTGCATTTTTTTAAAGATAAGATTACTTCAGCAGGCATAGAAACAGAATGAAAAGAATTTCTTTTTTTATATAATGTAAACAAAAAGCCTATTCTATTTCAGTTTTGACACAGCAAATCTAGATTTGTGGTCAACTAGTAACTGGCTTCCTGGACTAATCCATCTTAATGCTAGCAAAAGTGTTTGTTAATTTTCCTGGGAAAGAAGGTTTCTTTAATTCACATATCTACATATGGTAGATATGATTCTTTCATTTACAATGGTATTTGATAAAATCCTACTTTTATAAATGATGCATCTGCTTTTAATGTCTTAAATCCTGTGATTGAATAGACAAATCTTCCCCCTTGTTTTTTTTTTAAATATTTAAAAGGCCTTACTGCCTTAAAACATACATCAAGCAACATTGTAATAGAGAAATACACTTTTAAGACAAAGTGACAGATTTACATATCTGTGTGATGTGACTCTCTTGACAACCAATAAATGTATTAAATTGATGAAGTGAATATGTCCTCTATCTGGTCATTTTCAACTGGAAACTAATAACCAGCATCACCGTATCAGGCATGCAATAACCTGGGTTAAAACTAGGTTCATCAAATAAATCACTCAGGAATTTTTCTATTTCTTTCCCAAGACACGTTGCACATCTGCTTAGTGAAAGGAGGAAAGAAGCAATATTTCTTTGATCAAAGTCTTTTTTAATATCCTTGTATCTGTCCTTTGGGAATGCTATCTCTGGATTTAGGCCTGGGAGAGATGCTCAGCATCTCCTGGAAGGTGCAAAGCGCCCTTTTACTGCCATTGACGAATGCAAGAATATTCAGTTCCTTGCAAGACAGGAACAGATCAGCTGCTGATGTTACATCACTTTCTAATGATCCAGTGAATGACATAAATTCAAGATTCCTAAAAATCAAACACAAGGTGTTTTTAATGAGTCCCAGTTTATATCAACAGCTTTCAGGAGGGGGGGGAAAAAAAATCTTAGCCAGAAAAGTATACTGCATTAAATTTACCCCAAGCCTCTATCTCATGGACATGAAACACCTATGCATATGTAGCGATCTCTGAGAAACACTTTGAAAAGCTACGTTGTGCTTTTAACTTTTTTTTATAAAGTCTTATTAATATCATTTAGAGTTGCCATGTGGCTGGCTTCCTGCCTGGCCCCTTTTACTGTAGGCTGGGCAGTTGTTATCCCGAGCCCCGCACATGTGCCGGCTGGGCTGCGCGTGGGCAGCCGCCGCGCGTCCCACGCGGCTGGCTTTTGTCATATTCCAGTGACAACCCTAATGCCTGTTCTTAGGAGATACAAATCTGGTAGGAAATTCCCAGGGTCGAGTCAAGGCTCGGCCTGGCACATGTGAGCCGGCTCATCCATGGGAGCAGCGCAGCCATGCCCAGGAATTTTTCCACCGTTTCCATGTCTGTGAGAGCCCTGATGGGACCAATGTGATTTGTTTGTAGGATCGAGCCTTTAAAATGCACCCCCCTCTGCCTTGCCACCCTTCCAGCTGTGCCTATGGGACTGTTGCTTGGCTAGGAGGTGGCGGGCATGAAGGCAACATCCTCTGGCCAGTCCTGTCACTGACTGAGATCCGAACTGTGCTGATAGTGTAATGATAGTGCCAAGAAGGGGAAATGGCAGCTCTGCTGCTTTTCTGTAGCCTGATATTTCTAAAAGAGATGGGAGAAGATGCCGAAGCAGCTCTCCAGCACTCTGATGTTGTCCAGCCCTCCAGCTCCTCCCAAGAGCATGGACCGTCCTTTGCTCCATTGCCTGGTGCTTCCATGGAAAGGCAAAAGCCCTGCAGAAACCACCAGCTGTATCTGGAGAATCCTGCTGGAGGATCCTGGATGTCTATAGTCTGTTTTAGTCTGTTCAATGTTTTTTTCTTTTTTTTTTGACCTGCTCCCTGGGTGTTATCCAGGAACCATGTCTCTCACACAAACCAAAATGGGATGTGCTATGGAACCACCTTTATATTTCTAGGCAAGGCTCATGGCCCTGAAGTCGCCCAGCACTTTTTGTTATAAAGCACTATTCCCATCAGCTCTATGGGTAGGGTTTTTTTCCATGTTTCATGTCTTACTCAGAGTTGGATTTTATATAGAACATACAGTATAGAATATAGATATAATGCTGTTAGTAACTCATGGGTATCAATATGGTTCCACAAAAAAGAAGTACGTCCCTTTTTAGTTGTCTATAAAAAAGGAATAATCTACAGTAAAAATAAATCCACTCACTTTGTATAATAATAATACATGCAATGCAACACACAAGAAACAATACAAATAGAAATACAAAAAGAAAACCTCTAATAATAAATATATTCACATAAAAAATAGCTAAATAGGAGCATATTCATGACAATAAAATTACCAGAATAAATTGTTAGATAATATAACCAAGGCAAAGTGAAGATGCACTTCTGCAAATGTATGTGCATCTGTGCATTTTTTTGTCTTGAATATGTATGTGTGTTTTGTACCTATTAACCAGAAAATGCAGGATCAGATACTTTAAAACGCAGCTTTAAAACGACTGTTCTAATTTCCTAATGCATGTACTTTACATGGAATATACTTTATATGTGTACATTAACTCCATATTCCAAGTTTCCTTTTAAGACTCTTCTATAAAATAGTTTTTCTTGTTGGATTCAGAGTGATTGGATAGTCCATGGCAAACCTGTCAGAACCTCAGTCTGACAGGTTCTGAAGGTGCAGCTTCTCTTCAGTAACTGGCTAATTTTTATACCATTTAAGGCAGCACTACATAGAGGGACTTCACATTACTCCTTAACCTTTCAAGAAACTCATCCCACTGCATACAGGGGCTCGGCTCCTCCGGTTGTAAGGTGTCCAAGTGAGTTGAAGTACTCTGTGATATGGTGTTCATTGTCACAAAGGGAAATTCAGCCTGATGCTCTATGGCCCCTAAAGTTCTCCACCTCACCTAAGACTCGAAGTCAAATCCCAGTTCTGCTGATTCCACAGGACTTGTTTCTTTACTCAGGAGATAAGTGGAATTAAAAAGCTCCTGAGAACTTGACATGGGTCCAGCAGACTTGGATTAATTTCACTCAAAGATTTTTCCTTAACTAGATGTCGTACAACTTTTAAGAGGCCATTGGCTACCAAAGAAGTATGCAAGATTGCTGAACTAACATGACTTTTAAAAGAAAAGGAGAAAAACCTACTCATTGTAACTTGGAAGTGAAAGCTGGCTTTTTTGGCATCGTAATGAGAATATCTGCATGCATCTGCATAAGTAGGAAAATTCTCAGCTCAGAGCCGCCTTTGAAGAGAGTATGCTTGACTAAATGGGTCTAGCATTTCCTTCCAGTGCACTGAAGGTTTGTATCCTACGAAACAACAATCCCAGAACTGCACTGCTCTGCTGCTTATGTTATTGCCCAGTCTGGAATGATTAAAGAAGCAGTTTTGGGCTGGTGCTCACAAGGCAGGTAGTTTGGGATGCAGGTAGATGCAGGTGAATCGACTACAGGTCTGTTTATCTCCAGAGCAGGTAGTGATGGGGAGGAAGGTGAAATGGGCCCCAGCTCAGCTCTCCCTTCTGCACTGGCAGCACCTGAGTGAGGAAAATTAACTTCTTCCAGGAAACAGCAATGGCAGAAGATGTCCCTGAGGAGCAGCGACTCCAAAGGCGATGGGAAAGCTGGAGAATCTGCAGCTTACACCTCGTTCCATGCTTAAAGCTCCCCCTGAAATTATAAATATAGTCTTAAATATTGAAAATCTGCATTCGAAGCCACAGTTATTAGAAAAGAGGAAAAAAAATGAATATTTGGGCATCGTTTGATAGCAATATCTCATGACAGAGGCAGTTTTCTTCTGTGCTCCAAGCTTACGTTGTCTTTATTAAAAACTAGTAGTTGTACTAGTAACTTGCTTTGTTTTTTAACTCCTAAACATGAAAAGCAAATGTGAATCAGCCTCTTTAAATTAAATATGAGAAACAATTACATTTTGACAGTTTAATTGCATTCTTCCTCCAACATGGCATTCTAAACAAGATACCACATGTATTCAGCATGCTGATTATATTTTTAGATTGTTTTGCAATTAAGAAAGTATCCCTAAAAGAGATAAAATAATTGGTTGACTAAATCACTATTTCTTGAGGGAACAATATTAAGAAATGAATGTTGAATGGCTATATCCATAATAATTAGCTTTTAAATCACTGCTTAAAGGTTTTAGGTTTTTAGCCTTCAAAATTGTATCTGTCATTCAATTTGCTGCATATTATTCAAGTTTGCTTATGTAAAAAAAGAAAAAAAATAACCATTGCTAACAAAACAGCCCACAATATAGCTGACATGGGTTCTCTTGACTATCTATGTAAAAAAGGCAGGCACCCACAACCTCTTTTACCAGAAGGACATTCTTAGTGCATATGTCTGATGGGTGCTGAGACTGCAAATTGAGAAAAAGGTACTAACTCATTTCTAAAATCATGTAAACTTATTCAAGCACAGTCCAGTTTCCCAAGTGGGCTCAATGGTCTTTATTTATTATTTCAAACAAAGCTGCTGCTTTCTCATCTAAAGGAAATGCACATTCAATACCAGAAAGGCTCAGGAATTCCTGTTATTTTGTTCAGTAGTTCATTTAAATGGGGTAGTGAGATCTGAGTTTGAGAAAGAACACACCTGAACCCCGCTTTAAAACACTACTTTTTGGGTCTCGGTCTTCTGAAACTTTGTTTTAGAAATAAAAGAAGCTACTTGAAATTTTCAATCAAATTTGCAATGCTGTTGTAACAAAAGTGTGTTTTTACTTGACATTTCAATCCCCAGACATGTCCCAAACATTTTTTTTAATCTGACAAAATATTTTCATTCAACTTCTCAGATCGAAAAAAGCTAAAAAAAAATTTAAAAAAAATCAACTTATTTCAGTGAAGTCAAAGCCAGTCTTTACACAGATCATTTTCTATGTAAATTTTTGAAAAGCAAAGCCAGGATTCAGACAGGAGACACAGTAGGCTTATGATTCACAACAAGTCCAGATGGAATTTCCTGGAACTTGTTTTTAAGATACCAAATAAAATCATATTTAGAAGGCAGAAAGTGAAAGGCTGAGCTGCAGGCGAGTCTGAAGCAGCATTATTGAGACTTTTCATTAGGAAAATAAAGTTTGACCTGCTTGTGATGCTCTTTAAAGTACGTTGATTCCATACATTTACTACTGAGGTGTGTACAAAAATATGTGGGTAGAGATGCCAGTAGTTCACAGAGGAATGATTTGTAAGGGAAAAGGAAGATTAGCCTGAACATATGGGATGGAGTGAAGAAGACATGCTGGTGAGAACTGAAACGAGCAACGTGAACGGTCTAATCAGCTGAAAATGTTTCCAGGCCCTAGAAGCAGCCCAGCAGAGATGGCCCACGGTTAAAAAGAGAATCAGATAGGTAAGGAGGGAGAATTTGGAATACCAGGAGATACAGTTGGAATAAGTGTGTGCAGACATTTCAACACACAAGTTCACAGCATTGCTCTTCCCCTTTTCCTTTATAAAATGACTGTAAATGTACTGTCTGTCCTGGTTGTCTTGCTCTTTTATTATTCTCGCACAACTCAGTTTTTTCAAAGGATGATTTCTAGTAACTGTCAAACCTAAAAAATAGAATAATAAGAGACAGTCCCAAATGCACACTCCCACAGAAACAACCGAGTCCTAGATACAGCTCATCAGGTGCAGGAGACAGTTTCAGAACAGTTATTTTGGGGGTCAGAAAAGAGTGAAGTGTCTTTTGGTGGCAGGGTATAGCCAAAACCTCTTTCCAGCCCATGGCAAAGCAGTGGGAAGCACTCCTGACCTGTGAAGACCATACAGAAATTCACAATAGAAACCTGAAAGAGGGCTATATGCTTCGTACGTATTGCTGTTTTTCCAACAGTTGCTATTCCAATAAAGGATATTGCTTCCCCACAGCCTTGCCATGCTCACGCTGATGCCAAGAGCTGCTCTATCTCCCTTCATAGTCAATGGCTGTCTTCTGACCATAGCAGCTGTTGACACAACAGCAAAACCACCGTGGCTGGGGCTGGAATGGCTACACCCAGAAGAGCTTTTAGCTAACTCGGGTATTGATAGCAACTTGTCAGAAGCTGGGGTACTGACAGAAAAGATCTTTTCACACGTTGGATGATGGCACAAGACATCTACTGAGCTGCATGGCTAGAAGACCCCAAGCCATGTTGCGTAGCAAAGGCTTAGGTATGTCTGCCAGAACAGTTACGGGGTGGCAAAGCTGGTGTCATCATTCACCATCTCTGAAAAGGAAAGGAAAAGCCCCATTCCTCCCATGTTTTTGCTTTCTTCTGGCTCTCTGCGTACCTTGTTGGAAATCCCACTTGGTCAGCAGCTTGCATAAGGTCAGCAAAGGCCCAGCAAAGCTGAGTGCACAGCTGGGGCAGACTGATCAGGCCATGAGTGCAATGGGAGAGGGAGTAAAGGGGAAGGACAAGAATTTCCCACTGCAGCAACAGTGAAGTGTTAGATGAGCTGGTTAGATGAGCAACTTCATCCTACATGACTTGTGTCTGCTACAATGTTGACTCTAAGCCAAAAGGTTTTATTTCTATCGAAAGACAGGAGAATAGTTGGAACAGACTGTTAAATTTATGTCAACTACCAAAGAGATTTCTTTGCATTTTTCTGAAAGGAGGACCATTAATGCCACCTGCAGAGTTTTGCAAAGACCCAGCAGTCATTCCTAGATGTGTGTCTCTACCAAAGGCAGCAAAACTAGACCGTTTATTTGGGATTGCCTGTGGCTGAGTATGCCAAAGGGGAGAGAAACACAATTGTACAGACGTTTGCACAAATACAGCCATCTGCATGATAACTGTGGTGAGTGGGTCTTGTGCTCCTTAGCTCTTCTCCTCTAGAAAGCAGCACCTTAGCCAATGTGCTCAGCACTGTGCAGATGAGCTACTCATGTCACATTTGTAGAAGCAGAGATGTGCAGAACTGCTTAAAAGTCAAGATCCAGTTGTTTTCAGGATATTCAGTCCAAAAGATTGATGGTCAAATTTATTTCTTATGCCAAACAGTCAGTGTTTGTGTCAGATCCCAGCATATTAGGAGTCCTATCACCACGCTCCTTCAGTGGGGTGGAGACAGGGTAAATTTCTCTCTATAGAAATTACAATTACATATATATACATATATATACACACATACACACACACACATAAGTTAAGGGTCTAAAGCCAGGTGGGACAATCCGGGCCACTCCAAGCTGCAGGAACAGCAGGCTCACATTTTCATAGAGCTCCTCCTCAGTACTACAGTGGTAAAACTGAACAAACTTACAGAGCTTGCTGCTGAGATTCCTTCCTCAGACACCTTAATTCTACAGATTTGATTCAACCTAGACATGCTGATAATCCTGTCTAAATAATAATACAAAAAAAAAAAAAGAACCACTGGGAACCTCTCTCTAGTTCAGAATTAGACTTTGGAATTTTCTTAACCTATAGCTGGTTTTTGGCAGAGGGGACAGACTTCAAATGAGCGCAGATTGGTGAGCTATAGACTTAGAAAGAGAGAGGATTATTTAGCTTCAGGACAGACATTTTGGGGGAAACAGACCAGAAGTAATATCTATTCCAAGGAGAAATGCTGATAGGCTGTGGAATTAAAGGCCAGCTCTTTCTTCTCTTTCCTTATAGTCTGGAGTTTGCCTTATAGCTCATCATATTTTTGGTTTCTGGCACATATTTTATTAACTTCCATTATATATAGAAACAAAACAGACCACTATTTAAAAAAATACTGTGAGTAAAAAAAAAGAAATGTAATGGCATATTCAAAGAGTAATTAAAGACTCTCCTATGAAAGTTAAAAGCCAAAAAGAGTTTGAGGGACTTTCACACAAAAAATTCTGCACAGAAATTAAATTTTTGTGTTCACATTTGTGAGCCATGTGACTCCCCCTGAGATTTAGTTTGGCTTCTCAGTTTAAAGCATTACAGATACCGAAAACTGAGGGCTGAAAATTTGGCTTGCATTTACCTCAAACTCTAGCTTCAGTTAAGATGATGCAGAAGGCTAGAGAAGCTGGACCTCACTTAACTCCTTCCAGTCTGCTCCGTTGCTGTCACTATGAGAACAGACTTCATCAGTCAAATTTTTTTAAGGTCAACAGAGTATCATAAAGATGCCTGCAAAGGTAAAAACTGTAAAACTTACAGAATACAGTGCATAGGTTGAATGCCATGAAGAATGAAAGATATACAGGAGTGCAGGTTTGTTTTTCCATTCTGTTTTCCCTATTCCAGAGATCCGGTCTTATCTCAGATGTTTGCAAGTGGCACTAAGGCCACACAAAGCATTAACATGAAATAAGCCATCAAATGCCACGTGATCATGGAGCTGGGCTATGGGCAAGGTAAAGGCTGGTAGCTGTGGGAGTTCATGGTGCTACTCTTGTTATTTTCATTTCACAGAAAGCATTTTGCTGTGCAAAAAAGCCCTCACTTCAGGCGCAATAGTTAAGATATCCTGGAGAATAAGCAACAGAGCCCCCAGTAATGTTAACCTTGTCTTCTGGAAGAACCCCACCCGGGGGAAAATGCCTGTTTTAGCTTGTCACTTTTTCATAGAGATTAATGAAGAAGATGGAGGGGCCACTCAGGAGTGTCCTCAACCCCTGTGTGCTGCAGAAATGGGAATTACAGCAGCTCCAAAGACTTAAGTTGTCACAGCAAGCAACAGCAAGAAGGTGCAGCTGGAAATGGGAGAGACTTGGTATTTATGTAATGTCCACAAAAGCACCTTAAAGCAGGTAAGCGGTGAAGAGGATTGCACGGGCAGGCTAAATTGTTATTAAGTTCATCTTCCCTGGAAATAGTAGTTTATAATTACACCTGACCTGAACTGGCTCTGGTATCTGCAAAAACACAGAACACGCTTGGGATCTGATTCCACTACGTTTTAAGATTTAATTCCTGGTAAACTCATGTAAACAGATGCAGTTTCCATAGGGTAAATAGACTTCTGTCAATTTATCCCAGCTAATGATTGGATCTAAAATTTGTTAAAAGTTTTTCAAAGTTTGCAAAGTTTGCATATCTTTTAAATGAACAAGCACCTTATTCCTTACAAAGTCTCGCAGATCTATAGTTTTGCATTAGACTCATTGAAAGCCTACCTTTTTTTTCTCTCTTTTTTTTTTTTTAGTGGTTTTAATCTAAAACCTTTTGTCCTTTCCAGACGTTTTCCTTTGAGTCTTAGGGCTCATTTGTACTTGACAATCAAAGTGGAGGCACAAAAGGAGGGAAACCACACAAACTGAGGATACAAAGCCATGAATAATCAGGTGTGTATCTGAATTATAGCCTCAAATTTTAGGAGGCTCGTGAAACCTTGCACTTGGGAGGACACGTTGCCAGTGGGACCATGTGCCATCGCGTGCTCACGTCACAGGCCCAGCAGAGGGTGGACACCGATGTCTCTGCATGAAGAGCTTTCTGGGACACCGGTTGCTTTAAAATACACTACCTCATTTATCTGCTCATACATATGTCCTCTACTTCACCGCTACAAGCCAACGGGAAGTTATTAAATATCATTATGCAGGCCTTTAGCAGGATGGGAGCTGGACATCATGCCGCACCAGGGTAACTCACTTCCCTTCTCTCCCTCCCCAGTTCATTCCAGTGCTTAAAATATATGGACTGACCTGAAACCTTAAAGCATATTACATAAATAAAAGCCCAATATAGCTCCTCAATGAAATAAATTATCTTTTCATATAAAAAAAAATCTTCTAAAGCCCATTTCTGGAAGAGTAATAGAGCTGCCAGTCCAACACCTGCAGGGTTGGAAATAATTTACTTAGCCTTAGTGACTTTTGGGGCAGGTTCTTCACTTGATGAACGACCCAATTAAACATCTGTTAATCACAACGTTATCTCATCTTGAGGTGAAATACCTACTCCTCGTAGCCTATCTTTCTGCGAGATAACATCGGATATCCCCTGATGCACAGGGCAAGATGCATCTTCTGGTTTAAATAAATGCACTGGGGGAAAAAACGGCCTTGGCTACTCACCCGTCCCGAGGAGGCGGTCGGGAGGCCCGGGGTTTTTATTGCCCTGCCCCCACCAGCACAACCTCCCCATAACCTCAGGCTCCTGAACCCTCTTGTACATTTTAGGCCCTGATAATAAAGCAACATCTGCAAACTTACAAGTGCTTTACTCGAGTTAATTGAGTAAATTGAAGCAAGCTGTGGTGCTGGGGTGATCTATGATCCCAGGTTGCGGGCCCAGAAGGGAGACAACAGATTTACTGCAAAGACAGTGGGCGGCCTTTTGTTCGGGCCCTGGTTCACGGGAAGTTTGAGGTCACGAGGGATTAAAATATCTTCAGAAACAAATGGAATAATTTGACTGAAATATAAGGCACGCAGTGCCAGCTCATGCCAGGAGACCAGGTGTGATTTATGTTCCTTCAGTCCAACACATTTTTCTGATATCTGCCCTATTAGGTTGAATTTATAGATTATTGGGAGAATATGTATCCTTGTCTCTCTCTTTTTTGTTTTTTTTTTTCTTAAACATATTTTTACTCTGGGGAGCAGTTCCAAGAACTGCAAAACAAATAAAACAGTGCGTTACCTTGTATATCCACAAGAACCAGGGCCAGTTCTATTTAAATCTTAGGGAAAAAGAAAAAAAAAAAAAAGAGGAACAAACCAAAACAAAAGCCCCACCTCCCATTTACTAAACTTGTTTGGGAATTACTTATTAAAAAAGACATTAAACAGGTAATGCTCTTTCTCCCATAATCTGTACAAGTCATTAAGTTTAAGCACAATTCGCCACCTTGAAGCAATTGGATACATTGTAATTTGTTTTATGGTCTCACAGATGCAAAGTATTTGCCGGGCTATAAATACATAAAAGTGGTTTATATGAGCAACCCGTGCCCTGCCTGAGCTAGGAAGGGAGAACCTCTCCTGGTTTTGCTATTCACACGCACGCACACACGCACTCACACACTATATATGTTCATATTATTATTTTTTTTAAAGCCTGGCTCACTTTTAGTGGGATATATTGTCCCTTTTGTAGTTTCGCTGCTGCTTTATTAAATCCCAAATTCCTTACAAAACTGTACAATTTTAATAACACAAATCCATGCAGGTCATAAAGCTGTCGAAATGTACCTAGCACCAGCCGTGATCAGCTGCAGTGATATCATCAGCCCTGATTAGCTAGAGCCGGTCACACGACAAGGTTTTATTACAAGTGTCATTTACATTTTTGACAGTTTTACAAGGCTTAATGGCTTTGTATTAAATACATTGTGTTTCAAGGAAGCTGACAGTTAAGTGTATCTTGTAAATATGATGCTGTGACATTTCCTCAGCAGCATTATTTGGGAAAAACAAAACATTTAGTACTCCTATTGTAAACGTGGATGTTTCACCAAGCAAAAAGTATACTCTAATCAAGTTTTAAATCCAAGAAACAGAAAAAGCTAAGAAAATATATTTTCTTTTATTAGGTGTGTGTGGGGAGAGGATTGCTTCTATATCAAGCTATTTATATCATTTTGTAACATGCTAAAACTTTTGGTAACAAATACATTATCAATCACAGAAAACACCAAGGAATGTTCCCCAAAGAAATTAATGGAAAAGTTCATTTACAGCCCTTTGCAAAAGTTTCCTAAGAAAATCTGTTTTTTTTTTTTTCTTTTTTTTTCCTTTTCTTTTTCTTCTTTATACAAACACTACCTGGAGGCACTAAAATGTTTCTGAACTTCTTTAATAAGCTGGTATCTATTTTTAATTTCACAAAGAAACCTTACCAAAACTGTTCAGTTCTCATGATTTGAATTAGAAATGGGGATGAAATTGTCAACATCACCTATGTTTTTACTTTTACTTTGAGCTTCATCTGGACCTCCACTAGAGAAGTCCTGAAGCAACATTGCTGTACTGTGAATGGCAGTTAAGAATCCAAATCCAAATCCAAATCTGAATAAAAGGCAGTTATTTCTGAAATTAAAGCAAATCTCGCACTCTGAAAAAAAAACCTTAACTGGAAATAAATAGGAGTTTGTGCAGCAAAGCTCAGATTAGACTGATCATTTGAGTCCTGTGCATCAAATGTAAATTTTCCCCCTGCACAATATGTACTCTTCATCCACTAGCTCTCCAACTCATTAAATTGGTACAACCTAATATTTAGTATATGGATTAGCTTCTTATTTCCAGATGAATTTCATTCACTGTTGTTCCTGTGCCAATTTCGTAACAACATGGCACAAATATCCCTTATCATTTACACACACATTTTTTATGATTTTGATTATACAACCTATATGTGACTACCTCTTCTTTATGTGATGACTAGCATGAATTTACTCATGCCAGTAAAGGTTACACCAATACCAGGGGATGAAAGATTTGGGCTGATATGGTTGAATACACACTAGAGATTAACTATGCAGATTAAAAGATGAACAATACTCTCAAATTAAGTAGCTGCACCAGCATAAGAAAATGATCTTGCCCTGGGCCTTAAATGGTAAAAGATTGATGCTGTTTATTCCTCTCACTTGAACTGAGTGAAACCTTAGAAATTTGAATTTTTCTTTATAGCCTTAATTGGAAAAGAAAAAAATAATTCAACTTGTGATAACTTGGAATCTTTGCTAATACCAAGGGATAGAAAAGGAGCTGCTGTTTGGTTCTGCCATATTTGCACATGTGTGTTTCAAGCCTACGTTATTTCTAGAGATTCAGAGTCTAGAGACTCTGGCTTGTCCCTGCCCAGACTTTTCAACCTGCTCACTGCTTACCGAAAATGAGGTCAGCCCTTTGATTCACCCTAATTCTACACACAGTTTTAATAGTTTCCTCACTGCACTGGTCAGTTGTTAAGAGCCACCTCATGCAGGGCAATCACCCTTCCTATCTGTCACTGAATCCCCTGTAAAAAAAAGTCACTTTGACCTAACACCAGGCGTTTTTTTAGGTCAAAACTTGCCCACTGTAGAAGAGAGGTGCACAGGCTGCTGACAGATAGGATGCGACCCTGTGCCCCGTGCTCTGGGTGTCCCTGCTGGGGCAGGGCGGTTGGACTAGATGATCTCCAGAGGTCCCTTCCAACCTCAACCACTCTGCGATCTGAGCTGTGATCTGAGCGTAATTGCAACCCAACAACTGCAGCAGCTCTGCGGGGTTTGGGTTAGTGAGAGGGAAAGGAGCAGCCAGACCCAAGCCCACATGGGGCAGCAGGATGTGGAGAGACCACTGGTGTGAGCACCTTGACCTTCTCTCTGTGCACGTTGCCTGCCCTTGTCACTGAGATCCCCTCGGATGGGTAACCTCCCATGGGCTTCCTCCCGTCTGCAGCCCTGCAATCCAGAGCCAGCGTCCTCAACCTCCACTGCCTCAGCAGCAGGTTGCGGACGGGCTGTTCCGTATTAAAGTTTGGAAATGAAAGCGAAAGCACATGTGAGACCTGCTGAACAGAGCAGCAGAACCGGAGACTTAGCTCCATGCCAGAAGCCACAAGCAGATAGAAATCACAGGTTAGCCAGGAAATTACTTGCATTTAATTTGGGGCCATGTCTCCTGGGAGGAGGCTAGCCTTTTCCTGTTGTGCAGGGATGTTGCCCCCGGGTATAATTTGCTTTTTCATAAGCAAGGGTGCTATCTCCTCCTTCCTCAAAGAGACCTTTCAAAGCCAGCTGAGGAGAATCAAATGTGGCACATTAGCAACAGGACAATGGCAAAGTCAGTATAAATTGACTTCCTCACTGTGAGCTTCAGTAATCTTGCTGTATTACTAGCATGATTCTGCAATAAAACTGAAGCAGCTAGTTCCTCCATGTGAATTAAAAACACCCTTTGCTACCACTTCAGAGAGGCAACCCGGCTCCCATCTTATGGGGAGGACAGGAGGTACCAGGCAAATAAGTCTCCTGCTTTTTTACTCTCTTGCTAGAAATATGGGCCATTTCCGAGCAGGTGTGGACGTGGCCACAGAGCAGAGCACGCTTTGCAATGTCACAAGAAACAGCAGCAGACGCTGACACCCTTCCTAGCTGGCGTGTGCGTTGCACACTCCGGGATGCAGGGAAGCTGCCTGGGGAGGAGGGACGAGTGGGACCTGGCTGTGCCCCTGCGCTGGCAGACATCCCCGGGCACGCAGCCCGCGTGCTTGGAGGAGCTGGCTGTCTGGTTTAGCAATCTCCAGAACACCCAAGGCAGATCTGGCCAGGACCCAGGCACCATATTTCCCTCTCCTCCACAACACATATATTGGAGAAGGCTAAATCTAAGCTCTGGTTGCAGAAACTCCTCCTACGTGGAGGAGCCAGGACCGTTTCAAAGCCGGCTTCACCTGAGACTCCCAGCTCCTCTTGACCACCGGTCAGAGGCGCTAAGTGAGGGCTGTACCACGGCCACCTTGCCACGTGTCCCTCATCCCAGGAGAGCTGCCGTTCCCAGTTAGCGAGGCCCTCTCTGAAAGCCATAACTAAGAGCTGGAGCAGAAGTTGACACCCTGCCCTTGCCCCCAAATTTCCCAAGTCCTGCAGCCAGAGGTCCATAGTTAGGGACATGCTAATAGCAGACACAAGGTCTGGATGTACCAGTGAAACCAACTTAAAAATGAATGGGATATTGTAACATAACGCATTCACCAACTTTTCCCGTTATGTTTTTCTTTTTTTTTCCTCTTGCTTTCCACACAAACAATGGCAGTTTTTACAAGCATGTGTCTGCCATAAATAGAGGGCTCACCATAAAAATAGCATTTCAGTCAGAGCAAATAGGTTTTCAAAAGTGCATTTTCTGCAGGGCAAGGTTTTTTAACAGTTCTTGGCTCCTGCTTCCAGATAGAAATCATAAAAAGCATTACTCTGGATCAAGTAAGTAAATTCTTAGTATAATTATGGTTTTCCTCCTTCTTAATCCAAATAAAGAAATTAATGGTTGTGCTCAGGTTATTCCTATTCAAGATGTATTAGTACAGTTACTCTGAAACATCTGCGTTTTGCGTCAGATTTGTTTTGACCAATTGTTAATTCAGTGTCAGCGACTTCATATTTTGCAGCATTTTGGCAATAAATGACTCTCACTTAATGTCCCTTCGTCACTAATTTACATTAGCTGTTTATGAAGCCATCCCGTCAACTAATTAGTCCGGCAATGTGATTTTCTGCATGGTACCTGCTAACACTGCAAAATTCATTTGCTAAAAATGGCCAAATCTCGCAGATCTGATACTAATGTCCCTCTCTGATGGCATAAACTGTGGTAAGACCACATGGTCATCCCATTACCAAAATATGAGCAGGGTTGGTCAAGAGAGACTTCAAAAATTCATGACTCCCATCACAATGGCAATCTTGGTTCTTAGATTTTCTGGGAACGTGGATTGCGGGCACCAGCTCTTCCCATTTTATACAGCCTGAGCTCTCTGGCAGTTGAGTCTAGT
Source organism: Nothocercus julius (assembly GCA_013398735.1). Classification (NCBI taxonomy): domain Eukaryota; kingdom Metazoa; phylum Chordata; class Aves; order Tinamiformes; family Tinamidae; genus Nothocercus; species Nothocercus julius. The sequence continues at coordinate 2,023,236 of VZSV01000145.1, forward strand.
GGACAGGGCATGTCCATTCCAAAGTGCCAGCATGCCAGGAGTTCAAAAGATGACTTCAGTACTTTAAAAACAGTCTAACTAAATCCATGAAACTAAACCATCCCACCATCGCCGCTCAGGAGCTGCAGCCTAGTCTGTGTGGAAGGGGTTAATGAATTCCAGTTTAGTGGAAGCCCAGCTAACTGAGACTTTCCCATGGCAGTAAAAGTTCATATTAAACTCAACTGGTCTTGGTTCCTCAGGCCTCACACAATCTCTTTTTAAAGCCGGACTACTGGATGTTGGTGGAGTTTGGGCGAGGAGAGGGTGCAAGAGGAGACTTGGATGGATGAAGATTCAGGGGACAGTTGCAGGATCAGGTCTAGCTCAGGTCTGCAGGATGGGTTCAGGTGACTTGAGCCAGAGATGTTAGGAAGAAAAATGTACATGTTTGGGGTATTTCATAAGCTGTATTTTTCCCATATGCTGGAGAAAATCTATCTACAATATTAAAAAAATATAGACTATAAAAATGGTTAGTGGGGTACCCAAACGATTTAGTTAAGCCCAAGTCGAATTAAAAATATCCCATTAGCTGTGAAGCTATGGGGGGCAATTTAAAATAATGCTTAAAATAGTGTTTTCTGGGATTATAATGTGGAGGTTTGGTTTTCTCTTTCCTTTTTCTTGAGTCATTTCTTTTTTGGCTTGTTTTGTTTAAGCAGCGAATTAACATCTGACTGCAGGCTTCAGCATTGGCTTGCTTTTAATACCACATATTGTCACTTCTATTAAAAAGAAAAAGAATTCTGATTTTTTTCATTTTCTTGCTTTGTCTACAATGTGTATAAAGAAAAGTGACCGAAAGGAGAGGTTAAGAATAGTTCCTTTTTTCAAATCTATGTTGATTGAATTAAAATGTTTGAATTTTATTGAACAGGGAAAAAGATATTTTTAAAAGCCTATCTGTAGCGCCCTATAAAAGCATTTTTTTAATAAAACTTCTGTTTAAAAAGTATGTTATTAGCAGTATATCCTGTGCTGCATATTAATAAAACAATGGAATTTTATATTTCTTTTTCTCATAAATTACATAATTCAAACCTTAAAACACCTTTAATGAACACTGACTCGGCATGTGGCACTTAATAAAACTGGGCTAAACTCGTTTTCTGCCTGACAGGCTACCAGTGGAGAATGTGCCCTACAAGTAAATGATTAAGAGGCAGAAATCTTTTCTGGACTACTATTAAACACTTCAAAGATTTTCAAAGTCAGATAAAATGAAAAGCAAATGTGTTTCACTGCCTCTCAAATACCTCAAATGTTTTAGCAGGTGCAAGCAATGAAACCTTCTGTAGTGACAGCACTTTAGGGTCTGCAAAGTGCACCCTACTGAATTATGGGAAAGCAGGGCTTACTTCATAAAAATTCATGATTTTAGATGAGGAGAGATGCATGTCCTTAATACCCATCTACATATGTAGCACAGAAGGAGAATCCCATTTTGTCTCCCTGTGTCACCGTCTGGTCTTAACCCTTTCTGGAACTGCTGGGGTTTTTTGTGTTGAGTTTCATGGTCTTTAACCCTCGTGAGCTTTGCTTTTATTTTAGTGCACTGATGGAGGAGCCAGCAGAGAGTCAATCATCTTCTGCATTTCTGGGGCTCTGGCAGCTGATGCAGCTGCTGCTGCAGCAGCAGTTTGGAAGAGCAAAAAGAGCAGCTGCTGGGATCAAGGGTGTCCTGGATTCTCGTCCTTACTCTGTAACAAACTTCTTGAGTAGCTCCAGTGCCGTTATTTAGCCTCGGTTTCCCCATGCACTCCAATGGACAAGGGTATTGTTGCCTTCTAGGGTCATACGAGTCCTTAACACAGCATTCAGAAATCAAGAACACAGGGCTGATGGGCTGTCTGGCACTTGCAGACTAAGACAACTGGGGAAATTTCTCTACTATTAATTTCTCTGTCATATAAAGGAAAGCTACACATATTAAATAGTTGTAGCTGCTTTGAACTTTCTCTTCTAGAGAACTGTAAATGAAAGTAGGGCTTATAAAAGCAAGGATAGGTACCATCTGGGCAGGTGCTGGTAACTGCTCTCAGGCTCTGCTAATTTACCAGACCATATACTTCAATCTTGGTCTGCAACTACTTGAATTTGGATTCAGGAGGATTTTATCAGATGGTTGCATGGGTTTTGAGAGCCTGACCAACAGATTCTTTCTTGTACAAGGTTGTCACATTTCCTTTGATCTTTTGTTTTAACATTTAACCGACAAATAGTTTGTGGAGGATTAATAAATGACTAATACAAGCTAAAAATGCTATGGACCAGACTATTATGGGCTATATGCGATCAGAGGAACAGCAGAAGAAAGCAGTAGGATAGATTTAAGTGAGATACCCTGGGATTCTGTAATGATTCTGTATTTATTAGAATGTAATTATTTATACATCCTCCATAAATGGAATGTAAATGTTTTTATTTGTGTCCCAGATGAGAGTGTGTGACGAGGAAGATCGAACATGGCAGTCCTCAGGGGCTAGCAAAGGAAAGCCACCTCACAGCCCCAAACCCTGTGTGTTGCTCTGAGGAGACAGAGCTATTTCAGACAAAACGCTGCACAGAAGCGGGGACATGCGGGAAGTGCCATTACGGGAGTGGAAGAGCACAGATTTAATAAAGTCTCGTTATCCCACCACTCGGCATCCGTGGAATCTATTTACCTTTGTGCCAAAGTGCTAAGTGAAGTGTCCAGCATAAACTCCCTGATGAATAATAACATGCATGATTAACTTTAAAACCCCACTAACATAACTACATGCAAACAACGGCGCTTAGTGCAGTGTTATGGTGGAAATTTTTACATGACCAACAGCTTGACATTCAGTGCTACGCTTCGCACAGCAGCTGCAGCTTCACCCTTTCACACCAATATATTACTTCCCATGGATAAATGTAGTGATAGTAATTCTTCTGTTAGGATGTCTGTAAGTGCGTAGATGGAAGGATGCAGAGGGAAATCATGTTGCAAGCACAAATGTAGTCGGTTGTGCAATAATAGAACCACACGAATAGTCCCACATTAAAATAAATTCACAGAGCCTGACATTATAGAAGCTGAGAACAAATGTTTCTCCATGTAATCCATAAAGAAAATTCATATAATATATAAAATAATCCAGATCAACTGAAAATATTTATGGGCAAGCCATACAGCTGGTGTAAATCAGCTCAGCTCCACTGAAGTCAATGGAGCGACACCAGTTCTAGGCATATGAAGATTTGGCACCCAAGTAATTTGGATTTTCAGCAAGAAAACCCAGAGCTACTTCTCCTGTGGATTTGATGATTGAACCTCTGTTTGAAAGGTTGTGTTTTGAAATTCTGAATCAAGAAAATCATATATTACGTTTGGGGTTTTGAACAGCTTTTGCTGGCTGTGGAAACATTTAATTCATCACAGTTGGCACTGAGTATTATCGGAGATAGGGTAATGGAAACTTCTAAGAATTGATGAAGTTTTTAACATTTTACATGTGTATTTACCCTTTTTGTTTTCTAATACATATACAGGATTTTAGGGCAGTCAAGTCTGATCCATACCCCATTGCATTGAGGAAGAGTCTTTTCATTGGCTTCCAAATTTCCTGGGTCATTCCTCGGGTCAACCAGACACTCCTAGGTTGTACATATATGCATATTTCATGTATTGTCTATATTTATTTTGTGAGATGGGAAAAATTAACATGCCTACCATTTACTGAGATGTTTGCACATGAACATTACATCACACATTTAAATAAATACAGATGAATTTATTTCAGCATGTGGATATCCAGACGTCTGTGCTTGCCTGGCATACATCTGGATAACTGAAGCATACTCTTTCCACTTGTTTATAACTCCTTTCTTTCTGAACATTTTTTTCCCCAACTTATCCAAGCCCACATTTCTCATTGGAGACTACATGCCAAGTTTGAACTGTTTTCAGTTACCCAAGCACAAGTAAAACATCTGAAACAATTCTTTAAGCATGCTCAAAAACAACCATATGGATTTTTACCAAACTTTCCAAAAGCAACAAAAGTCTCAGCCTAAAGAAGTGTTTTTTTTGTTTGTTTGTTTGTTTGTTTTTTTTTTCTGAAAACGTATTAGGGGCTTAGAAAGGAAGTGCCCTTTTAACTAGCAGGGAACACTCAACTACCAGAGAATTGTATTCAAGGAATTTTAAAGATATATTTGTTGTCACATTCATGTCCTGTGCCATTCTCTAAGGTCATAAAGGTTGGGTAAATTTTGAATTGACTGCCAACATGGATAAAATATGCCCAAGTACCTTATAAAGCAGACATTGAAATGGTAAGTTGGGAATTTGGTCTTAACTTTTGACACATTCTCAGAGCAGTTTGGTGTCATGCCAGGTTGTGCTTCTGAAGGAGCAACATTCAGAGATGTCGACTTCTAGTCTGGCTAGAGTCTGGAATCAGATATATCTGTTACATCAGATCTGCTATAACACGAAATTTAGGAATGGGGGAGAGGGAAGGGAAGTGACTCTGAACTCCAACCTCAGTGTCACGGTGTAGTGCAGCAACTCCTTGCAGTGGGACACACAAAGCGCCTTATGCTCAGGTCCAGCTAACAGAAAGTGCAAAGAGAGGAGGCAACACCTGAGCAGAGGAGACTGTGAACCTAAGACCCTCAGCTGGATTCTAAAAGAAGCAGTGTAGATAATTCCCATAAGGTATCTTCTTTTTCTAAGACTTTGATTGTCAAGTTTTTGGAGGCCACTTTAGTTTTAAAGTATGAGATTCTTTCTTAAGTGAAATAATAGAAATTAAGCTACCTTGTTCTTTAACACAAAACAGCAGCAGGTAGTGTAAAGTCATTATGATGCACCAGTAAATAACACTTTACAGATGGAGTTTGGGCTGTACCAATGCTCCTCTCCAAACAGGTCCCAGATGCTGGTGAAATTCAGAATCAGAAATTGCCTCTTTTCTGCTTACTTTTTACTGTTACCAGGATTTAAAAAATATATCCATGGTTTAAATCATGCACAGACTTTTGAAAGATTCAAAACTACATTTGAGGTGAATGTTCTTGAGTTTTAGATCAGCATCACTCGTAACTTCTGAGTCATTGCCTTTGCCTGTTCTCTGTCTTGGTCATACACTGTAAAATCACTGAGGGGTCACTGCACCCCCCTGCTGAATTGCAGTTTACACTAGTGTTCATCAGCCACAATAAGGGTCCCTCTGGGCTCTGCTCTTAGGACACTGCTGCTGGCTTTGCTTTTGTGATGCTTAAACTGCCAGCGTTCTCATGAGAAACTGCACAGGGAGCAAATGTAACAGTGAACAGAAGTAGTATTTTGAGGACATAGGTGACTGTGCAATGCTATCCTGGCTTTCCTCCCCTTTTAGTCATGCCTTCCAGTCCACCCCTTCTTGCAGGTGACATGAATTCGATTACCTCAGCTGCTCAGCCACCCAGCGAAAAACAGCAGCCCCCAGCATGAAATCAGAGCACTGGCAGTGGTTCCTCAGAACCTCTCTTTATTGCAGTTACATTGGGGACCAAGTTACCTATTGAAAACAAGCTGGACTGTCACATCTGATCCAGCAGAGCATCACTGCCTCTGCATTCATCCCATCCAGCCCTTTCAGGTTTTCAGATTACAGTGGTGGTGGGAGGGAATCCTGAGGTGTTTAACAAATACTATTATTTTATAAGCTCTGTTAAATAGTTAGACAAATATTCTGTAATCCTTCAGGCTCATCTTAGGTCAACCGCACAGTTAATGAACAATGATACCAAATGAATGAGTTGAAATTGGAGCTGTGGCGAAAATGCCCCATCCCTTCATCGCACGCATGTATGCACACATGCACAGACTCTGTTAAGCATTTACATTTTGGTCCAAACTTGCTTGCCACACTCAAGAAAAATATAATTTCTGCTTTTAATAAGAGGATTGAAACCAAAGGGCATTTAATCTTTTATGCTCAACAATAATGCTTAAATGCTAGAATATATGAAATCTACTTATATCAGCCCCTATTATCCAAGTAATATTTCCTTAGCTAATGGAGTGGATGTTTAAAAACAGATTGTAAGAACCGTGTTTGCAAAATCAGCTTTACTTTTCAAATGACTCACAGCCGATTTTGTAGAAGTTTCTTTTTTTATAGCTTTTTTTTTTTTTTTTTTTTTACAATTTAATCTTTAACAATATTCAAATATGTCTTAGCTGAAACACGTAATTCCTACGCTGGACTTTCCATGCAAAAACAGTTCAGTCTCCATATGATCTATAACAATTGTTTTTTCAGCAAAGGCTAAAACTTATGGCAAACTATACAAGCACAGTACTATATAGACATCAACCAGTCTACATTTTAAAGCACTGATTAAACAGAATACCTAGAAAATGCAAATGCCTTGATTTCCATGCCTGAGTTGTAATGAATCATTCTTGTTTTATACTGTGTCAGAAGAATGATAGGCACTGTGCAGAAGAAATACAAGCCTCTCTCATGAAGATCTTACGAAGGCCCCCGTCCTCCAGATGCAGGTAGAAATTGTGCAGCTTTAGTAAACTGTACATTATGCAGCCTCCATATTCTGCCTTCCAAAAAAAACCCAAGTGTCTCCTGGTAGCAAGAGGGAAGCCTGTGGGGTCCTTGTTCAAGAAACTCTAAGTGCAAAATGGGGTCATTTTTTTTTTCCCTTCTTTTTAAATACTTCCTTCTTTGCTTCTGCACATTGACATGGTATCCTTTTATGCAGATGGGGTCATTTTTTCCTAGAACTGCGTAGGATTTCAGGCACCTAAACCTTTGCCATCTTCCTGTCATCTTTTCATTGTCAAGAGACAAAGCCCTGTGCAGCAGCCCTGGAGAAATTTAAGGGAAATATTTCTCAGCAAGGTCCTGATGCTGTAAGGTGCTTAGCATCTGATAGAACCGGGTCCTCAGATAGAACCTATTCTGTTTTTAAATGGCCTGCGAGGGACACACTTTGCCTGCAATTCATTCCAGCCCAAGATTGTGAACATAGCATACAATAGATGGATTGGTGTAAAACTCTCCCAGATAACTGCTCATACATCTTCCCTCTGTCACTGAAATTTGCCATGATGTGTTCAAAGCCAAGAGGCATTATTTGTGCTGTCCTGGATCTGTTAAGGAATGGCAGGGGGAGGACAGAGATACTTAGGGATTTAAAAGCAGAGAGAACTCTATGAAAGAGATAAAAGGAGTCAAATGCACAAACCCTATTTGAAGTCCTTAAAGCATAAGAAAAGAAAGTATTAGACTTACCACATAGGGAGAGCTGGAATTTGTGTAGCTCTGGCCCCTGTGAACTGTAGCTGCTATTTTAGGGGTGGTCTGAATGTTTGAAAAGCTATCTTGAATTCACAAAACTTTTCCCTATTACTTTTAATGCTCTTTTATTTTTCTCTCTCTAAAAGTTGGTTCTTTTTATTCTTGTTGTTTTTATGAAATACATCCTAGCTGATGCATCTGTTGTCATGTTGGATATCAAAACCACGGGAGAAGTGTGTGGAAGCCGGGCAATGGAAAGAAGTGAAATATATTTTATGCTGTAGCTGTCTCCCAGTATTAGTATTTCTCTTCTCCATAGGGCTAATGCACTAGGTCTTGGACAGCCATGTTTTTGCTGATAATTTTCCCTACAAGAATCCTCTGCATCTTTTCAACCTTCTCCCTCATATATTTGTATTATTGAACCTCCTTTCCTTTTTGGCTCCTTTTTTATCACATTCTGTCCTAAACAAAACCAACCTCAAAACTGATGAAGTCACTTTTCAGAACTAATGGCTTCCCATGAGTTTCTCCTCAGGTAGCATATATTTTTCCTTTATTGAGCCTATATTTCTCCTTAATTTATTTATATATCTCCAACGTTTACAGATCTTTTCTGATTTAGCATGCGCACTGATTGCCCACAACAAACCACTGGTAGGCTCAAGTTGCCAGAAATACAGCTGAAGGAAGAGCTCAGAGGACGCTGTTTGTTGAGCTGCCTCTCAAAAACCTGTCTTAACCCTACTAAATAATAAGGGCATTTAAATTACTTTGTTCACTGGATTTACTACATTGCACTGGAAAGATCAGGATAATTTCCTGACCAATTAGTTTGTGTCCTATCTTCTGTTGACTCCAGAAATGTTGAGTAAAGACTTTATATTTACAGTACTTCTTCAGATGGATCCCAGACCACAGTACCGAAAACCCTGCAGAGATAGAAGCACCAGAAAAGGGAGATTTAGTGGGACCTTTCAAACCTCACGAGCATTCCCAGCTCTCTGAGGCTGTTCCCCAGCTCACTGACACAAACATATTAGGAGGTTCGTATGAACAAGGGTATTTCTAAGTGTCAGAAGGACAGTGAACATCTTCCAACTTGAAAATCACTGTTCAGGGCCTTAATACTTTCAGTATTCCATAGAATGAACCAAGTTCACAAAGTTCACTTTGAAATCAGAACAACAGCCAGTTCCTAAGACAATTCAAACCATTGTTGCTATTCAGTCATCTCCTGGGTGTTAGTTTTGTATCAATGTTTTGTTTTTTCTGAAGTTGAGAATATTTCTTTATTTTTTGGTCTTATGTCCCAGTCTTGACTGTATATGGTTGACTGTGTGTGGTTGACTCTCTCCCAGATTTATTATCGTCTCAAAACTAGAACTTTTTCACTAGGACTGTAAGCATAATATGCTCTTTGCCTCATCAGAAGGTCTTTGAGATTTTGAGTTATCTCAAAACAAAATAGCAGGTAGCTTTCCTCCCCTCGCAGATATAGTGAATCGTTTCTTGAATGTAATATCTGTGGCTCACTTTTTATTTTTTTTTAATAACTCAGCCAAAGAGTACAGTTATTTCCTGTGATTATAGTTACTGTTATTATTTCCACTACAACATAAGGAAGCACTGATACTATAAAGACATATTGTTTTGATATTGGAAATGTATATAAGTTAATTCTTAACAGCAAGAAAATTAAAAGCAAAATAATCTCTTTTATTTTTAGTGAACTTTATTTCAAAGCCAAATAGGCACTGTGAGTACAACTTCATTTTATAATCAGCATAAGCACCTCAGGCAAAAGTCCTGCACGCTGAGGTGTGCCCTACTAAAAACAAAGTAACACCATGTAATTAATTGCATTTTTCATGGTCTACCATGCTGGCCCTTTCCTAAATTCCAACTTATATGTATATATGTGTGTGTGTGTGTCTGTGTGTGTATATGCACATATATACATATTTATGTATATCCATGATTCCATGGCAATATTCCAAAGCAAATGTGCATGGAGAGATAGACACAACTGGAATTTCTGGTGCACTGAAGGCTTTTTGTCATATTTGTTCATGGAGTTGTGGATTTTTTTGTTTGTTTGTTTGTTTTTATTTTGTAAAATCTCTCCTGGAAATTCTTTCTGACAACCAGAATGTTCACTGTAAGAGCTACTGAGGTGACATCTAAACAACAGCCCAGCTTTTACTGAACTAATAAGTATTTCCCTACTGATCAAATTAGCTCAGTATTTCTCTAATCCACAGACTTCCTACTAACTTATACACGGCCCTACAAAAAGAGTCAAAGGAAATCTTTAGCTGATTTCTTATAGCACAAAACTGAGTGAATACAAAGAAGAGGGAAAGAGCAAGTGTACCCAGGAGTAGTTACTATGTGTGTATTGCTAGAAATGGAGCTTTATCACATACACCAGCAAATAGGTACAGATCTGATGATAGTCACCTTGCAAAGACATCATCTAAAGACTGCAGCTATCTGACAAGTGAGTCAAGCATTTTCTGTGACTCAAGATGTACCTAAGTAGTATCTGGTAGCTTTGTTAATGGCTCCTAGTGCTTCTTGATGTTTGAACTCATCACAGACGAGGGACTGGCCGTGGTCAGAAGCAAGTTCCACAAATCTTAACCAGAGCTGTTTGCAGGTATTTGCGCATGAGGATGCTTTCCTTTGGAAGGACTTGGTTTTAGGGATTTGCTCATGGATTTGTCAGCATAAGTGCAACTGTTAGTGTCTGACCCATATATTCCTACCTCACCTGCAGAAAGTGAATATTTGTGCAATTAGTCCGTGTGGATCAAAAACAAGATAAAGAAGATGGCCATTCCTCCTTAACACTTGCTTAATGTGTCTTAAAAAATGCTTTTGTGTTGAAAATCCTCTATTAGAGCCCTAAATTCAGCTATATTCTTATGGAGCTTCAATGGTGAACATCAGCTGCCTTTCCCAGGAGGACCAAACAGAGCAGCAATTGTCTATCTTTCCCTCTACAAAACAACGGTGTAACACAGATGCTTTCAATACCATAAGTTACCACCCTTAACTCTTATCTACTGCTCCTCAGCCAAAGGTTCTTAGAACCCAGCTGAGATGGTATTACTGAACTGTTGATTACATGCAGGCCATTTCAGAGAGATTTCCTTATATCACTTCTAGAGATCTTGTTTAATGTGGCTAGGCAGGCAGTTATCACTGGTTTGAAATATTTTCCCTTCAGTACAAAGTTAAAAAAAATATAATATTCAGATATTAATTAATAGATGCCTACTTTTAGACAAGAAAACATCTTTTCTTTTTCTGAAGATCAGCATTTCTATACATGCTTTCATCTGCGTTAGTGACCACTAGCCATATTTAATCAAGGATTCAGAGAAACTATTTTCTATTTTTTAATCCAAGATCAGGATGCAGTCATTTTTGAAAGAGGGAAATAGGGACTCTATAGGAGGTATTCTGTGAGGTTCACAGGAAAGTTCTCATTCTGAAACTCAGGATTTTACGGAGTGATCACACTGGAATGTGTGTCTTCTTAACCAGGTGGCATTTGTCAAGATGCAGAGCTGTAATTACAGATGTAATCAAATAGGCTTCCCAACAGGGATACTGTTCACGTTCCAGATCTGTCTCCTTTGCTTAGTGCAGACTGTATCGTCTGGAACTCCAAGGGACAGCTAGTGAATGAACACTATCTCTGCCACACTTTTGAAATTCAATTTCATAATTTTTCTGATGTGAGTGAGTGCTACTCAACAAGTATCATGAGTCAAGCGTGAGGATTTGCCCTTTTAATTTCCATGAGCAGGACCAATAAAAGGTTCTGCAGAATGCTAGATTATAGGCTGAACAGGCTAGATGCAGGAGCCAAATTAACAGCCTGCCATGGTGCAGAAAGCTGCAGATTTCCTCTGATGAATGGAGCTCATAGTAATTTTTTTTTTTCTGAGTGCGAATTGAAACATTATTGTACAACTATTAGTTTCCAGGAAAAAAATGTAATTGCTTCTAGACGCTGCTCGCTGTTTTCAAGAGCTCTTTAACCTTTAACTTTTTCAGTACAAAGGAAGCCTTGCTGTGCAGTGAATCTAACAAGACCATCATTTATAGTTGGCAGAGTTCATTAGTCAGTCGTAACAGTTTAATTATTAGCATTTTAATGCATGAGTGTTTAACTAGACAGAACAACAGTCCTTTAGGTGCAGCATGAGACCTCTTAAAAGAAAACGAATTAATTGGTGCTGTTGTTTATACTGTGTCTCATTACTAAAATTAGACAACTAAAATTCAAGAAATTTTGAGTCAGATTTTATCACCCATTAAATTAATGGTATATTTGATGGCCTTTTTCAGTACATTTCAGTTTTAATGAATATATTTCTCTTTAGGAGGAACAAAAACTCTTTTATTTTTTTTTTCTTTAAAAAAAATTATTTCGGTGAACTGGGTGAAGCCAATTTCTTAAATCTGACTCCTGTCTCAGGATTTACTTCTGCTTTCCCTCAGAGTTACCTCTACTTCAAAACTGCTAATTAAGCTACTGTGTCAGCTATGAAGTAGACTACTAGATATGTGAGATAAATAATCTGAAAATTATAAAGCTGTATATTTTTAAAAGCTCAGCTTTAAAACATTGATTTTTTCCCATTAATATGTTTGCAACAGTCCAGTTCCTCTTTCTTAAAAAAAGTTTGGTGGAAAATTTCTCCTTCTCTCTAAATTAAGTTTAGTAAATACTCCAGATTTCAGTCTTGGCATAATCCTTGGAGGATTTTTTCTTTCTTTCTTCTTCTTTTTTCTGGAAATAGCAGTTGTGTGGGAGCTGCAGGTCTGAAGGGGGATATTTGGGAAAGGGCTGGATTGCTTGGGAGATCAAAAGGAGAGAATGAAAAAAATGTGGATGCTTATCAGAACAGCACTTCCGGACTGCCAAGGAATCTCATTTCTAACTGTGGACCAAAGGAAAATATGCGAATGTGGGTTATCTTCATTATCTTGGTGTGGCAGGTTAATGGTGCTGGCAGAACATGTACTAAGAAATCCAGCAGTTTGGTATCATCCCATGGTGATGATACTACTAAGCAGTGTCATTATTCCCTCTTTTTATCGTGCTTACAGTCTACATATGTTGAGGGGTAACTTTCTCCAACCTTTTCTGGCACACAGTGATACAGTTCCCTACCTTCATTTGCCTTATTCCCTCCCTTCCTTCCCCAGCTCTCCCTGTGCCCTCCAGAGCACAATATACTTTGTGGATTAAAGCAAGGCAGGGACTAAGAACCTGGAAAAGCATTGGCTTATAGCATTTGGATGAGGGCGGGATGAGAAGTGTGCAAACAAATTGATAGATTCACTGATTTCTTTAAATCCTGAGATCCCAAGCTGGTTTAGATCAGGACTTATACCTGCCTATCCCATCAGAACCGTTTGGCCCTTGGTGTGTCTGGCTGTGATCTGATGTCCCAGGCCTAAGGGCCGTGACAGACTTCTGCAAATGATGGGGTGCTCTAAGTGCTGGTAAAATAGTTTTAGGACCTGACCCTTAGCCACTTATTTCTCTGTAATTTCGCAGATGATGGTACATGGCAAGGAAAGTTTCACAGAGCCTTAATGGAATTAAGGGGAGATGCTACCTGTGAATGATTTTGATTAAAGATTTCCAGATAAACTAGTTATGTATCTGTAGCAGCCCTGCATTTTGTGGATGATGAAATATGTTGCAACGAGGCTTAAGAATCATTTTAAAACTGTCACTTCTTACAATTTATTGCAGAGGAGAGTGCTATGTCATATTTAAAACAACATTAAATTAGAAATTTCTGGTTTTATGTTAGGAAGAAACGCCTATTTTGTGCAGTCATTTAATGACACCTACCTGTCTTCACTATCATTTTATTAGTGCTCGTTAGTTTTAGAGCAATATTTTTAATCAGAAATAAGCATTTTTCCTGGAAAAGCCTTTCCCCAAACATTTCCAGACATAATATGTCTTTAGTCAGCCAAAGGGTTTTTATTTTCAAGGAATGGTATTTCAGCATGGAAATGCCAGCTCCCTGGTGCTGAGATGTAGTTTCTGGAAGTCTCTTCCAGATGTGAAGCTTTAAGGAATTAAATTATATTGGGAAAGTGGATTATCTCTAGTGGAGAACATTTTATCGCCTTCTACGGTTTAGGAAACTCAGGTGATACAGAAGAGTGGGGAATGATATGTTGGTAGAAATTGCTTCAAATCACAAAACAACAGGAAAAAGACCATCACTGGTAATATATGGATAACATCATGAAGTCTATTGCTAAGTTATCGTACAATCAACATGTTATCATCCAGATAAGTGACTGCATAAGGAAGGATGTTAAGAAGACAGAGCACGTTTGAATCATCCCTGTACAGCATAGCAAGAGAGATGCTAAGCAAATGTGATAATGTTCTGTCGGAAGAGCAACTCTGAATAATTTGACAGAGGAATGCCACCTGGTCTTTTGTCCACGCATTTTTTACACTATTTCTACAGCTGTTTTTTCTTGATTTCTCCCCCACTGTCCATCTGATTATGCTTTGCCTCTGTGTGTGTGTGTGCGCATGTGTGTGTGTTTTGCATGTATCCTCAGATGTTAGCCTGCCCTCGGAGGGTATCGGTGTCCTAATTAGCACACCAGTATTATGCAAAAGGTAGAAGCATTTCTGGTTCTCTTTAGACACAGAGGGCTTGCTTATCCTACACAGCCTTGTCTCGGAACAAGGGAAGTTTGTTCCTGGAGAACCTGGTTGATGTCCTCTCCCCGTGAATGGGACAATAATTCCTCTTGGGAATTCCTCTGGAGGTTTAAATAGACTTGCATCCTGGCTGTTTATAAGCCTATGTGTGTCTGTATCATTCTTTGATTGCTGCTGGAGTCAAAGCTTGTGGATAAAGCAGTCACAAAGCTTTTATAATGTGCTGCTTGTCCGTAGGTTTTACCTGTATACAAGGAAGAGCTGAAGGTTTCTGCCTCTTTTCTTCTGTTCTAGGCATGGTTAAAACCTCTTAGGATTGTAAGGTAAAGCACTCAGAAATCAAGAAATGTGAAACTTAAGGCAGATCTATGAAATTTATTCCTCTTTAAAATATGAATAGCAGTGTTGGCAGTTTTTAATTACATTGCCGTGCTCTGCTTTCCCTGGGTTTATGTGTGAGTGAGAGAGCCACACAGTGCATGCATGTATTGCTATGCAGGCTGAGAGAGCATATATTAAAGCTCTTTTTCTTCCCCATAAATAGAGATGATACCAAACGAAAGCCCTAGCTTCAAGCTAGCTAGGGACCTTAGGGAGTTCAAAATCAGGATCTGGATTTGGATCTGAATTTAGCAGCTTAGGCCCATCTGCAATAAATACATACAGGATGAAATGTAGATAACTGAGATATAAGGCTATATAGACTTCAAAGTGGCTCTGATAAAATCATGATAACCACAAGAAAGAAGTGGTGTATGATCTCAGATGAGATATCCCCAAGATGTCTATACAGCTTAATTTTCCCACATTGTGTCCTTTTATCTTCAATGGATAAAAGGTGAATTATTATTATTATAGGCAGCGGAGCAGCAACGCCTGTTATTCAGGTTGTCTAGCACTTCCCATTGTTCCCCTCTAGTCACTTGCTTCCAACTTTGGCAGACTTGAAACTTTTGAGATGAAGTTTCCCATACTTGCGATTTGTCCCGGGTTGGATTTGGTCAAGAATAGGTATTCCGCCCTCAAGACTGCAGCAATAGCGCTGGCAATAAACCACGTCACCATTTGCTTCCACATATGTAAACTATCGTTGCAGGATTGCATGGAGATAGGACAAGAGAGCAAGCAACAGGACAACTTTAAAAGCCCTCACCGTCATTCTCACCTTATCAAGAGAGCTATCATGGTAAATCTCAGATGACAGAAAGTTGGATAGCAGGTGGGCATGAGATGAAGCAGAAAATGGCATTTCTCACATGATGGTATCTGTGCTTTCTTTCTCACAGGAGCAGCCCCAGTGAAAACATAGAAACCCACCTGCTTTAATATTTGTTGAATTCAGTTTTCACATAGCAAAGCAAAAAAAATAAAAAAGGCCTGAGCATGAGAAATCTGCACACCCCGAGAGCTGTCCCACATTCCCCACCCAATCAGCAGATGGGAGCTCTGCTCAGTGAACCTGCCATGGTAGCTGATAATTATTGTTGTATTAATTGGTGCTGTCCAGACTAGACAGAATGTAAAAGATCCCACTGTGTCCAATAATTAATGTTTTTCCCTCACCGCAATATCATTAATAAGGGGTTCCTCCAAGAAACAAGTAATTGGATGGTTCAGCTTCATTAGGGTATTTTTAGATAAGGTTTGGTCTAGAGACATATAGGAAAGCTTATTATGTTTATTTAGACTGCATTATGTATTGCTAATGTGTTATACTGATTTTGTATCTTCCACATTCTCTGGGATTGCAATGATAAAAGGAATGCACAAATTATGATTTAAATGAACGGAAACACTGCCTCTAATTGCTTTTATTAAAATGATGAAAAAATGTCATCTCAAAATAAATATCATCAGTATCCTGTAAATCTCCCCTTTTCTCTGACACACACAAAGGTATTGTCACAGGAAGACAAAAGTCAGATTTTGCTAATTAGAGTTGAGTGTATCTTGTCTTGGCAATTATCTGAGTAGCTTTTGAAAATGGAATGTGTAAATCTTGTTTTGGAAAATAACTTTGAAAAGGGTCCTTTTTTTCAGAAGTATCATTTACATGGTCATGTGTGACTTTATTATTCTGCAAAGATGCCTTGGGAATCTGACTCACATGAAAACTTGATATGCAAGTGAGCTATAGACCAGGATGTGGCGGATTTACACAGGAAACATATATGGCTAGTCAAAACAGCTCTGTTTTACCACAAAGGAGCTTTGCACATGCTTTGCGAGGATTTTATGTGGGAGCTTATTCTTAAACAGAGTGTATAGCCAGTTTTTTCACAACCCAAAGTTATTCCAGTTAAATTTTTAGGGCAACTCAGCCAAACGGGTTCTATTCACAGCTGCATCCTTCTTAATCTTATCACAAGACATAGATCCCCCACTAGGAAATGATAATCCACAGTTTAGTATCTGTATTATACTTAGTGCAAACACAAGAGACCACATTCATCCCCAAGTAATTCTCTAAATATGAGAGATTTTGTTACAACAGGGAGGCACCTGGCCCACAGGGTGTCAGGCAGTTCAATGGACTCATCACACATTCTAAAGAAAAAACATCATCAGGGAAAGTACTGAGAGACTTGGATTATTTTAGCTGATCCTTATTAAGTTGTTGTGTAAGTCAACATTTTCAGTAAGTTCTTATTGTAGGAGGAATACTGAGCCAGAATCTGATTTCATGTATTTATAAATCTAGAATAATTCCATTAACTTCTCACTCAAGCAAATATAAAAAAAAGAGTATATTTTCTTCCTCCCCCCCATATACCTCTTTGTGAAGAATCCTACATATAAATAGTTCTATATAAGCTATTACCATTTATTACCATAAACTGTTGTAATAAAGATTATTATATTTAAAACAGAGATTCCTATAAACAGAAAAAATAACTAGGCAAGTAACTAGACATATTACATTAAATTCCTCTCAGGTAGAAGTTCATACAGCTCCAGCAAAGTCACCACATGACTTTGTAACATCCTTTTGTAATGGGATGTAATTTCATTAGTATAAATGGTCTTAAATAGACACACAGACTCCTTATCCCTTTCCTATGCCAACATTGCTGGATCCCTACCTACACTAGAATAGTATAGAATAAATCACAATTCTGCTAATGTCAGGGGTGTTACACTAGCATAAGTCAATAGTACAATAAAATCTTAGAGTTCCGGGTGCCTCAATAAGATTCACAAAAGTAAATTCCGTTAGCATGTGTAGAAATACATCTTTTTCATAATAATATGACTATAAACTTTTGTACTTGAGAACAGCAGTAGAGACACCCCCTTGAAAGCCAGATATTGATAGCTTGCTTTATATTTAAAGATGTCAACAGAATACAATGGTTCTCAGCATCCATATTAGTTATCTTTAGTAAGAGAGAAGAAGATTTAAAGTAAGGGAATGGGGTTTGCAATGTAACAAGATAAAGTCATCTCCAGCAGCCTGGAGGATTTCTTTAATCTTATTTTTAGAGAAGAGCTGAGGAGCTTTTGCAAAACCGAGTTGTTTGGATTCTGTTTCTATTTTATCTCATCCACCAAAGTTAAGAGTTGAAGGGGGGAAACAGATAAAAGTTTTGAGCAAGCTGGGTGGTTTTACTTTGCTCTCATCAACCTTCTTAATCTGGGTTTGGTTTTGCAAAACCTGTCTTAATCCAGATCTCTCTTTATCCAGCCTACCAAAGCACAAGGGGGTCTTAGAAGAGCTTTAAATAAAGTAATCTTTTGAGTTTAAACTCATATTTTCTTATATTTTATATCTAGAAAACTGTCAGTTAATTTTTACTATAAACATACTACTGTGTGTCTATGACAAGCATTTGATAATCATAAGTAGGTATATTCCATTTCAAATATTTTAATTTCAAGATAGAAAGGTCATTTCCAAGATTCAGGCATGAGTCTACATTTCGTCTTTCAAACCCATGATGTTAATACATCTTCTCAGAGGAAGAGAGTAGTCTGGAGTGAGACTATGGTTCCCTAAGAAAAACAGGGAGGAAAGGGGAACAAAAACAAAGTATCTCTTTTTTAATAATAATTTCATCCACATACACAGAAAGAACATATAAAATACAACTAGGATATGTTATTTGGATGCTGCTTCTTTCCCTAACAGATGAAAGATTTATTACTGAAGACTTCTAGTAGGAACATCTTCTTGTATTAGGGATATCCATTATCTACTCTGAAATATGCAACTGCTCAATCAACAGAGAAAAAAATACATCGCTTGAAACTGATTATTGCTAAACCGGTAATTTTCTAATTGATAATTCCTGGTTACCAGTGTTGTAATCAATGTTGTGCTTCCTCTCAGTCAGCCTGCTCAAAGCTGGAACTAGCAAGGAACCATCAACTTCGAAATTTTTCATTGATCATCACATTAGCCACATAAAGCAGAACATTTGATACATTTTATTGCAATCACTCACCATAGTCTTTGACCTGGGACAAGAATTTAGATTAAAAAAAAAAAAAAAAAAGGAATTTCCCTTGCGTGTCATCTCCTTCCTTTCAGATTAAAAAAAAAAAAAAAAAAAAAAAAGCAGGTAAATCAGCACTTGTTTTTCTGGATTGCCCTCTAGCAATTGATTCTTTTAATACTGCCAAATGTTTTTGTCTTGTCTCCAAAAGGCTTCCAGGGTTAAATGTAGAAGTCCTGAAGAACAGCAGGCTTTTCCTTAAAGACTGAGCATTCTTAGCATTTGTTTCTACATCTCTAAAGTTCCTGCAGGCAAAGATTTACAAGCTCTGTCCTTCCCCTGATATTACTCAACAGTGAGGCTGCTGGAAGAACAAGACAGTGCGGTTTGAAATGTCAGTAGTGAGAAGATTACACTTACTTGTACATCTTCCTGCTATCAAATATACCATCTTACAGATTTGCCAGTGCCCAGCTGCAGCAAATATGTGGATGTGCATCTGCTGGAACTTGCTGGTTGATGGTTGGAAAAGGACATGTTCAATAAGGCTTGTTTCCTTTATGGTCAAGGAATTTTGGCCTTGTACTGCAAAGGCAGCCTTGGCCTACTTTTAATGTACTTGTTTAGTTACACAGTGGGTAATGATGGCCAAAATTAACTGCAACTGTCTGCACTAGGCCCAAGGAACTTGATCCTCCCTATAGACATGATTTGAGCCGTTGTGATTCAGAAGCAGAGGAGCTCCAGCCTCCACGGCTATAATTTGTAAAAGAGGAACAAAGCCAAAAGTGCTAGCAAGAGCCATAATTCAACAGCTTGTTTGCTTGGTGATACAGGTCAGCTCTCGACACTAGATCCAAAGAAAACAGAATCGAGTTTAAGATTCTGCCTTCCTTTTCAAAATCACCTGCCTTTAATTCTTCATGAAACTATTAGCTCCCATGACAGCTGAATCACTAGAAAATAACAATTCTGTAAATTAAACAAATGAAGTGATTTCTTGCATGGGCAAAGCCTTTGTTTCTATTTGTCTCCTTTGACCCTTTAGCTGCTCTCTGGTGTTACCCACAGGGTTAAGATTCCCGGCTAGTGGAAATAATTTTACACTGCCACTCATTAATTGTCTAAAAGCAGAAAACCTGTGTAAGCAGGTCCTTCTTTGCTCACTATCATGTTTGGTTGCTGCATTGCCATGAGGAAAATGCATTCTGGTTGTCAGTGGGGTATGTGGTTGTCCAGTGTTTTCTATTTTGTATGTATTTTTTGTTGTCTTTTGCTCATTGCAGCTTAAACTGAAGCTGGGAGAGAGGAGCCTTCTATGGCTATCGCATAACCAGGCTGGCGGCTCGGAAAATTTGCTTAAAAAACAAATCCTCAGAGCCTCAGGCAATCTGGACACCGACACCAATGGCTAGGAGAAAAGAAAGAAACTTGGGAGGAAATGTCTCCTTATGCTCACTGCCAGCCGTTGAATTACTGGGAATGCGTTCCTCGGAAAAGGGCCTCCAGTCAAGTCAGTGAATGGAAGAGCTGCCTCCAGAAAAATCAATTCTGTGTGGTAAGAACCCAGTGCCTCTGTTCTGGAGGCCTTCCTGCTTTGAAGCTGAAAAATCAATGAAGCTTCAAAACTTCATCTCGGCTCTAAATTGTTGTAAATCTTATTTGTGCTATGAAAGGAAACAAAGTACACTGAATGGGTAATCAATTGGCTGATATGCCCTGGAAGTCCCACTGCTTCCGAGTACAAGGAAAATCCTTTTCCTGCCTCCAGAAGGTATTTTCTTTTTTTTCTTTTTGCATTGCTCGGGGTGCTCCTACTTGAGCACAAAGAGAATATCCCATGCTGACACTTGTTGTAGGATCGTTTTCATTTCAACATGACGTTCCTGAAAAATGAGCTGGTCGTGTTTCAAGGGAGATGCAATGCTAGGAGGAAAAAGAAAGCGGGGATCAAAACCACGCTGATTGCCACTACAATAAATGATACAAGCACACGCACACGTGAAGAGGAAATTGAAGAACGGAATCTGACTCTCCTTGAAATGTAAACTGTGTACAGATTTACTTTTAAAATGAACAGATGTTTTTGAGATTAAGGGAAACTACTGTATAAAACCGCTGCTGGGTGCCTAATAGTTAAGATTCCACAGTCCCTTGTTTTTTAAAGTCAAAGATTCAGGACTTTTTACTTTCTAGTAAATTATGAAATGGTCCAAAAGATTCAAAACTGCTGCATCTCTCCAATTCTTGGTTTTATATTCAGTTCCCAGTGTTATCAGAGATCACTTCCTGGCATGAGACCCAGAGATCCATCATTTTGCTCTTTAACGTTGCATAACATTATTGTTGGCAGCCCTGGAGAAGAGACGAATGTATTTGATAAATAGCACACATATTTCCTCCAGCAAAATATGCACAGTTGAATCCTTCATGAGCCATCAGACGTGGCTGCAGCTCATGCATGTTGCTGGACTTGCTTTTTTTTAATGTCATCTGCAGAGGATAAGTGATCTACAGACGGGAGCATGCAAGATTTTACCTGGACACCTGTATTTTGAACGGCAGCAGGTTGGAAGTTGCAGCCTTAAAACCCTTATATACTCCTTCTTAGAGTGCTTATAATACATTTTACCCATTTCGTACATGTCCAGTGCCTGAGAGAGGCACTTCAGTGTAAATTTTACATCCACTATTCAATTCTCAAGTACCCACTCAGGGACATGAAAGTACTTGACAAATTTTGTATTTTAAAGAGATATTTTCAAATGCAGCATTGTTATAGTACCTTTTAACTGCAATCTCTATGTGAGAAGGTTTCAATTAATAAAATCTAAATTGGACTGATGTGCCATGGGACTTCGCAGATAGCTGTTGGGATGCAACAGCTTTGCAACGTCTGATGATATAGCAATAGCTGACACTTGTATATTCCTGTTTCTTGTGACTGGGAAGGTTTCATGCACACTTCAAGCATTGGAAAAAAATATATTTTGGCATCCTGGGAGAGATAAGACATATGTGTTCTCTCTTATACCATTATGTGAGAGGATTGCCATTAATTTTTAGTCCACAACAGTCCTACCTTCAGCAAACTGCAAAATTCAGTTAGTCTTTTACAGTCTCCACATTTGGCTTCTTTCACAGCGATATCGAACACATGCTCACACAGGCAGATATATATGCTATATCTATGTACGCAGACACAAACACATATACACACAGCACACGCGCAAAAGAGGAGTCCAACTTTTTCTGGTGAATTGGCTCATTCCTACAATGGCTTTTTAAATAAATGAAAAAAAGTCAATTTGGGAACTAGCAAATGTAATTTAGAAATTTTCAGACATCTCAAATGCGTAGTGCTGACTCCAAAGAAGAATGCCTGGAAATGAGTTTGTAACATTTATACAGCAACACTGCTGTCCTGGTGGTTAATGAAGAGATAAGCGTGCAACACAACAGTCCACGGGCAGATGCAATAATAAACTGTAAATCCATGAAGAGTTCAGAGAAGGCAAAAGAGATGTTTCTCCATGCTGTAATGGAGAGGTTTTTAATTATTATATTTTCTTTTCACACTAGCTGATTTCTGAGAAATAACTGAGTATTGCATCATATTTGCAGCATATTGAATGCAACTGTTATTTTTATCTAAGCTCTGATTGACAGGTTAACATGGTGATGAAAGGATACTGTTTTAATGACAAGAGAAGTATTTAATTTATATAGCTAAATAATTTAACTTCTCTTTATTTGTATTATGTATTTACATCTGAATAAGGTTTTTAGCTAGAATGACAACACTGAAATTAATGATATTCCAGCTGTAAACTGGGTGGTCCACCATAGGTAGAATTAATCTAGCTCCACGTGTGATTCAAAGATCATGAAAGTGTTTTTAAATCTCTTAAATTACTTCAAGGGTGTTTGGCTCAGGCCCTGAATGGATGGATAGAACTTCATCTTGAATAATTTTAAAGATTTTTTTCTTCTTCCCCCTCCTCTTTCCCTCCCAGGACTCTTTGAAATCAGTAGGTAGCTAAAAAATAGGAAAATGATTATGCTGAGCAAAAGGATGTTTGGTGTATTCACAAATCAAAATATTGGTCTAAAATATATATAAGAACAAAGCACACCTGTGCACATTAATACTACAAAGTAGGTATCTAATGAAAAGTATATTGCGTTGCTAATTTACTCTGAAACTTCTCTATTTATAGCCTTCAAAGTACCATCATTAAGAAGATGCGAGGCACCACAATTTGATTACCTTTTCATGTGCATTACATATGCAGTGTAAAATGATGTAATTGTTTGATTGTACTTGTTAGACTTTGGCAAGATATATATATATATATATGTATATGCCATATTTTTGTAAAACTAATAGGCGAACAGTTGACATTAGAACCTTTTTTTTCTAAATCACAAATGAATCTAATACCGAGGTGGCACCATCACAATTTGATTTATATCCTCCATGCCATGTCTGGTATATGCAAGTAGGGGCAAAATGGCTGATGTTTGCGAATGCCCGAAAGGCTAATAAAGATCACCCTCCTCCCGGCATGCTCGCTGCTGTCAGAAACCAGCAATTAACTTAATAGGGTTCTTGAAATGCAGTAGATCCATGAAATGTGGCATGTGTTGACATTCTCAGCCTGATCTAAACAACCTCCCATCACTGAGTAGCAGGTTATGTTTGCTATTTGAATTATTTAGGAGCTTGTTATGTGAATTATAAAGCAGCACTTTGCAGTATTAAGTCTAATATTTTATGATCTTCAATTGATTAGGTAGGCTTTCAGGATTACCTATAAAGGTTAGGATAAAACATTCCAGATTCTGGCAATTCATTCACCGAGCTGAAGTTTCAAGCTACGCGCAAAAAAAGTTGGGGGGAGGAGAAAAAAATGTTGTCATCTTTTACCTTTGCTTCCCAAAATAATAACTTGCTTTGCTTTTTACATAGACTCTTGCAAAAGAAAAGCTCTCTTTTGAGAAGGGATGTCCTATGGCAATAGGTATACAGATGGGGAACTGACTCATTCAGGCAACTTTAACTGCATCAATATTTTTATGAGTTCTAGCAGCTCTTCATTCAGCAAGATGTTTATTGCAGGAGAAGACAAGAAACTCGCATGCAGCAGGGATTAAGGAGGAGAAAAAACTCAAATAGATTGGATTTGCACAGGAGGAAAGAGTCAGCCCTGAGATAGAGTCAGACAGAGGTAGTAGATTATAAATAAGAGGATATGTAAGAAAGCCTAAAAGCAAAAGTGCAAAAAACACAGGAGAAGAGACAAAGGAGCAGATCTATAGACAAGGGGTGGAGGGAAGATGAAAAAAAAAGAAAATAGAAGATAAAGGAAGAAAGAGAGCAAGATTTTCAAAGGAATTAAGAATGAGACATGAGGTCTCACAAAGCTTATGCTTGGTCCTGCATCCTTCTTCTTTCTTGCTGTTTTGCTTGTTCTGTGCTACAGGCTATTGCTGCTCATAATAGATGTAGGAATATTGGGTTACTATAAACATAATTAGCAGATTTAATGCTTATGCCCCTGCGGGGAAGAACAAGAAATCTCTAATCTTTTCTGTCTGGCCTTTTAGGCAGCACAGGAATCAGGCCTTCAAAAGTGATGTCACCCCCATTAACAGCCATGCTTGTGTTTATTTTGAAAGATAAGGCCTAACCCACTACCATGTCATTGAACCTTGGGATGGTCAAGAAGCATTTTGAGACCATAATGCAGTACATATCTCAAAATTACATGAGATTTCAGTAAGATTCTTTGACACATTTAGCAATGCCAGAGCCAACACCTCTCAGAGTGTAATAAGCTGCCCAAATTGTTCTAGAACTTTTTTAGGGAATGTCCTTTATTTTTTTTTTTTTCTTTAAGGTCTTGGCATTGAGAATAAGCCTCATCATGTTGACTCAATGTTGAAAGTGGAGCTAGTATCCAATATCTTTAAAGTTCCATGACAGGTCGGGACTTTCCTGAAATTAGGACCCCCGGTCCAAGACAGGAGAGCAATGGAGACGTCCCATCCCAGGAGGTCCCATCTTCATCCTCATCCCAGACGAGCCCAATCGCCAGTGTCCCCATCATATCCCTGCTCAGCAAACAGTCCCCAAACACAGCTCACATCTTGTCCCCAGCCATGGAGATCACAACATGTTGGATCAGGCAGTGAGGAGCTTGTATAAGGGAGAAAAACATAAGACAGAATAGCATGCAACCACTTTGGTTTATAATAGACAAAATAAAATATTACACCTTAAATTAAGGTGATGCAAATTACTGTAATGCTGCTCCTGTCACATATGCATGGATTTTCTGAGAAATTATTTATTTTTAACCACTCCCTACTGTTCTGAATGCAGTTATTGACAAGTAACAAGGTATGGACTGTTATTGCTTCCCTTGTCATAAATCCCTGTAGGCATTTAGCTAGTGTGAATTAAATCACAATCATGTGTCATTTATTTTGCATAAAATGAGACATAAGTAGTCTTAATCGGATAGCTGGGGAAAGAACAGCCACACCATTGTTTTCTCTATTTGAACAATAATTCTATATTTAAACTTAAATATTGTAATTAGAAGCTTTGTTTGCCTTGCTGAGAAGTAAGGTAGGTAAGATTGACACCTCACTTTTGACACCAGGCATTAAATGTAATAAGCATAATTTTCATTTATTTAAGTCTAGACTCATTTTTTATCAATGTATTTATTGTAGAAAGCAAATGTACATAAAGCAAGTTGGCGTATTTATGAAGAAAGCTGAAATGGCTTTTATGTGTTGCTTTGTCCAACTGATAAAATACCTACTGGCATGAAAATACCTATAACAAGAGCTGAAATCACACCAAACTCTAATTGACATGTGATTTTAAAAAATGCTCAAAGTAATAATATACTATCTCCTACGTAAAGATTCTTCTGTTCACACTTTATCCATTTCCAAGAATCTTTTTGTCATGTAAATTTGCATTGATTGGTTTTTAATTTGAGTTTCTAAAAATGTGCTCTGAATACTTAATTCCAGCAAAAGTAGATTTTTTTTTCCTGGTACTACTACTAATAATAATTGCAGTCCACAAACATGGAGCCTTGGTGGATATTTTTCAATACCCCAAAACATCAGCTGCTTCAATGAGCTTTAATTGCACCGAAAGCCCAATATTTGTTACCTATGCTAGTAAACTTAAAGCACTCACTCAAGCATTGCTATTCAAAAGGAACAAAGCTCTTTAAGTCCAAATCCTGCTCTTTTGGAGCTTTTTTTATGCAAGCAAAACTGTCTGTTGCTGGGCCAAAAATTGCAGAATGAGGTGTAGCAGGATTTGACACATGAGCAAATGAGAATTTGTCAAAACTCGGATCTGGGGGTATGAATTCACTATGGACGTGTTTGGAAGCCCTTTGCTGGCACCAGGATCCTGCTTCGCCTTGGGAACACTTTGGATCAGACCCTAGATGGAGACTGGAATTTCCTAAGATTCAGGGGCCAAACCTCATCCGGGAATAGCTGTTCCTGCAACAAAACTTAATTTGAAATCAAGGTGATCTTTGCTGCTGCACACGGGCAGTATGGTTGTGTCTTTATTGTAATTACGTATATTGCTGAATACCAGCACTTCTGCATCAACTGTGATAAAAGGAGTGCAAATATAAGCGATGACTGCAAAAAGGAGGGTTGTTAACCTGCTTATAAAATCAAAAAATCCAGAGTATATCCCCCAAGTAAACAAAAATTCTGATGACAAGACACCTTTCTACAAAAAAAAAAAAAATAGAAAGGAGTAGCTCTAGGATTTACCAAGAAAAAGAAAGAGCTAAAATTAACTAATATTTTAACTGAATATAGAAATATAAGCATTTGCACAAAGCTCTTTTTTTTCCAAAAATAATCTTAAAATACAAATTGTTTTAAAATTTTTCTTTAATATATTAGAAAAAGCCTCACAAATAATATTAGTTTTTGATGGACCTTTTCTTAAATCAAGGTAGACAATTAATTTCCTCTTTCTGGACACCGAAAACCTCATGTATTTTTATAAAATGACATTCATATCCATATCTTTTTAGTGTTCGTATAGTACTTTTGAAGCAAGCTTTTTACTTCCTTTCTGCTTTAAAACAAAAACATATCAAATATTGCAATATAGGCATAAAAACAAACCATGCTGGAAATAATCTAAAGATTTAACTTTATTTTCCTTAGCCGATTGTATTATTTGAACAATAATATTTTCAAAAAATTATTCATATGGCTGATGAAAGAAAGTACCTGATACATATTTTTATTCAAATATTACTCACGTGGAATATTGGCAACATTTTATGTTTCAGCCTAAGCTACAAATTCCTTCAGAACAAATCAAATGTCTTTAAAGAATATTTCTGTTTGAAAAGGAATTAAGCTTTCCTGAAAGAATTTTAAAGGTTGTGATATTCGCAGTCTGATAAAGCAGCACCTTTAATGAAATTCTAATTAGCAATTTCATGCACTTTGCTATTAGTCATATCAGATTAGTGCACATTTTCACAGCCTTCTTTTAATTAAGTGCACTTATTCCAAGTTTCAAACACTTTCCTTATAAGATGAAAACTACGCTGAAATGTTATTTAGTAAACAGCAGATGTGTGAAAGTAAAGGTGTGTATCTGTGTGCTGATGGACATTTTTAAACTGTCCACAGATTTATACATTTATAATTCCTGCCAGCTGGTTTATGGGATGTGTTGTATGCTATTTATTTGTATGCATTTTGAATATGCCTTTAAAAAATGCACAGAGCTGCAGTCTTTCAAATGGCTCAAAAGATATTCAAAAGTTTTTAGTTTTAGCCTGATTCACAGGTTTCAGATTCAGACAACAAAAAATCTGGATAAAAAATATGGATGGTCCCTTTGAGTAGCCATATTTACTTTCCTGGATATCATCTTCTGTCACATTACACTCTGTGCAACCGCGACTGAAGTCCTTGATATAAATATTGCACATGAGCCCGATATTTTACTCACCCAAACGATCAGCAAAATTCCCATACGCTTTAGTGGCAATAGGCTGGGGCCTTATCTTTACTATAACAGTATTGCATTGCAAAGGCAAATACTTCTAAAATACTGTACATAACACTCATCTCTCTGCAAGCTGATTAACTTATGGTCAGCATTGTAAAAGGTGAGAGATTACAAATAATGCATTAATTCGCAGTACACATTGCTTTGCATGATAGGAGCAACACCAGAAACGATTTAATATATATAATGATAAGCAGACCTATTATGTGTATGTAGATAAAGGATATAACCCCTTTCTTACTCCCTCCAAAAGGCACATCTATAAAAATACCTACAAGATTTTTTTTCGTGTTTCCTCTATTTTTAAAAACATATGAGAAGTGTTCCCCGGACAGAATGTCTTGCTTTGTTTTCAAATGCAGGTCCTGCTCCTGCGGGTCTGGTAGGCTCCAGTATTTGCATTTGATGGTATTAACTGATTGCACAAGTTTTTAAACACACGTTCTCTTGCTGACGTCATTCATTTAGTCTGTAACATTTCTGACATTTTTAGGTAGTCCCCCAGGCCTCATAGCCCTCTTAGCAGGGTCCTTGCAGTGCGGGGTGTTTGCTTTATGATTACTGACTGACATCTCAATAACTTGGAACATATTGAGGAGTGCATGTCTAGTGAGCAGCTTTTTTAAATGCAAGGTCCACTTTGTCAAGTCATGTGCGAGCCATAATTTAGGCTAATAATTACCAGACATGAATGCTATGAAACATTGATGTCTACACTTTTTCCCCCTCTAAGTACTGAATTTTAATACATTCAGAAAAGGTTTTCCTAAGGCCAAGATAAGCCCCCCAAAAAGCTCATATGGAAGCACTTTAAAAGTGATAAATGATTTGGAATATACACTGTCTACTGATGTACGTCTCAGGAAAGAAAATTAGAGCTAACAGGTGTTAGATAGGGAATGGTGAAGCATTTTAATAGAATTGTCAAAATGTTGGTCCCAGATGCTGACATTAATGCATGCAACACAGAATGTAATGCTGCACTGCCATTAAATGATTATTTGCTTAAATTTCAAGTGGGTGTCAGGAAATCCTAACTTTGTCCACTACTTCTCTGTACAGGCCATCCCTCCTGTGCTTTCCTCTATGATTTGCATCAAAGTGTAATGGTTATATGGCTCCCATCTGCATGCTTTAAATAATCCATGCCTGTCAAATTTCATTTTTTCCTCTCAGATCAGAACCCTCATAACCCCTTCCCTGCTAGCCTTGAAGTGACTAAAAATGTATTTCTACTTTTGGGGGGAAATATTTAAATACTGCGAGTTCTGGGGTAATTAATCTTTAAACTATTTTCTTATTTCAGATGCATTTACTAAGTAATCTACATGAACCTGTAATTATTTTGTATTTATAAGGTATTTTCCATGGAATCACAAAGTTATTACATGGTCAGATGAATCGTGTAAATTATAACGATGCAGAGGGGTAACGGCTATGGGGAGGGGAGAGCTCTGCTGCCTACATTAAAAAGCTTTTCCAGAAATCTTTGGAATTCTCTTCAGTGAGGTAGCCTGAGAAGGCAAAAAAAGCACATCCTTTAGAGATTACTAGAATTTCTGCCAACAAAAGAGATCCGATATCCATGCACAGTTCAGCTGCATAAAGGGAGAGAAGGGAGTGGAGATAGTGACTTTTTTTTTATCTTCTATTTTAACAAAAAATCGTTAATTTAAAAGTTGCAGTTATTTTGGGGGGAGAATTTGCTGCAGTTTAAGGCCTGCTGAAAGCTCTGCATTCGTTCATGCTGCAAAGACAAAGAGAGATTTCTCTTCCTAATCTTCCCAGAAGCTGAAATAGACTGTAGCCTGTAGTCAGAACATCTCCAGCTGCAATCTTGCCGGAGCTCAGCACACGTGCACAGGCGTGCACACACGCACATGCAGCATGCAAACACAGCATTAATATCTCCATTTCTCCAGCGTAGCTGAAAGAAAGGAAGAGAGCGGTGTGATTCATGTAATTTTAATATATTTGGGAGGCCATAAGTAGGTATTAGAACACACAGAGTGATTAGAACTGAGCAACAGAGTGTCTCAGATCAGGAGAAAAAAAAAAGGACGGGTGAGCCTTGGGTATGCAGCCATGGTGTGTGCTATAGAAGCAGGCTGATTAGTCTGTAGCTGGCACTCTTATCTCTCTGCAGAGCCTGGGGTTAAAAGCCAATGCCTTTTTGGAAGCTTTTCCTTTTGGATGAGGTATAAAACCAATGCCTGCCTAACCACTTATGTACGTTAATTATCCCACAATGCTTACCAAAAGAGGAAAATATTAACCCAGCCACCATAATAATATTGTTCTTACTTATATCTTCCATACAATTTAAATTCAATCTGGTGTTGTGTTATTTTTGACTTCCTGACCCAGATTGGTGTGCAGGTAGCGCTGAGCTTTTAAGCAGATGATCATTCCATTCCAGCAGTAGATTCATCTCTCTAGTGCCTTGGAAGAGGTTTCTTAGTTTGTGTTTCAAGGAGCTTTTTCTCTGGGAAATGCACTGTATGGCTGAGCACGACAAGGCATCCGCAAGGCCATTTTTGCTATATACGGCCCTAGTTTCCCGTGACTGCACCATTACCAGAGACTGTGGATGGAGAAAGGCTCTCAAATCCCTCTGTTGGTAAAAAGCGAAAATGCTCTAGAAAGATTTTCCTCCCTTTTTTCCCTGCCTGCCCACAGCTCCCTGCCGTATGTGCAGCAGGGAAATGTGCTCCTTCGGGGGCCAGAGCAGGGAATACCCTCTCATTTTACAGCAAGAAGCTTGGGAGCTGCAGGGAGAGCAGCTCTCCTGTTCCCATCCTCTCTGGGCTTTCCTGGGGAGTCCCTGTGCACGGGGAGGCTGCGCCGCAGAGCTGAGGAGCGTCACGGAGGGGGCTGTGCTGTGACTCTGATGGCTCTACAAACCATTCGAGCCCAAGCAGATGCTGGAAGTGGTCAGTGAAATAAAACAGCTCGCTGGTAGCTGCAAAAACACTGCCCAGAGAGGCAAGTGGAGCTCAGTGGTGGTCAGGGTTGATGCTGTGGTCAGAGAGATCCCTGTGGCATCTTCTTAGGGCAATGGGGAAGAGGTGAGACAACTGCTAACCTTGCTAGACGGGCAGACCCTCTGACTTATGCCCTGCACCTATTTCCTATTGCAGTGTCCCCGAGTTCATCATGTCCTTCCCTAGCTTGTCTATAAGCTTGAGCATTGAAAATAAGGAAGTTCAACCACCTGAAGGATGGGGGATTTGCTTTTCCCAGATTTCAGGGCAGGGCCTGGAGCTCATTTAATTACTTGCCAAGTAAAACTCATGCCATATTTTAAACCAGCCCTTTAACCACCTGGCAGAGGGTTACTCACGTAATTGCATGCAAATATGCCACATACCAACTCTACACTTGCAAATGCCATATAGTGGTGGTGCCTGGAGAGCTAAAGGGATCAGAGGGTGTGCATGAACCCCTCCGTGTATCTGCTAGCACATGAAAGAGACATTGATTAATCACTTGCTCTTTAGCATTCGCAATAGAACCACTTCAATGGGGAGTTCTGCTACAAAGGAGCTGCATGAAGTATCTTGTCATCATTCCTTCAGAAAGCAGCATGGTCCTCTCCACTCTGTGGTCCCAAACAAGGATGGGAGTCTGTCTGCTGCCACATGATTGCATGAAGGGGAATGAGCTCCAGTTTCCCTTTTGGAACTTTTATAAGGATGGTGAAAGATTGCTTGATAACTGTGCCTGAGAATTTCTGTTTCTGATTGTCCTAACAAGCAGCCATGAGATGTTTTTAATTGCTCGTATTTTTCAATGCAACACTGGGCTTGCACATTACAGCTCAGTATCATTAGTGCAGGTGGCTGCTATCATTTTAGAAACATTTTTTTTGTATTTGCAGCCAATTATTTTTTCCACAGTATTTTTTCTTCCTCTTAATAATGTAAGTATGGCTCTTAGTGTAATTCATGTTAACTAGAAATGAGCCCAGACAGAGATTAGATTTGGAATCCCTCAAAGCTCATTGATGTGGAGATCCATGATTTTAGAGAGAAATTTGGAGTCTATATCCTCTCCTGTCAAAGTATTTGGATTTTATTTCAGATCCACTGCTAAAATTAGCTCAAATCAGTAGTATTTTCAGTGATCCATTCGCCTCTGCTGTCACAGTCCCCTCATCCAGACAAGATCTACCCATTGCCATCTAGGTAAAAAATTATATATTTAACAAATGTCCAAATAGGAAAGATGGGACTAGTTGGGCACCATGTCTAAGAAGGATTAATTCAAATTGGAATGGATCAGAGAAGAGTTACTAAGATGATTTCTTGGTATGGAGCATGCCTTATGAAAACAAATGAAAAAAAGTCTTCCTTGTCCAGCTCTAGTAATAAAGAGGCTGAAGATATATGAATACTATCTAGAGTCATACAAGCTACAGTACTAGTACAGTAGGAAAAGCTACCGAATGCAAAGAGCAAGAACTTAATATAAAACTAGTCATTAATAAATAAATGCAGGCTTAGGATTTGAAGGTATTTAGCTCAAAAAAAAAAAAAAAAAAAAGACTCTGTAGTGTTCGTCCAATTATTGGTTGCAAAGAAGTGCAATCACATTCACCATTGAGCTTGTTTATTTATTTATTTCATTATTCTACTGCAAGGTAGAGTCCCTATATCTGGAAAATTTCGTCCCTTTCTGGTAGAGACAACAGAAAAGATGGTAGAGTAGGGAATCGCTGTATTTCTAGAAGAACTGTCTCACTGGGACTGGGCAGGAGACTTATGCCAGGGAGCCACAATATTATGCTACTAAAGTAGAGGAAGTTTTATTTTCTTTTCTTCTTTCAGAACAAATTCAAAACAATGGAAATTTTCCTGAAATGTAAAGGCAGAGAGGAATGCCTACACAGGGAGTAGAAAATTCAACTATTTTTACTAGTTCATCACATTTGTTATGATTTTGACTTTTTTTAAAAACCTGAATGCATAATACACAGCAGTTGAAATATTTTAGATTTTTTTGAAAGGAGGGCTTGTGTGAGGACGTAGAGAGACCACTTCCCCTCATTACATACGGCATTCCTTATTCCCACTGGAGGTTATCGCCAGGTGGAAACTTCCGATCTTCCCAATAGGGGAAGCTCCACGCAGAGCTCCACACAGCTCTGGCATTCAGAGCCAGACTTAATGGGAGTCATCAGCAGGACTAAAAGCAGAGGAGAGAGCAGCAGCTGCTCAGCTCCATTGCCTCCATCAGCAACAGGGACCACACAGACCCTCCAGCTGATCAAGGCTTGGATACCGTCCCCACAGTCTGGCACAAGCAGCCCGTCCCTCAACTAGCATATAGCAATGGCATGAGATATTCAAAGGGCAGTTTGCTACCAATAGCTGCTGTGATAGTGAATTTGTACTTAGCTATTGCTCTCCTGATGCAGAAACCCCTACAGCTTGTTGATGGGGTTGAGTAAAAGCATTTCTCAAGGTCTGTCCTTCCCTCTGAGCTGCTGAATTATTCGCAGAGAGAACTAAACACTTACTTTGGGATGAGAAAAAGAAAAGGTGATTAAGCGTGGTAAGATATCCCTCAACAGTCAGGCAGATCCGAAGGAGATCATCAGGGGAAACTCAGTGACCTCAAAGGCCATGAGAATATATCAGAAGTGTCTCCGCTTGCGTGGGAGAAGATACGGACCTGGGACAGAGCTTCAACTGATGTGAAAGGAGCTCTGGCAATTTACATCAGCTGAGAAACACTCCCCTCGTCCCCTCATGTAGCTCCAGCGCAGTTGCCTACATGAAGCCAAATAATCTTTGTCACAGCAGTTCCCCTTTACACCAATATTGCAGAGCGCCCTGACCCCAAGATCATTTCTGCACCAGCAGAGCAACCTCCCTCAGCTCAGTCAAGAAACGTGTACATGAGCCCTGCATGAAAGAGCTGTTTCACGGAGACTGTATTTCTTGCTTAGAGTAGCCGTGCTCCCCATAGCATTGCCACTTATGCAGCACGTGAATGCTTTTCCTTAAATGCAAATAACATATTTTCTATCGGCTCGAGCCTACGCTCCTTGTACCATTCATCATTATGCATACCTAATATATTTTGCAAACTCCCAGCTCTCCAGATTTCTGCCTTTTGAGGCATTTCTGAAATCAAATAAAATTATTACACCCCTGTTTACTTTTAGACATGTATTTTTTTTCAAAGCAAATGCATTCTGTGTTTTAAGTAAGATACCACCATGTATTTATGGGAGTTTAATAAGTTCTTCCATTAATAACATAGACAAACTAATTTACCAGAACGTGTCTGTTTTAAACTTTGGGAACAAAGAGTGGGAGTATGAAAATCAATCTTTCCTTTGTACTTGAGCCACTGACCCATTAAAGCTTTGAAGATCATTTCTTTAAGAAATTGTGAGGAGTTATTTAACTACAAACAGCAGCTACCTTCCCATTCCAGCTGCGTAATCAAGCGTAATAAATTAGAGGAAAAAAATAAAGGTTCACTCCATTTTTTTTTTTTATAACTGAAAATTCTTAATAGCTCTTTGACAAATCGGCCCACAGCAGAACGAAACCAGCATTCTTCCTAAGACTCCCGTTTAGCACAAGTTAAAACATTGCTTAAAAGGTACTTTTTGTCTTTAATGATGGTTCAAAAATGTTCTTAGCTGCCCAGGCTTAATTATTTAACTTAAATTAATTGTAAAAGTTACCTATCACTGGCAAAAGTTAGCAAACCTGTGAACTACAACCCTGTTAATGGCTGCATGCATGAAAATATAAAGCAATTCTCTTTCGCTTGAGAAATGAACTCCTAACGGCATTACTTATTGTTAGTTATCATTAATAACTGTTTCACAGTTCAACACTGATAATGTGCTCTGTTATGTAAGAGTGGAAATTTAAAATAATCTTCATCTTAAACTGCTTAAGCAATCTGCATGCCAAACAATTATAATGATGTTCTACTTATCAGAAACTCAAATGGAAAAAGTCTGCATGGGATGTTACTAAAAACTCGTCTCTGAAAAATAGGTGCCTTTTAAAAGATCTAAAATATGGACAGTGTAAAATGATTTTTAAATAACAGATCTCTTGATTCAATATTGAAGGCCTCTACTTATGATAAAATACACAAAAGTTTTCAAAGGATTCAGATAACCTGAAATAGCTTCAGCATCATGCGTGAAGCCCTATGGTCAGCAGCAGAGTGCAGGGCTCTGTGAAGGAGGATAAATTTACCCTGCAGCTTTTCCCATTTTGAAGACTGCAAAGACCGCAGGAAGGAGTAAAATCCAGAATGTGTGTCCACCTTTGGGATGCAATTTTGCTAAATCTGTAGCTCCTTTTCATACAAGGGAATTTAAAGTCCCTTCTCCTGACCACGCAATATACACAGAAAAGGAAGTGAGATAGATTAAGAAATACTTTGCCATTCTATAAAGCAGAACATATGGCACTGCACATTTTCAGAGGGGCACATGAGGTTTGGCAGTTTGCGCCTTAGGGTCCAGGCACAGTCACTGCGCACCGGGCAGCTGGACTGATACTGATGTGTGCCTGTACAACATGATGGGCAATTCTAGACAATCTTGCAGACCTTTTCTGCCCTTTTTCACTGCAAAGTGCTGCAACAATAAGATTCAGTTAGCTCATTGAATAACATAGAGCCTTCATCCCCTTCTGTTTTCATTAGAATGTGTTTGTGTGTGTTTTTCAGAACATTCACTGCTGTTCTTTAGGAAAGTCTGTCTACCGGTCTCAGAGAAACTCAGTGCAGATGCAAGAGTTTGCTACTCTGGTTGAAAGCTTTTCCTTATAGAAATATCCAAAAATGCACATCCTGATCTGGTATTATCATGCCATGTGAATCCATTGGCTCACAGTCCGGATCCTCAGGGATATTTAGATATATATATTTTATTGACTGAAGGATTAAGTTGCTTTGAGGATCTCCACTGTAATCCTCAGTTTCATAGACTTTATAGAAATTATGCCATTTATTACTGCTGTGGGCTCCAGAGCCAATTTTGACCAGCTCAGAGTTCCACTTCTGGGTTGCTGTAAAACTGCCCCAATTATGCAAACATTTTCATTACGAAAAACCACACCTGGAATTCTCATGAGAACAGCTTCTCCTAAAGTATTTCACTGATTCTCCTAATGGAACTGGTTGAACATATCTGCAGGAATTTTTATTAATTATTAATTTTATTCTACTTTTGGCTAAATGAGCTTCTTGCACAGAGTAAAAGAGTTTGGGCAAACAATATTCAGACAATGGGTTGCCTGTGAACTCTTCACTTTCAACTATTTGCTAATCATTATTCATGACATACATTAGTCACCCTGCAGCTCTACAATGTGTACCCATCCTGCAGGGAGTGAGCACTGTCTTCAGCAGAAACTCAGTGGAATTCAGTGGAATTCATCAAGCAAGCAAGGAAATCCCCTGCAGACCCAATAACCCCACTGCGTGTCATCCGTGAAGAATGTACATGAGACCATCAGTACCAAAGGTCTCTCAGTGACCATTACACGCACGGAGGATAACAGCAGGAGTGGGAAGAAGGATGTCACATGCAGAGCCTTGCCTGAATTATATGATACACCTCTTGCTTCTTGACCAAATCCCCGAGATCCCCATTCAGCAACATATTTACACATATGCTTAAGTCTGTCTTGCAGAAAGGAGCATAACTCTGTGCTGATTTTAACAGGAAAGCAGCTCAAAGTAAATGAAGACAAACACACTTATCTTGCAAAAAAATTCTCATTTGTTTTGCAATTAACGAAACTTGGGGATTCCCAACGTTGCCAAAAACAAGCAAGCTGACTGTACAGCCCTTAGAAAGAGCCCTTTTTAATCCTTTTCTTGTCAAAAATAATCTCAAATCTGTATTGTTTAATCTATTTATTTCTGTTTTCTTAAAGACCTGAAGAAGGGAAAACAAATCCCTAGTGAACAATTTTATTTTAGTCAGGTCCTGAAAATGCAGAAAAGTTCATTAAGCAAAGGGGATTCTTCTTGACTTTCCCTCATTCGGTCTTTCAGAACTTCAAAGTTATGCCTGGTGTTTCTTCCCTCCATTAGTACCAGAGCTGAGAAAGTGCCAGAAACAGCATTAAGATCCAGTGGTCAGGAATTTCAAAAGCCTGCATGTCCAGCCCCCCAGACATACACTTCTAAGTCCCTAAGTTGCTTCTGAAAATAAGAAGTTCCATACTAGAAATACCTTTGTTATCTTTGTTTCAGGTAATTATCTGATAAATTAATCACACATTAAAAATTACATTTAGAGTTCTTTTTTTTTTACAAAACAGTGACATTTCTTTTAAAGTATCCTTCTGATTTCAGTTCATAACATCATTAGAATGACACATTTTTATGTCAGTTATTAATGTCTAATAGGTCTGCCCTAGCAACTAAGTCAACATATTCTTCACCAATGGAGACCGTGAAATACAGACAGCAATAGTGTTAAAAAACAAGCTTTTAGATCCATTTTACTTTGTTGCAACACTGCTTTACAGATACTGAATTAGAGCCCATTTAAACCATTCAAGCATATAATCAAATTTCAGTAATGAGTTATTAATTAAGCAGGGGCATCCAATTCTGTGCTAACTGCCTCATAAACAATCGACAGGAGATTTGTGAATTTTGACTTCCTGACACTATTAAACAAATCAATATTAGGTTTCAGACACAGCAATTCAGACAGTTTTCCCTGTTATTTGGCAATCGTCTGCCTGGAATACTAATGAAAGAATTAAGAGCTGTAGATTTTGCATGTGTTCCATCAAAAAGATCCTTATCTGTGGGGAATTGGGGCCTGATTTGCATGGCAGAAGACTTTGCTTTTGTAGGTACAATTTTTCTCAATATGTCACTCATTAGTATTTATAAACTACTGAGCAGTGAAGCCTTCAGCCCCTATTCATAATGAACAGTCATATCCCTGCTGGAGATACAACTGAACAAAGCACTTTATTTATTTATTTAGTAGGCCTTTTATTTTATAACTAACCCGTAGAAAACTTGCATCTAAGGATATCCCTGAACAACTTATGATTTATTTTGAGAAGTAGGGTTTAGATTGTGTATATGGGAAATATACCGACACACACATGTATGTAGTTATATAGTAATTTATGTATATATGTAGTATCTTATTACAGTTTATCTGCATGCAGCAAAACAGTGCCTAACAATTACTTCTGAATTTTTTTCAAACTTATTTGTAGATACCCCTTTTCTATCACTTTTCCCTTCTCTCCAAGTGAGTTCAGTCTGTCCTTACAAGGCCAAGGTCTGAACCTGAGCAGGCACTTCACTGTTTTGCTGATTTAGGGATTAGCAATGCAAAAAGTGCTGGGTTAACAGTCCTGCAGGATGAAGTCCAGCGCACAAGAACAACAGTGATGCCACTTCCGCTGCCGCCCTTTGCCTCTCTGGGTTGAACTTCACCTGGGGATAAGTGAATGTTTATTTTTCCTGCTGATTTTAGTCTTTGGCCCCTTAACGAAGTAGACAGCAGGGGCTATCAGTGTATTGAGAGAGTGGCTTTTGGAAGGAGGTTTATCTGCCTGCTGAGCAGTGGATGGAGACAGCACATGTCCTGTTCCTCAAGTGTTCTGTATGGCCCAGCTCAGGATTCTGGATCTGCTTATCCAAGAGTTTTGGATAGTTTTGCTGGAAATTTTTCACATACCTCTCCAGAATTGAGAGAAGCAAAAGTGTGATTGAAAATCTTATCCTAAAATTTCTCCTCCAGTTCTGTCTGTAGTTTAATATTTTGCTCAAGCAGTTTTTGGCTTAAGGATGCTAAAAGAGGTGGTTTTCTCATAGCAGTTTGCTCTTTCCCAAACTGAGGATAGATTTTTCCTTTGTTTCTATATCTGCAGTACAGTCCTGGCTGTAATAAAATCACAGAAGGCTGTATTGGACTTAGAAATGAAGTTAATTTTTTTATCACATACATCTTTAGTTTCTTACACAGAATTGTCACTTAACAACAAAAGTAAGAATCTCGTTTGATGAGCAAAATTTGTATTGTAGTTACATAAATAGGTATCCAAAAATTTACAGGATAAAATCTCCACTAGCACTGCAATCAGTGTGAAGTCATGTTAGAAATCAAGTCTTTTAAAAGCAACAGTGTGGAGGAAGGATAAAAAGTTCTGCAGACTGATCAGTTCCAAACTGGGTCAGGATTTCATCCACCGGCATAGGTTATTTTGCCTTTACAGTACTAATGTGCAAACTCTTCTCCAAGACTCCCTTGTCCTAAGCATGGAGCAAAAAGATGATCTCTGATCCAAACAGTTTATAGTCTAAAGTACAAGTCACTGGCAATGGATATGTAGATGCAGGTAATGTTGTCAAATGACAATACAAGGAAATTAAGCTCCCTTCTAAATGGCAGGGAGAATGTGAAATTGCATATATCCTCGGTTTCAATTTTGTTTTATTTTCCCTTTCTACCAGCTTCTCTTTCTCTTTATTTCCTTCTCTCTAGGATCTTAAGACATCTAACTCATTAAAAATCTTCTTTTTAATTATCTACCAGGAAAAAAATTAGCATAATTAAGGGCATTCAAATCTAAATTAACAACAGACCTAAATATATGGCACTGCTTCCAAGAAGAGAATGTTTCTTTTAGATAGCCACAGAATACCCATAGATTTTATTTCGGTTTATGTCTAGATTTCCCTTCAATGTATCACGGAAATCGTATTTCTCTGCATTGAACATATCACTTGATCTGTTGATCTGTGTGCTCTCATTTTCGTGTTGTGTTCAGCTCTGTTTAAGAGTGAGCACTTCCCTGAACACTCTTCCCTCTGGAGGGGCCACATTTTTAAAAGGACAACTTCACACAAAATGTAAGTAGGATTGCAGCTTGTGGAACTAGTTGATGTAGTGTTCCCTTACATATTAACTTCAAATCTAGGAAATTAATTCAGTTTCAAAAATCTTTTTTAAAAAAAGACATTTCTTTGCCCTCCTTGTTGTTTGCATTTTGGAGGAAAACAAGATTGTTCAGTTTTGTAACCAAACAAAAGGTTTTCTTTTCCGATACAGATGTGAAAAAGAAGCCTTGCAACCCAATGAAACCCCATGTTTCCACTGAGATGTGGTCTCTTAGGGACCCCTGCCTCCACAGGTCCTCGCTGCTGGCCTTGGGCAGTCGTGAGCGGCACTGGACATCACAAATGACACTGCTGTTTACCATGACTTCCCATAAAATTCTAGCACTACTACAAGACTAGCATCATGTCTGCAAGAACAGCATCCTACTGATCTGAAATTAAACAGGCTGCTTTAGTGTCCAATAAAATACACATGTTTTAATATTAACTTCAGAGGGGTAGTGAATTCACTGACAATCTGGTGAATCCCCCTGTCTAGGGGACATCTGTCCTTCTCTCCATCCTATATGGACTCTTTAGCAAGGGCTGGTAATGCTGTAGGTGTCCAGAAACTGTAAAAAAATGCAATTCCCCAAGCAGGACACCACCCGTACAGGTTCTCTGTAAATCTCCATGCTCGTGCTAGTGCCCCGTGTCAGGGCAGGCTGCTGCAGGGGCAGGTTCCTCACACACACAGCAGCCCACGAGTCTCCACTCAGCCTCAGGTCCTACAGGGAACCAGGTTTCTCCTCTATTGCTTTGCTCTTAAAGTGCAAATATCCCTTTAGTGTGGAAAAATATGAAGCCTGCGTAAATTAAAAGCGGGAGCTATGTTACACGTTACTGTCATTTAATTAACATCTCATAATGTGTTGCTTAAGGAATCAAGGCTCTATCAGGATGAAGCCTGTAAGCATTTTCCGTATTTAATCAAAAATGTAGATCACATCACATTTTATTTCCTTAAAAATTACACACTTATTGAAAATGCTATGATTAAAATTTATATTAAGAGCCATTTCTCTGAATTAATTCTTCTCCCTCTAAAAATTCAGTGTCAAAGAGCAACATGGAAATCAGTCGATGAGATTTTTAAATCTGCAAATATAGATGTGTAGGTTCATTTCACTTTATTAAATTTCATTTATTGTACACTGATAACAGCTCGTATTTAGCCCATAACACTATATATGTGCATATACCGATATTGTCTCTTGGGCTGGCCACCTCCTCTTAAGACAGCCTGGAAGCTCCTAATATAGCAATCTCTTTTTTTTTTTTTTTTTTCTTTTGGTTCTCTCTCTTTTTTTCTCTTTTTTTTAATTTCGATGGATAGTTAACTTTAACAATTCGAACTGAAACTGCTATAGATAATTTTTTCTGCCATTCAGATCAGAGAGTGAGAAACTTGCTTTGTCTCTGCTGAAAACTCTTGCATGCTTTGGAACAGAGTGATTTTAGCTGTAGTGATAGGAAGGGGAAGGAAGTAAAGTATGTTTAACTGTCCTGAAGAAAAGACACACTTCTCTGGGACAAATTTCAAGCCTTTAAAAAGCCACAAACTTCCTCAGTGTGTCTTTGGCCAGGCACACTCACATTCAAAAAACATTCAGGTCTAAAGAGGAAAGGGAAAGGACATGAGGGAAGCAAAGGCAGGAAGACGAGTTGTGCAAAGACCAAGCCCAATTTGCAGTACTGCAGAGGGAATTCTCCTGGCTGGAGCTGAGGAAAAGAGGACCTTGGGTATATAACAAGCCACGTAATTCCAATGTCTTATGAAAACTCGAATGTTTCGACACTAATAACCCAAATTATTGGGCATTTTGCTGGCACCTTCTTGGCGCTTCGGTTCCTGTTTGTGAGGTGCCCCTTCCTCCCACAGATGCACTCTGTAAACACACTCATTGCTGTCTCTGAAGCCATTGCTCACCAGAGTATTAATGCACAGACTTGCCTCCAAGGAGAATCATCCTTCTCT
Organism: Nothocercus julius; assembly: GCA_013398735.1. Lineage (NCBI taxonomy): Eukaryota > Metazoa > Chordata > Aves > Tinamiformes > Tinamidae > Nothocercus > Nothocercus julius. The sequence goes on from VZSV01000145.1 coordinate 2,064,694, forward strand.
TTTCAGAGGGTAACCTGAACACAGTGCAGCAAATTAGCTATGGGACCCACATTTAATAAAAAAATATATAGTATCTAATAGCTACTTATTAGGTTAGCGCCAGACATTTTGTGCCCTGAATGAGGCCAGAGGTTTATGGAAAAGAATAGTGTGTGACTGTGTAATTAAAGGCTATACCACAATAGGGACACACAACGGGGCTGAAATATGCTTGATTACAACCCTACTATCACTCCTTCTTTCACATGCAGAAGGAGTTTGTGTGTGATCTCGTGTAAAGTGGGCCGTGCACTTCCTGCTGTTGTAAAGCAGAGCTTGAAGTAAATGTGCTGGTGGAGCTGGGGTTAGTGGTTTCAATCAATGTTTTTCCCCCCCCCCCTTATGTCTTCAATGCTAAAATTGTGTGCCACACATCTTCACCTGGAAAGGTGATATGAGCAGCTTTTATTACCCCATTCACTGAAAGAAAAGGACAAGTTGGCCTAAACGCTTAGTTGAAGGCTAGGCTGATCATTTTCTAAGGGCTTAATTAGGTTAGACTAATCTGAATTTGTATGGAATTGTGACTAACCTTATTAAATGATTAAGTGTAATGAAACTGCATTAAACCTTTGCCCTTTACCTGGCCAGACACTACAGAATGACAAGAATTATCTCACAATAGTTCTACATATGTACTATTGATTACAGAAATCAAACATATAATCAAAGTAATAATGAGAATTAAGAAGAAAAAGCCTTCCATCTAAAAAAGCCCCAAATATTGCTTTCACAATAAATTACCCAGTCAGACTGAGCATGATTATAAATGTCATCTAAGCTTTTGTTGAAATTTCATCCAGATAGAAATAAGAGGCTTGAAACCTGAATTATAGTGAAACAGCAGTTCTTTGGGGTAGAAAATAATCAGTCTGCTTAATGTTAGCATCTCCTTTCAAGGCTCGCTGGCATTCTCTCTGAGCTGTGTGGTGTCTGTTTGAAAACGAGAACAGGTAGATGTTGTGCTTAGAGTTAGAAGAACAGGCATTTAGCTTCTGAGTCCTCGCAGGACCCGGCTGAGAGGCCGGCTGACTAGGGCAGTTCTTGCCAGGACTCTGAATTTCAAGGGTCTTTTTAAATAATGTGCCTCAAATTTTCCCTTGTAGCTATTGGTAGGCCATCCAAATCTATCTATGTCTCTGGCCACTGGCTGTGGAGGAGAAATATTGATGCTTGCCTGTCTGGGGGTAATCCTGCACAGATCTGCTCCTGCATGTCTGAAATGAACCCGGTCATCCTGACCTTTGAAAGAAGAAACCAAGGAGGCTTTTCTCTGGCGGGTATTCTGATGTGAACTGGTGCACACAGCAGAACTGGTAGGATTGCCACCTTATGCATTCAGTTAAGAAAAACAATACCTTTCTATATCTCAGCACAATAGTCTTAGTCCATCTGTTTCTCTTCTTCAGTTGCCATCACAGTGTCTTTGGCAGGACACCCTAGAAGCCACTGTCTGACTCTCATGGCAATTGCCACAGCATAGATTTACTGCAAAAGCACCAAAGTTCACCCTACATAAACATGTAGCTAAATAGACTCAATCAAATGAGGAAAAAAATAAGAAAATCTGAATTACCTTAGCCTGCACATTTGGTATAGTATTTCATATTGCTTCTCAGGTACTGATGGGCCAAGGGCTAGGCGCAAAAGAGAGAAGAAAATGCCAGCAGTACTGGAGGACTAAAGAAAAAAGGGTTGCAAACAAAGGTAATGATTATGTGCGATGTCCAGACCCCGTCAGGATCCCATTTCATAACCATTGTGTGACACACCAGAGGCAAATAGGCACCTGTATAAAGAGAAGTGTTCAAGTCTCTCTTAAATAATTAGTTGTCATTGTATTCAGGGAGAGGAACTGGAGACAAGGCCACAGTAACTACAATTTTTTAAAAAGTTACTCCCTCTATCAGGTGAAGGAAATTAACCGATTTGGTGATCACATCTGACAGAGTGATAAAGGTTGCTTAATACCTTTTGAGCTTTTTATGCTTTTGATATCATATCTCATTTTCTGCATGAATGGAAAACTCAATTGATTTAAAGAAATCCGTGCTTTAATTTACAGCAGATGAATCTTAGATCATCTGATATCCACATTTCCAGCAGTCACTAAAATTGTACTGTTGGTGGCTGCCTTTCTAGTCATCGGCAGACTCAGTGTGTAAACTCATGAACTGGGCAGATTTCTGAGCCCTTTAGCCATTAATCTAGTTTTGAACTTCGGGCTTGGTTCCCTGCACAGAGGGGGACAGTGTTCAGGTGGGGCTGGAGATAACCTTCGGATTTATGTCCCGAATTGCATCCATGCAAGCAAGTCTCAGTGGAAGCACTATGGGGCAAATCCTATGGGTGGAAAGAGCAATACTATACCTCAAGTTTTGGCAAGGTGTGCTTCAGCACAATACCATGTTCGAATATATATAAAAAAAAGGCAGATGCTGCTTTTTTGACATATAATACCCAATATAATAGCAACTTATATATATCTGTAGGCACTCATAGCCATTTTGAATAGCTGGGGAAGCTAATGATTTATATTTAATTAGCACAAGTGATGGGATGGTTAAGCCAAGGCAAGGCAAGCTGCCACACTTTAAATAAGATCTGGCCATACAGCCTGACCCCTAAGAGCAACCTATTCCTTCAGCAACAGTGACAAACCTTCTCCTGCATGAGTCAGAGCTCTGTTTGTGCCGGTTTTCACCATTACCTTTTAAAATTCTTCCTGTGCCTCTTTCCATTTCTGTGCCTCTAGTTTGTTGTATAGTGAAATGAAAGCAGCATGCATATGGCATTTTTGAGCTAGAAAGTTAGAAAGCCAGCTAGAAAGTTAGCTAGAAAGTAGTTAATGGTAGGGCAGACACCAGCCTGTCAAGACAACCACCGAATCCCAACATAACTTACATAAATAGTTTAAGTTACAGGTGGGCTATTGCAATTTTAAGTGATTGGAATATGATAGTCCCTTCCCTTGTAATCACTTGCTAATGGAAATAACACTTATGTCCTATGTGAAAACTTTTAACTGTACAAAAAAAAAGAACACACTAAATTGCCCCATGCCCTATGTCTCATACAAAGCTCACACATTTCTGCAAGTAGCTGAACACACAGGGAGCTTTGAAGTTATTCTCTAAGTTTTCATGATTTCTACATCTGCCTCCATTTTTGGTTTTATTATTATGAAGGAAGAAATGGATAGCTTTGTGCAACTTGATCTCTTCTTCTTGTGATTATTGCTATTGCGTTTAAGTTCAGTACTACACAATCAAGAAGTAGCCCCAAACACAACTGGCTGTTTTGCACATTAGTGTCCTATGTCCACTGAAGAACTAACTTAATTTCATACATCCATTTCACAGTCTCACTTTGAAGATTTTCAGGTTTTGATGTGTTTCTCACCTTTGACTTTCTCTTCTTCTTGGACATAATATTTTCTTTATCATATAAACTCGGTAGCTATTTGTGGGAAGGGTTGTTAAAATCTGTTTCAGGAAAACAAAAAATAGTCAAAGTGGAAATGTTTGCAGTATCATCTCTAGGCTGTTCACATGTCTGAGTTTGATCTGCTTCTGAACTTTGCACCAATGTTGGGCCTTAGGACCTCCTGTGTCCTCCATGCTGTTTTGTCATGTTCTGTAAATTCTGCTCATAAATGCACATGAAGGCCGAGAGAGAGAGCAAAAGCTTCTAAACGCAGTTAGATAGTTCAAGTGGTAGTCTTAAAATTTAAGCTGTTCTATAGCTCTTGATAACTGATTCTTTGGTTTAAGCCTCAGACTTCAATTATAGGGTTACGGTTGTTATGACCTATTATTTACATAGTAATATAAACAGAGAAGAGGTTTTACAGATGGCTAAATATAAATCCCATGGAGAGGAGGTATTTTAAATATATGCAAAAAGGCAATACAAATAATGTTATTTTAAATGAATATTTTATTTGCAAAAAGGAGGACAGTAAACCACACCAGCTATAGGATTTTGTTGATAGCTTTTTTTTTTTTTGGCTAATAAACATACTTCTCATACAGGGGAGAAGGCACATGCATTAAAGTGTTAGGAGCATTCTGGCTTACCCACAGCATTCGACTCGCTAGGAATGTTATGCTTTGCATGAGAAAGGCACACCTTTTGTGGCGCTTCAGATATTGCCTTGTTTTAACAACATTTGCAGAAACAAATCATGATAACGATCACGCCTTATTGTGCATGAATAACTGCACTTTTCACGCTTTCATGGGAGGCTGGGAAAGAAAGAGGATGTTCACAGCTGAATGTGAGCCCACGTGTTGCAAAGGAATTCTGAGCTTCAGCTACGTGACGTAGGTGTTCGCAGCAGGACCAAAGTGCAATCAAGACAGTGAAACTCAAAATCGTGATTAGAAAAAAAACCTCTTATTCAGTGCCTGCGTAATCTGGGAACCAATCTTTTACAATAGCTTAGAGGCTAAGGAAAGTGGAGCAGGAGGAAGACTCTTCCTGAATGCTTTAAATATAGTCAGTAAAAGCTTGCAGTAAAACACAGGGCAGAACCAAAAATCTCTCTTCATTACCTTGACAAAATGAATTTTGCACATCCTTCTGCACAATTCTGTCCCAGCAGCTGCAGACCAGCACAGAGCCAGGCAGCAAGAACACTTACAGAGTGGGACAGGCATTTAATTCCCACACCTGCGGAGACTATACTGAACTGCACTTAGCTGCATAGACATCGTCTAACCTCTCTTTACAATGCTCTAAAAAATAAAATAAAATAAAATAAGTTTCTTACACTTCTAGTAAAGTCTGCTTGAGAATTGAGACCTATTAGGCTAAGGTATTATAGTAAATATTATGCTTCAAGATAGGAATTTAGGAGGAGATTTTCAAAGGCAGAGGGAGTTGGCCTCCTAGTAGCATTTAACTTTTCATGGGATATGAGAGCTGGTTTCTAACATGCCTTAGAATAGCATCCTCTTTGGTATTGTTTATTTGACTCATGCCCCTTTCAAGAAGAAAGAAAACAATTCTGATCATTTAGATAAACATAATTCTAAATGGATTCTAAAGTTTTGCTAAGCATCAAACTTGAGGGGAAAATCATATTACTTTACAGTATTTCTTGAGACTATATCAATTCCAGACTCCTTGCCATTATGCCATAGCTCTGGAAAACAATGCACAAATGTTAAAACAATCTAACAGAAATAAGTGAAGTGAGTATGCGGAAGAATAGGGCTGGATTTGGGGATTTTTTTCTAGCAGAGCTCCCATCTCCATCTCTCTGCCATATCTGGTTGGAGATTAACATTTGGCTGTGGGTTTTGTTGTCATTTTCAGCACAGTAGTAGAGCACACATTAATTGGGATAATTATTGTGAGCTGTAATTTAACTCAGTAATCAAAGTCAGAAACCAGACATTATCAAATTTATAAACTCAGCATGCTCAAGTATCCTTAACGATAAAGAACTTGCTGAGTCAGGCTCCTCCTTTGCAAGTGTTCACAATGTCAGAAATAGGTTTGGACTGGGTGCATTTGGTGTTTTCCACTGCTGTGTGACACAGGCAAGAAAAAACAGCCAATATTTAAGAACGGAATACTCAATATGATTAATTTTTTAAACATTTACCAGTAAGCACTTCTTTCTTTGTTTATTTAATTTTTTTTCCAGTGACAGTGAAACATTTTATTGCTTTGTATACATCAGTCTTTACCTCACAATCATCTTTGGATAAGACAAGTAAGTTTCCGCTATCTAGAAAACTTCATTTCTACACATACTCAGAAAATTTTGGCATCTTTACATAGGTCAAATGTTGTGCCAACAGAAGCAAGGCTGACTTCCTAACATTGTTGTATTAACATACCTCAATTTTAGCCTGGAGGAGAGGGAAATGATGTTGTTTGGAATGAGATGGTAATTTACTTTCCATGCTTTCTCAGTCCTAAGGCGTCTTTTAAGGATGAGACAGCCAGCTGTGTAAATTGAAATTGGTGAACAATTGTCCACTGGAGGCTCTAGCATCTGAAAAGCAGAGTTAAAAGCTCTTCGCTGTCCATGTAGAATATGGTGTTTTCATTTTGCAGGGATAAGGGATTTACTGTTAAATTAATGGACATTTCAAACTCCAGTGGCAACACATGTTACTGCCTGCATTACTGGAAAATAACTTGCATCTGTGCAAGTTATCACTTGGAAACAAAAGCTTCCGGTTACTGTGCAATGGCACGAGAGAATAACGTGTCCTGCCAGCGTGCCAGGGAAAATGAGGTCATGGGCTCTTTCCAAATGTCTTGCAAGTGGATATCTCCTGTACAAGTTAGGACAGGCATTAAATTGGTTATGCTTCAGTTTCTGATTTTTGTTTTCATTAACATCTGCAGTCTCACATGGCCTGGAGCATTTTGTCCTTTTTATAGCCTTTCTCAGCAAAGCCATGGAAAGCTGATCTCAAATTCACATTAATGGTCTCGAATTTTCAGGTCATTCCTTACAGCAGAGGCTCAGATCTGTTGCTTTTTTTCATGCAGTGATTCGAATGCCCTAGTGGATATCCTCACCTTCACACTCTCGCCTCACATCAGTGTCTTAAATTGTACTTTACTAAGGCATGAGATCAGTCTCCAGAGTAATTTAGACATAAGTGCTTCTTGACGACTTCAGTGTTGCATTTAAAGCTACTTTGGAGTCTCCTTTTTTTGGAGATCTTCAAAACCTGCTTGGATGTGACCCAGTGCCACATGCTCTGGGTGTCCCTGCTGGAGTAGGTGGTTGGACTGGATGATCTCTAGAGGTCCCTTCCAACCTCAACCATTCTGCGATTCTGTGATTCTATGACTGAGAAGATATGAAAGACACCAAACTGCAAGCCACATACCACTGCTTAATAACAGGCATACACAACATAAAAACATGCAACATAACTGCGCAACATAAAAAGCTGAAGTCTGTACATAGGCTTCGAGGTCTAAATGTGGTCATATATCCTACCTGAAGTCTTTCCTCTTGAGCTGGGATTAGAATAAATAGTAGGTCTTTTCTCATTGTTTTTGAGTAAGACTATGTAATTTCCAAAGAGCAGTTCAGGTATAGTGGTCATGTATATCAAAGTGATCATGTATATTGGAGGCAAAGTTTCTAAAAAATAAAAAATAGCTTATGCGTTCCAGCAAGAGTCAGCAGCACAACAGATGCATCAGCTATCTTTTCGATCATTTTGATTCAAGTGTCTTAACCCATATAACATGAAAACCTAGTGGAAAACACAGTGTTTCCATCACCAATGCAGCCACATAATTGCAAGTTGTTGGTATAAGAACAACATTTTTTGTTTGTAGATGAAAAATAAATGAAAATAACCATTGGTTCAAATAGGTCAAGCACCTCATTCATTATTAGAAATAGAGCAAGCACAATTACGAGCCAGATCCTCTTTCTCTTCAGAGAAAAAGTGGCGTTTTCTCCTTTTCTGTGTGCAGCAAAGAAGAAGAATTGGGGAGGTGACTAGCACATAGTACTAAAAGCCACTGGAATGGCTTGTCATGGCTGCATTCCCTCAAGCCAGTCTAAGAGGAACTTCCTCTGACAAGAGAGAAATTTTCTATGACCTGAGTGAAGCTTTCCTCCAATGGGATTTTTTTTAATACACTGATACCACTGAAGCAAGTTTAAACTTTTGCTCCAGCTCAGGATAAGCAAACACTGCATTAGAAGAGTGGTCACTTTACACCATTTTAATCTCAGCTTAAATGTTTATTTCCCTCTCCTTTTTCTGTAATTTCTTTCCTGGGTAAAAAAAATGATCCTGTGGTAACATGTGTACCAACAGAGATACTTGTCAATCAGATGACAGACTGTCTTTCCCATTTAGATATTGTAGAAGGTTAGTCTGAACCAAAAAAGATAGGTTATACCTGTGAAACCTAGAGAAGTATTCTAAAAAATGTACCCATACATTGGGAAATTCTCCTGAGTGTCACTAAAAATGACAAATCTTAATTTTCTCAGGCCTAATCCTGAGATATATTTTGGACATATGACTTTCAAGGTCAAAGGAAGATAAGGACCTGGAAAACACCCTGAGTCCATCACAAAAATCATTATTTATTCCTTTATTCCTTTTCTACTGCAGGAGTTTCAAGAAGCAAAAACATATCATTATGCCTTAACTGATTCTCTTATAATAGCTGCTTTTGATTTAGAAGATAAAATTAAATTAGGAGATAAGCTCTTTTATTTCTATTCAGCCACTGGTGTATTCAAACAGGGTGTAACTTGTCCCTTTAAAAAGCACAGTAACAAAAACAAACTAAAAGGCAGTCACTTATTAATCTATGTTTTTGTATAATTATCTAGAAACTCTGCATTGCAGTCATTACTTAAAGCTCATAAACAAGACATACTGTCAGTGATTCTTGAGATTGGAATTCATGGGAATTGTCTAAACAAAACGTATTCACTCCTCTTATGTGTAACCAAATTCATAAGTGTTGTTGTCCTTTTATTCTTTACAGATGGTTTGTATCTCCAGAGATTTATAGAAGAATTCATAAATTGGCATCACTGGTATGTAAGAAATGTGAAGCAGCCCCTGCTCCCATTGTTCCCTGACTGTGAACCTGCCACTGCTGAAAGAGTTTGCTTAAAATGCCCAACTTGCAGCGCAGCTCCAGCGTGATATCAAGCTGAAGATTCCCTGTTTTGAGGGCTCCTTATAACACAATATACAGTTTGATAAGAAGGAACTGTGGTCGCTTTAGGTCATCTCTTCCTACATCCTTTCACTCTCCTGCCCCGGAGGAGACAGGAGATACTGATTAAGTAACTCAAAGGAAATGATTGTAACCAAATGCTCTGCATAGTGCACCCTCAAAGAGCTCCAAAACCAGAATAAGGGAACTGGTGCACTTGTTGTCAAGAGCGGCGTATTCATCCAATAGTGACCTCTCAAACTGACTTATTAGCATGGCTGATGGCACTCCAGCATTTTTAGTGCAAGGGAATAGCAGGGAGCATCACATATGCTTTTGAATACGTTATGAAGAATATCAGAAAAAATGCGTTATTTGTACTTTCACAGAAGATTTGTAGAAAGGCGAGGAATTGAATCCAGATTGTCAGATCGCTGATGCAGGGCCTTATGCACAAGACTAGCCTCCCTTTTGAATCTCAATGTTCTGGTCTTTCTCTGTTTGACAGTTCCTTCCCTTGTTCTCATTTATCTTTTGAATGCACTGAGTTGCTCATATGAAGATTTGCAAATCAGGACAAACAAGATTTTGCTGGATATGATTTTTGAAAATTCTGTTGCATACATATAATATCACACAGAAAGTAAATATGTACTCCGCTTCAGGAGAAGACAAACCCTATGGATTTTGCTTATGTGAAATTCACTTGTGCAAGAGGAGCAGCGCACTCAGAATGAATCCAAGCAAGAGCAAAAGAATGTTAGCTGTGAGAAACCCCCCAGATACACACTCCCCACCACTGCGGTGTCTGAGAGCCTTCCGTGCAAAATTAATAACATCTTTTGCACATTTCTGCCTCATTCATCAACTATTGCAGCCATAGGGAGAAAGAGAGGTAAATGAAGACTTTTGCAGAAGAACTAAAGGGAGAAACAGTGTTGTGCCAATCATTTAGGTTGAAAATGTGTTCTGAAAGAAGAAAGATTTAAAAATTTTCTAAAGGTATTTAAAATTTGGATTAACCTGATCTTTTCTCGCATTTCGCACCATAAATTTGATCTGTTCTACTGAGAGAGTTCTGTCCCCATATCTCAGATGCATCATGACTTTTCTTGTGTCATAGAAGATACACTTGTGAAAATGATTCCTATATATGGCTAATACTTCATGCTCTACATGACTGTAGAGCACTAAAAAGATTAGGACAAAAGCCTTATGCTGGGACTGGAAGCCACCAGATAATAACTTGAGACCAGCGGACAGTCCTGAGTATTGTAGACTGAACTGGGAGAAATACCCATTTCATACACAGTGAAAGACAATAATCCAGTCTGAATGCAACAGCCATCCGGATTTCCACAGACAGGTAGGTGGGACATGGTTTTCTTGAATTCTCACGATGAAGGAAGACTTGCCTGGGAATAGAAGACACCTGTTCATCCAAATTTAGAGAAGAGTCAAGAAAGGTCCAATGTTTTTAGTCTGCTTGAACATTACACATCTTCAAAATGAGGCAGAAGCAGCATTTTGGACAGCTGGGAAATGTTTTCCCAATCTGCCTGGCACCAGCTGGCTGGCACAGTCAAGAATTTCGTTCAGTAACTCAAAGAATTAGGAGGAATCTGAGCACATTTTGGGGAGTCCATGGGACTAGGAAGGAGACAAATCTTTTTCATCTGTGAAAGTTCCAGGGAGCAGGGATGTAGCTTGATTTACGAGGAGGCACGAACTCTCTACAGGAGAATGTAGAAGGAAGACCCTCAGGGGAATCTTTGATGAGAGCAAACAACCTAGACATAAATAAAGACTTGAATGGATTTGTCCCTTCATTATTTTGGAGCCTGATCCAAAGCCCCGTTAAGTCAATAGAAGAGCTCCAGCTGGGATTTAGGTGAAGAACTGAGGGTGCAAGTTACACGCAACTCATGTCGTGAAGGAAAACTTCTGTATTCTAGGGAAATATGCTAGGGAAAAATACAGAGCTGACACTGAGGAGCATTCAGCTATTACAGGATATTCTTTCATTGAGTTACTTGTTGCTGTCCAATAAAATAAAAAATAGGAAACCCTTCAGTGTTTCATCAAATTCTTGCTCATTTCAAAGAGCACCAATATTTCTGTGTCTGTCTCCCATATTAAAAAGTTTGCCAGCATATTAAGTTACAGTTTTTTTTGTCATAGGCTTAGCTTCAGATCTTTCTATGACTCTTACTAGGGGCTATTTTTGAAGGATTCAAGTCTGTTTTGCCAGTATAACCTTCAATTTCTAATGAGTGTTATTTCAAAAGAGAATTTTCTTTTGGTAGGTAAGAAAAAATAAAGTTATACAGAAATTTAATAAACGTTATTTACTCTACAGCTGCTAATAAATCCCATCATACATCCTGCTTTCCAAAATGCTACAGGTTATAATCTCTTCCTATTTGGTATCCAGAAGCTAAAGATATATTTAATTATTTCACTTGGTGAAATCTTAGGCTTTTCTTATTCTGCATTTTGATTTTTCATTTGTACAGCAAGGTGACATTCTTAGTATCACAAATTCTACAGTAGTTTTTAAAAGATATTCTGGTTTTACTTCCCTTTCAGCCAAGTATTCTTCTTCTACTGTTATGATCATAATTAATCACAAAACTCATACAGATGATTCATTACTTCTTCATCTCCCATTTCTCCAAGGCTCAGCCCAAACCCAGCTGTAGTCAGTGCAAAGGCTTTCCTTGGACATCAGTAAATTTTAGATGAGTAATAAAGCATGATGCAATAGTCCATATATATGAATGCAGTATGTTTGTATATGTCTGTGTGTATAAATCCCTTGTAAACAACTTCAGGTTTCCAGGTAAATGCATATTATGATAGTGTAATATAATATACATATATTAGTATGTGTATATATGTATACACCACAATACCCCATTAGCACCAATAGGCCTTTTAAGATCAACAGCAAAAGTAAATCTGCATCTGTAATTCCAGTGACCCCAATACATTGCTATCGTTCTTGTTGCTCTCCTTTCTGATGAATTATAATAGACTTGCTGTCCTGTATTTTTTACACTCAAATACATTATAATTTCCCTGCAACACCTGGGAGACAATTGAAATGAAAAGAGTCCATGGAGTTCTGTGGCACGAAACATTTCTCCTGTTGAACTGCGTGGGCTCCTTTTAGTGTTGCTTTACTGTAAATAAATACATAAGCAATTTTTGTCAGTTTAAGAAATTTTTTTTTTTTTAAAAAATCAAACAAATTAGGCATATTTCAGGAATTTTTGAAAAGGTGTTTGCAGAAATATTTAAAAGACTGTTAGAAACAATAATCAACATTTGTCAAATTATTTTCAATTCATAATGAAACTTAAAACATTTTTCATTTAAAAAAACAGAAAAAAAATCAGTCTGAAGTTTCTGGCTTCCCCCTTATATCACAAGTCAGATATTAAATATGCTACACATATAAAAATGTAAACATCAACACACAAAACCTTTCTCTTTTAGTCATTTTGAATTTTGCTATTAATACTTTAATTTTCCTCAGTGTGTGTGTATGTATGAGTGCATGCATGTGCCTCTGATCTGGCTTATACACTGTACTAAATTGTTCAGTAAATACACTGCAGCAGGATAAGGTCTAACTGGAAGAAAATTGTTGTGAGTTACAGGAAATTAAAAAATTCCTGCAATACCAACCCACTACTCAAAGTCAATCTGTGGTATCCCACAATCCACTCGGCTCTGAAGTCAAGCCAGAATGATTTTTGAAGAGTAATTTCAAGCCTTATAAAGGGTCACATCATGTATTAAAGCCATATTTGCTTCTGTGTTTTGTAAATTTTGAACTCATTACTAAACCTTTGTCTCTCATACTGTACGTCTGGCTCTGAACTCTCCTTCATCAATCTGCTCCTTAAAACTCAAACAAAAAACATGCAACACATTTTGCATGTGAAAAAGTGATAAAACATAAATAGTTATGATCTCAAGGTGCCAGCATTTAAGGAAGGCTCTAAGGAGCTTATCTTCTTTTTTTTTCTTTTTTTTTAGCAATTTATTTGGCTAACTCTCAAGCAAGAGAGTGCCCAAAGCTAAAATTTTCTGACCACCTTGGGGAAGTGCTGAGTGCCCTCAACTCCTGCTGGCTTCACAAGAGATTAAGAGAGCTCAGCACCTCCCAGCATTAGGCCCACAGATATAGATCTATATCTATTCACATACACAAGCACATATATAATGAACTGCTAACAAATAGTGGATCATCTACTCTCTTCCCTGGCCAAATACACTGTGAAAGGATCAGACCCAAGGTTAGAGGTAAAACCATATGCAATTTACAATAAGCAAAACGTGTCTATAAACAAAACACAATTGGAAATCTGGGAATCATTTATACAGAAAGTGCCGGCAAAGTGCAGGCATATGTGTACAAAACAGTGCAGCACCTCTGCAGATTTCAACAGTTCCATCTACTCTTGAAGTTGCTAAACGGAGCCTTTATGATACCTTGGGATTGAGACACCACACACTTGCTTAAGGACAAGGGTTTTACCCCCATAGCACATTCAGATGTGAGGTGAGTCTGCACATCTTTAAAACCAAGAAAGCTGCGTATACAGGTGGGATCTCATTCCTTTAACCCTTCTTCCCCTGAATGAAACTGTCATTGATTTGTTCTCATCCGGGGATACCCACAGTATTTTGACACATGCCCACATTACATATTTACCCTCATTGATCTAAATGTCTCCTTTCTTTATGCATGGTAATAATCCTGGAGTGAATCATCCAGAACAGTCTGGAGCAATCTAAATAGGTATCCAAGGAAGATATCCAAGGAAACGGCTGCAAAACGAGGACGAGATGCAGCTTGGGCAGGAACTGCAGCTCCAGGTGTAGGCATGAGGGACTGACCGCATGGAAACAAAACCCTCCATCCTCTCTTTGCCATATGGATGGCCTTGCCAGATCAGATGTAGGCAGGAAGCAAGGGGAAGGATTTTAGAGCTTTTGCATCATGGAGTAGAGTATAAGTACTCCAGATCTTGGAAGACAGGCCTGACCTTAACAGCTCCTTCCTTCTGCCTCATGCAGGGATGTTTTCTAAGCCTGGACCCTGGCCACCAGTGGAATGAGCTAACAGGACAGGAAGACACGGTTTGGCCCTTTTGTCCTGCGGTGCATGTTCGTACAGTCCAAGCTGAGCAGAAAGTGGAGGAAGAACTGTCCCTGGTCTGTAAGTCATGTAGACTCACTTGAGAAGACAGGACACCCTAGGACAGCTCCACAGTCTGGAGACTGGAACAGGCTCTAAGCATAGTGATGCTTTCCTTAGTCAGCAGGTAAATACACTCATATATTCCCTGAAGCTGTACTACATTTTCTCTTAAGTCGCAAGTTCCAAGAGAGTCTGGCAATTTGGTCTAGTGGAAATATGCTAGAAAGGGCAAGAAGATAAAGACCAAAAGGCCAGAAGAGCAAGAGGAGAGAACTGTTTTGAAACCCAATGGGTTACTGAGTTGGGAAGCAAAGAAATGAACTACTGTATTTGAGTATCAGAAATGGTTTCACTATGTGAAGAGTTGATACAATAGCTGTAATATCACCCTGAGCTTTGTGCGTCCTCAGTCAATCAAAAGGAATCAACTCCTTTTTCTGCCTTAGATGTTTTGTGTGGCCCTGGGCAGCTCATTTCAGCTGCGTCTTCACTGATAAGACAACTTTATTTGTGAGAAAATAGCTAGACTGCTCAGTAACGCTCAACCTGTGATGAACGATGGTAGTAAGGACTGAGTAGAGCTATCTCAAACCCTCTTTATTGTTGCACAACTGTGGTCAGAAATTACTCTGTGATTTTTGATCCAGAGGTTATCGTGAAGACAAACCTTTAATCTCAGTAAACCCTAGTCAGGCAGCCTCTTCTAGAAGTCTTACTTAGGTTCCTAACTTGGTTCACGAGCAATGAGATATTTAGACTCTGATACAGTCAAACTCTGGATCACTGCACAGTCAGTATAAGGTAGACTTGAGGCTTATTTCAGCAACTTAATAGGGTGCTTAAATACAACTTCCATTTTTCACTCTATAAAAACTTATTACAATGAAGAGTACTCTGAAGGTGTGGACATGATAAATATTTAGAGAAAGATTATGGGAAATTTTTACACTATTATTATGTAGGATATTCAGACAAAAATAAAGAGAATGGAGACTAAACGAGATCTGGACCAAATTAAAGGATTATGGAGACTGCAGAGGAACTCTGATACAACCTGTGAGACTCTCTACATTTGTTCTGAGCCAAATGAGACACAAATTCTTGTGTCTGATAATACAAGACAGGTGAATGATGGCCATCCAGGAATTGCTGGCCATCCCAGGCTGGAAATACTACATTTTTAACAAGTTTTCGGCTTGAAGAGAGAAATTTCATGAGAAACAAATACAAGACATTAGAGATAAAAGAACTAAAGGACTACAGGTTAAAAAAAAAAAAGTATGAACAAGATTAGTAGATTTGACTATGAGCATTAGTGTCGTGATACAGCAGCTGATTAAAAACGTGAAAGAAAAACTTTTGGGAAAGGTGAAAGTTTATTTTGTTTCTATTGCAAGCAAGATTGTATTGTGTAGATAAGAGCATGTTGATGTCATAACACTTAAAATATTAAAACATATTAATTGCTGATGAACATTACTTAGTCTAAACATTGAATATTATATACTATCCTGTATTTATTATATCTCTTCTTTGAATGGAACAAAAAAATCCTTTAAGCCCCTACAAGATATAGGCTAAATGACGTAAAACAGTGAACACAGCTCTGTCATAATTATACATGTGGTTGTTATAAAATGATGTTGATAAATTTCTCTAAAACTCTACAGCTCACATTTGGGGTTGGTTTGAGGTAATGTACATCAGAACCACAAATTGAAGTAAGAGACATGTTTGGAAGTCCTGTCTGTCGAATTTAGGAATTTATTCAACTGAAAGATGTCTCTGTGGAAGCTGACAGAGAGAAGTTATGCAGATTTCCTCTGCAGGAGCATATACATATGTCAGGAGAGGCATTGCTCCAGTGTCATCATTATTGTCCCACAGGCACTAAATGTTGCTTTGATGGCAAACCAGATGATTCAGGTTCTTTGGGGTAACTTTAAAATCTCAGTTTGAACAAATGCACCATTCCAGTGAAGTTAGTTCTCTCCCAGAAACTAAATGGCTGGGAAAATTCTAAAGATGCCTTAAAAACAAATATGGTTAGTTAAGATAAAGAACTGGACATTCAGCCTACCAGACATGGGGATACAAACTGTAGAACTCCAAATTTACAGATTATACTTTTCTTTCTATAAATGCCGCCTCGACTCAGCCCTAAAAACAGGGAAAACAATGGGAAATTGCAGGTGATGTAATAGAATTACTATGCTCTCTTGTACATTATGCAACACCTGTTCAGGAGACAATAATAGCTGACTTACAGGAGCAGTTTTAAAGTATTTTGTTGTGGCACCTGTTGCTTACATATTACAGAGATGGTCACCGCAGGAAACCCGAATTAGATTGATAGGAAAGAAACAGCGCTTGTTCAAATATTTGCACTACCAGGTGCAGATGTGATCTTCTCCAGAGAATATAGGATGCAAAAAGAAAAATTGGCAGTCTGCAATGGGACAGTGGTAGCTCTACCATAACTGTGGTTAGGATTGTTTCCATTATAAATCCAGGTTTGTATTCCCACTGCTACAAATCACAATAAAATATTTTCAGCTTCAGATATGGCACATGTGGCCCCTGGCCAGGAAATTGTTTGGGCAAATTTGAGGTCATAAGTCAAATATCAAAAATTTTTTTGAAAGTGAGTCAGACTTTGGGCATTTCCATTCTTACTATTTAGTCACACCCTAAATAGCTGCCGTACATGGCTCATGCAGAAAACATGAAATGATGCTAATTATAAATACTCTCTTGAGAGCCTGCACCTAAGTCTGAGATGTAAAAATGATATTTAAACATTCCTTTCCTGACAAATTCAGAAGTACAGGAATAATTAATGAACAAATCTTCTCTGGGCTTACAGCAGGCTGAAAATTTGCCCTGTTGAAGAGATATATGAAGTTAGTTATATCAGAAAGGTCTCGGTCAATAGATGAGGGATATTAAAATAATGTTTGTCCATCTCCGAACTGAACTGAGTGGGGATTCTCTTTGGATAACTGGAATAACAAGAGAAAACAAGCGACACATCCTTAAAATAGTAGTTTCCCCTATGTAGACTATTACACGTATTAGTGATGGCAAAATGTCAGCGTGGTTCTCTTCTGGGTGCTGTATATAGAAATATTTGTCCATCTCATCCAAGCTGTGAGTGGAAGAATATTGGATTATATGAACTGACAGCCTTAAGCTTGATAATCAAATAGTCTTGGAGTCTGGGCCTGTTATGTTATTTTTAAAAGCAGAGGGCCCAGATCAAGGCAAAGAATCCCCTGATGAAATCCTGACCTCCAGTGAAGTTGGTGAAAACACTCTCATTGATGCCAGTTTGATTGCACCTTTGCTCCATGGTGTGCTCTTCATTCTGGACCATGGCCATCTGCAATGCACAACAAAGAAATCTTGGGACGTCTCATTTTTTTGAGGGACAAACTCATGGACAAGGATGAAGGAAGCTTCAGAAGCTCTATCAGATGTTCTTCTCAGGACAACAGAGAGGTCAGCACTGGATTCAGATTTGGAAAGCACAGACTGTGCAGATAGTCCCTGAAAATATTTAGGTTTTCGGATTTCTTACCTAAAGTAAATGTGTTTCTGCACTTGTACAACACAAAACTGCAGAGAGTAAATCCTATCTCTGTTAGATTTTAAGAATATGTTTATTACAGGTTTTTCTTTAAAAAAAAGACTCCTCTTTTTAACATGCCTGTGTATCAATGTGTAATTCAATGTGCTTTAAGAAGAAACATATAGATGAAATATTCATGGTCAAAGTTAGCTTTTACTTCACAATGGAACATATGCATATCATCATGTGGAATTTGGGCATCGCTATAGTGACTAACATATTTGTGGCACTGCTCCTCCACGAATCTGATTTCTAGCAATGTAAGATCAGGTTCATTTGATGTTTATATTGAATCTTGCCATTGGTTTTGCCATAATTGAGCTGCTTTTCATAATCCATTAAACAGTTTCTGGAAAGTATTCAAGTGCTAAAATATCTTTTTATTAAGCTAATGAAAATCACTAGCCTGATAAAAGGAGATGCAATTATGAAATCCACCCTGCAATAGCTTAACATCTTTCAATTCATCCTGGTAAAATTACAATTCAGCCATACTTCTTAAAAAGGAATCCTTCTTTTAAAGGGTAACGATTGTGTGTTTTAGGTTAGCTGTAAATGTTGGCAATACCTTAGGGGAAGTCCTAAAAACAAACTGATCCTTAACACAAAAGCATGAAGCTTCAAAAGAATCATTAAAATTTCCTAAAAAAATAGCCAACAATTTAACAAAATTATTAGATTTATAAATAATATGTAAAGAATCCTAAATTGTCAATCTCCATACTATAAAAGCCACTGGAAAAACTCTCTGCTTCTATCTTCCTGGAAATAAGAGAAGATACTTATGGTCTGCCTTGGAATTCTCTACTATGTTGAAAGTCTGACAACCTAACAAAGATGAATTATTTTTCACCTATTATTTAAATAGCCATTTATGATATTTTTATACTCAGCTTCACTCAGTAAAACCCAGTTCAGTGAGCTTCACCCATTGTAATAATGGATTATTCTTTTCAGTGTTGAACGCCGCTTATTAGTTCAACCAAGGATGAATCTGACTGAAATTTCTATTGATTTCAGGGAGATAGGAATTTAGCACGAGATGTAAAAAGTAGTAAGACCAAGATGCCAAGAGCAGTGCATACCCCACTTCTAATCTTGCAGAATTTTGGGTTATTCAAAGTCCCGACCCACCAATTACTGCCTGAGCCTATTTATAACCTAAACTCCTGTCATCAAATTCCTCTGTTCCTTCAAGTTTTAGGTACACAGAAATGACATGATCCAAGATATGAAGCTCAAGGACTTCACGACTTCACATACCTGACCTGAACAACACATCACACTGATATCTATATTAATGGACTATATATATATTAATCTTGGGGAGTGTTGGTTTACACTGTCACAAGTATATCACAAAACATGAAACTCAGGGGAAGGGGCTTTAAATCATCTTTGAATCCCCAGGGCCTTAGGCTGCTCGATACAAAGGTTGATACAGGCAGTCACTGAGCACTGTCTTCTAAGCTACTGTGGCTCCATCAGCATCTCTCTCCCATCCTTAACCTACTCTCTATGCTACTTTTCACCTTCCCTGTGATGTCTTCCATGGCACTGAGCAGCAGAACTAAGCACAAGGAGATTGCCTGTCCCCTGCCCACACAGATGGAAGAAATTAGGGTTTTTTTGAAGAAATGCCTTATTCTTCAGTGTAAAGACACAGGTACAGATCCCTCTCACAAATATGCCCCTTCTTTAGTAAAGTCTTCTTGTGAAGACATGCACTTGAAAATGTCCAAATTAATCCTAACATCTTCTGAAAGGATAGCTCTGAGTTTTTTTCCTATCTGAGACCATTTTTCACTTCCAAATGTCCTTCATGTATATTGAAAAACAAGTGCAGAAATTAAGCATTCATTTTTATCCATAAAGAGCTTGCTTTTCAATCTCTTAGAATTTCAGAAAAAAAAAATCCTTTTATTTAAACAGTTTTTAAACAATGATTTTTGATTGTTTCAGTTGGAGTTTCCAGCAAGCCAAGAAAAAGCCAACGCAAGATTTATTCCTGGTCACCTTTCCTCTGCTAGGCAGCATGATGAGGAAACTTCCATAGTAATATAATGAGAGATAAGAAAACAGGGAGCAAGACTGAGAATTAAAAAGAATGAGGACAGAAGATGGAGAAGGGAAGGAATAGTTAAATGGCAAAGGCAAGAAATAGTTAAATGGAGCATGAGACTTCTTTCCTAGACTTTGGCCTCATGCTGATCTGATAGGATACATCCTAGGCATCCCTCCATATGGAGGACAATGACATTAGCTAGGAGCCCAGAGCCTAAAAACAAATCTTAGTATAAAGCCCCCAGCAAGAATTATGACTGACAGTACATCATTTCTAAACAAATTTCAGACCTGGATAGTGGAGGGATCTTCAATTTTTCAAGGCAAAATTCCTTGGAAAACAGGTATTGCTGGGGGCAGAGGGGAGGCGGAGAAGCTGAAGGGAAATAATTCAACCAAATCCAACTTTCTGTCAAAAGAAAACTTCATTGGAAAATATTCAATCAATCTTATTTAGGGCAGACTCTTAAACTTGAGATCATGCACGTTTTTAAAATCTTTGCACACCCATCTCACTGTCTAACATAAATCTTAAAGCTCAGCTGAACCTGAATTCTTGTAAATTACAACAATGTTCTAAAAGTAGGGAGGGAGTTTATTAAAATGGAAATAAGAGGTGGGGTTTAATATGAAAGGAGAGAGAGTCTGTGTATGGGTTATGTCAGTTATACTGGACAATGTCAAGTATACCGAGAGCCTGTATATGTGCCTTTATTTGAATATGATCACAGAATAAAATTATCATTTAATAAATTAAAGTAAATACAATACTATTTTACTTTTCCATACCTCTTTAGGCTGAAATCGTGTCTAGCAATTCAATGGCTAGTATTTCATTTCACTCCTGGTACTTATTTACTAAGCCTTGTTTATTTGAATAGAAATTTCCTGATCCAATACTTTTTGAAGAGAATTAAGCAGCCAGCAGTTCCTCTTATACTCTTCAGTTTTAGATGAAAGGTCATGGATTGATAATTTAGCACAGATTATATTCTGGGGAAGAAATCTATTTCACAGCTATCTTGATAACCTTGCAATTGACACCCCAAAAGGCCAAAGTCTCTTCTCACCACAGGTAAGAGATGCAAGCTACAGAAGTACCAGCATGGACTTACAGCCTCACAGGCGTGGGCATCTCTGCTTTGAAGCATATTTTTTGTGCCCGTATTTTAAGTGGGCTTTGCTACCACAGGACACAGGGAGTTTTTGTGACTGAAAATTGACTCAATCATCTAAGGCAGAGGTGAATTGGTACTCATCCCACTTTCTCCATAATCCATTTCTTCAAAATCATGAAATAGCATAGAAATGCCAAATGTTAAATTCTGTATCTGCCTCCTCCTCCCTATTGCCTGTACCGTTATATCTAGGCCAGATAGATATAGATATTTCCAAATGTTGTAATCCGAATGCTAAAATCATAGAATCATAGAATCATTATGATTGGAAAAGTCTTTCAAGACCATCAGTCCAACCATAAGCCCCTCACCACTGTGCCTGCTGAACCATGTCCCTCAGCGCCTCATCTACATCTTTCAAAATATTATGTTTCATTTAGAACCGGAGAAATTGGGCATCATCCACTTGACTTTTCCTTGTAGTTTGAGCGGAGACATTTTGAAGTGTCAAAGGTTACGGGACAGGTAGCAAAGAGCATTTCACAGCCTGGTCTCTTAGCTCCACGGCAGGGATATTTTGCTAAGCATTTTATCACAGCCCTACAACAGGTGCAATTCATGGCTTTCTGTCAAGGCATTTCATCTAGTGCAAAGCATATTATCTTGGCAATAGGCAAAACTCTTTCTAGGGAATATTTTATAGCATACACCTGAAAAGACATCAGGAGAGTAAACACCTATTAGGGAAAAGGCTAAGAACACTGTTAACCCCTAAGGTTCCAAGTAATCATTGCCAAAGTCTATTTATTCTACTGTGGAATTTGTATACAACCACAGGGGATATAAAATGGAATTGAAATCCCAGAAAGAGTTTGACTATGACTCAAAGATAACAAGGCAGAGCTACTTTGTGCATTCTGGCTGAGGTCCCTATGTCCCATGAATCCCACAACATAACAGAATTCCAATGTATGACACTACTGAATGTCTTGCTAGATTTCTCTTTACATTTTTTTAAATTAACCCACAGTTAGCTCTCTCTGCTGAACCTACTCACAGAGCAATGACAAATCATCAGATATAAGACCTGTCTGAAGAGAAGCCACGTGCAGCCTGTAGCCAACTGATGATCCACTGTAAATCTCCAGTCACTCCACAGTAAATCTCCAGCGTTGATGGGCACAGGTCGGAGTCCTGGTGCTCAGCTAGGCTGGGATATTGGTAGGGTGCAGAGACATGAGCTTTATGGAGCTCTCTGGTCCCTTGTCACAGCAAGGTCAGCTCGGTGTCATTTCCCCATCGTGTTTACCAGAGGCTGTAGGAGAAGGAAAGACGGGTTATTTAGTGTTGTGCCGGCATCACTGCACATCTTTCCCATCACAGCCAGCGGGTATTTATCAGCAGCTCTGGAGAGTGCCTGCCTATAAACCAGCACAGGACTGCAAACAAGCGGGAGCGCGTTTGCACACACTCAAAATAGGGACGCTCTTCAATTGCTCTGATTTTTTTTTACATCATTGCACTATTCATTCTAAGCATCTGCTTCTTAATAGCTAGTGTGGATTCAGAAGTCTTCATGTCTTCAGCACATATAACAGTGCTCATGTCTACGTTTTTTCAAATTATCCTTTACTTTATCAAGGTAGAATAAATTGAGTTTTTAGGATAATTTGAAAATCCCATGAAGCAAAAATCCCATGAAAATACAATTCCTAACCATGGAAACATATTTCTCAAATACAAAAAAAAAGATTGTATGCTATATCATAAGAATATATATGGAAACTTCAATGAAATATTACTTGCAAATCTTATATTGTGTACAAACTTATGCAATATTATAAAATATTAAACATCACAGGGTAAATCTGAATAAAATTTTTTCTTCAAAAATCACTACATTTCATCTGTCTATGAAATGTCCCTGTGTAAAATTTTATTACATTTTCTTGAAAATACATTGGACTGCTGAGATGAATTTCCTTAATTATTCAGTCCATGAAGGTTCTTTCATTTTCAAAAAAAAAAAAAATTTATTTCTAGTTGCTGTTTCTGCACAGAACCAATAACACCAACACAAGTTAACTCAGTCTCCTTGAGAAAAATGAATTTCTCCTGTAGACATGCTGAACCACAAATACATCTCTAAGATCATTAACTATAAGAGAGACCTAGTAGCAACTCATCTGATATGGAGAAAGGCAGATGAGTCCTACAGCTTGTGGGTTGTGAAGTGCGAACTAATGATGTCATTAGTAACAGCTGAGAACCACTGTTAGCAGAATCAGCTGTTTAGAAACTGGTGTGCTTAAAAAGTTGGTTTACAAGCTGCCCTATAGCTTTTTGGGAAAGGGGAATGAGGAGTAGGGGGTGGGAAGTAAGAGGTTTTTATAGTGCTTCAGCTGCCTTTGATCCTGTGGTTTAGGGTGTGTTTGCTAAAGAAATCAATTTCTTTTGATTTAAAACCAAAAGCTGGGTTAAACTCATGCCTGATGTAACTCTTATGGAGTTGTACTAGTGATTAATATTTTAGGGCAATGGCACAAGTGTTTTTAGGTGCTGTACTTTCTTTCAAGCACCTTTGAATGCATAAATGAAATTCAAGGGTACCATAAACTAAACAATATTAGGAGTTGTAAATGCAGTCCGTGAAAACAGTATAAGAATCCAGCAACACACACACAAAAAAAAAAAGGTGTTTTAGTCAGGAACCAGTCTTATAGAGTTCAGGATAGAAAGATGTCACCATCACTGAGAAGGTCTTTTTCATAAGGATAACAGGAAAAAAATTAGAAAAGGTACACTGTTGATGGGATGCCATTTTTATGACCCTGGAAAACATCCAGAATCTAAGCTGAGGAATATATTGAATTTTGTTTTCTATATAGATGAATCCTGTGAAGTGTAACCTATACCCCTGCTGCTTTGCAAATAATGGATTTCTGAGGGGACCCTTTGGAAACAGCCCAAGATTATTTGCTGGACTCAAACAGATTTCAGGTTTGAAAGGTGTCTATAAA
The DNA here is from genome assembly GCA_013398735.1 of Nothocercus julius. NCBI lineage: Eukaryota > Metazoa > Chordata > Aves > Tinamiformes > Tinamidae > Nothocercus > Nothocercus julius. Next base: position 2,088,457 of record VZSV01000145.1, read on the forward strand.
AACATGGAAGAGGCACTTCTAAACTCAATACATTTCTGATATTGAGGAAATACCTTTTAAATGGTTCAACTTTCCTCAAGTGCTAATCTCTTACTCCTCCAATACTAATCTTTTACTCAGAGAAATATAACTTAGAGACTATTGCTATTTTTACAAATCACTTTATATATTTACCTGAGCTTTAATAGATGAATCTGCTACAGGTTGTGAGAAATATTGCAACAGTCGGATACTGTAAAGCCCAATCACATCTCCTCTTATCTCTTTGCTGTATCAAATTAGACAACTGAAAATATTCCTCATTCCAGGACTATTAAAAATGTGATGTTTGGTGTTTTAACGGTATAACTTTTTAGAAATGCAATATTGTAAAATACATATAATTAAAACCAGCAGTATTCTTCTGGTAGAGAAAGAGGTCTGGGTAGAATTCTTTAGAAAAATCAATCTGCATTCGCTAGCAATTCCAAATAATTTTTTCAATCTAGCAACTTTTTCAAGTAATAAATCATCATTACTTTATATTACTTTACATAGAGAGATAACTTATACTCTGGCTGATCGACAACTTTCTTATTCAGCCTTTGACATCAATTATCTATTATCTATTCTTCTGTAAATATCTACTGTCTAAATCTCATGCAAAAGAATTATACCTTTACAGAGAAAAAAAGTGCCTTTACTAACAACAGAACTATCCACCATTTGAATGACTACATTTATTCAGTGTTCAATAGGACTGGGCAAACAATTTAATCAGCACAAAGCCACCCCAAATTTGTTGGAGTTAATGAGTTTTTTTAAGTCAAAACTTGAATATCTTTACGATTCCTTTAGGGAGCTGAGTCACTGGGCAGGAACATCTCCTCCCAGGCTGCTTTAGAGACTTGAGCAAGGGAAAAAAATCACAGGGAATATGTTCTTGAGCCTTGCAATTGCTTACCTGCTGTAATGACCCCCTGGGAACATGGACAGATGGATAAGCAGGTGGGAGGCTACTCTAATTTCAGCTTGTGTGGTGTTATGTTTGCAAAAAAGTGATGTACTTAGTCATAGATTTAGCCCAAACTCTGAAACCTTTCAGAAAAGAAAAGCCCAAAAGTGTTCAGGCCCTCATCAAGTCTGATTGGGTCAAGCAAGGAGTAGATGAGACACTTCAGTAACAGATATCCTATACGTCAGTCAGCCCAAATACACCCCCGACACGGTGGGAAGTCTCTGAGCTTCACCAGGTTAGGCCACCTCTCAAATCCTCTCCACTTGCCAATCTTCTTGGAAGGTTAATGACAAATAAAGGGCTCGAAGAGACCAGAGATTCAGTCTTTTATTTGCTCTGTTCATCCACAGACTATTAGAAGAGGCAACAGGAGAGTGCAGGGTGACTTGCCGTATGTTGGGGTTGCAACTTCTTGTACACAGGGCTTGCTTTCTAGAGATGGGTGCTGTTTCATAAAATAATAAAAGAAAAGGCCATGCATTCAGACAGTAATTACGGGAGGAACTGAATTGACACTACCTGAGCAGTTCAGCTCTATTGAGCATATAACATGAATTTAAAGAGAGAAACTCATTGCATCTCTTCCAAACTTAAAGAGCTTTCCACCACTTGGAACATCAATAACATCACACAGTGAAAGGGACCGCACAAATTTAAGGTGGAGCTGAGGTCTGTTACCAACTCCAATTTTCTAACTTTTTTTCCCCTGAAATATAAAAGATTTTTCTTTAAAAAAAAAAAAAAAAGGCTTTTTTGCTTGAAGAAGTAGAAATAATATTGATGTCTCTATTCTACATTTTTTGAATATACATAGACCTGTCCGAAGTGTTTCAGATGCCCAACATCTGGTTTACTTTTGTCAGAAAAGCTAAAAAGTTTCAGCAAATTCTCAGTTAAAGCAGCTACTCATGAGTTTTTCTTCAAGCTGACACCGGTTCAGGTCGGAGTGTCCCAGCTTTGTCATTATGTGTTTTAAAGCATAATTTAATCAGAACTTTCTCTAGTGTCATTGTTTTCACCTTATTTTACAGCATTGTTATTTGAACACGGTGACATGCTTCCATAAATCTACAAGCACAGAAACTGGCAACTTGGATTTTGGACCAATGTCTTGCAAATAATAAGGGAAAGAGTAAAAGGAGTCGTAAGTCCGGGCCTACCCTACGGCAAACGATGAACTAAGACACCTTAGGAATTCTTGGCAGCCATTTAAAGAAATACACATTATTTAGATGGGTAACAGGACAGATATATTGAACGTATTTTGTTTCTCGACAGGAGTGTCCGAAAGGGTATCCAGGAGCCTGGGAGCCCCATTCTGTGCTCCAGTGATGATGTTCTTCACACAGCTAAGAAAGAAGCTGGTTTTCCATTCCAAAGGACCAAAGGAGAAGGAACACAAAGTTACCAAGATGGAAAATGCCAAGAACAAGTTCTTTTAGATGACATGGCACTTGCTGTGTATCTTGGCTGCAACAGCTGGCAGCCACTAAACACCACACTCTGCATCTTCTGGCCTTGCATTCCACTGCAGATTTTCTTCTGACCCCTGTCTTGAGCACCTTTCTGAGACAGCCACCATGACAAGTTAGGGTCAGGATCTTATTTTGTCTGTCTGTTCAGCAAGTTGACAAAATATTTGCATTTCTGAAGTTGCCAGTTAAGACGGTGTTCATGTTTAAAAAGGCCTACTGGGAAGCTTTTCTTTATATTATGGATATGCCTCTGGTATTAGCTGGCATTTCACAAGGTTGCAACCGTCTTTCACAGGATTCTGATTTATTGCTGGCCTTCCTCATATTCAAAGCATGTATTAACCAACATCTTAAACAGGTCTCTTCTCCATGTATTAAGTATAGAAAGATAGGCTACAAAGATTCCTAGAGGAAAAGATAAATATAAAAAAACCTTTCCTCTTTTGTCTGCAGCAGCTGTCATTCTAGTGGCCTGCTCTTCACTGTGTCCTTCAGTCCATCTCCTAATGAATAAAAATATTAATAAATAATAGCTAAATTTACTTTAGTCTTCTATCAGTAAGTCCCTTCTCAGTACTTACCAGGATCTTGGAAAGGCCCTCCCTCCCCACCAGCCTTTGCAATATCTCAACTTTGAGATACCATCAGCCAGTAGCAGTTGTGGGAGTAGCCAGGTCCATGTGCTGGTTCCTGGGTCTTCCATAGGTGCTTAGACCCCAGTTTCGTGCTTGAGGTCCCACATTCTGCAATGCTCTGGAGAATCTGCAGAATACACTGCTAACTTGTGCAACAGTTTCAGGGAATTTTAATGGAGATTTTTACTAAATCAAATGCAGAATATTTACTCCTAAAACAGTTTAGTACTCTCTGTACTGTCTCATTTGATACTGCATTGAGTTTAGTATACACCATCTGTGCATTTTCAGTCTCCAACATATTACAGTTTTTTTTTCCTTAGACATCCATGCTGAAAATGGCCATAATAGCCGATACTGACCTCGTTTCTATTCTAAATTATATTCTGCTATATTCTAAATTAGAAGCTGAGCTTCTGGGATAAAACTCCGAAGCAAGGGGGTGCATTTCATTGCAAACGCTACATTTGCAGAATGCAGACACAAAACTTACGTACCTCTCTATCATATCTTCGCGATTTGTTTTTAAATACTCCTCGTTACAAGAAATCCAAGAGACCATCCTTGAGACTGAACTCTGCCTTGTTTTCATAACAGCAGTCAGATCCTGAGAAAAATAGCTGGAATATAAAAAAAAAAAAAAAAAAAAGTCTCTAATACTTAGTCTTAGCAGCTGATAATGTAAAATAGGGTGGCATTTGGAAGCATAGGATGATGCCAGTCCCTAGGGAGAGAAAGGTGTTAACTTCTAATAGCTTTTCAGTAATAGCCAAGCATCTGCAGTCCCCCATAAAAAAGGGTTTTTAAAAATTAATAGAGCTGAATGTGCTTCACACTGAGGAGAATGCCAGATTAATAAGCGCATTAAGGACCGCTTTGGATTGGAAATAATTATGGAAGATGACAAGGAGCAGAGGTGGCATTGGTGGTGCTTTCAGGAATGCATTTTAAAAAGCAGTTTAAAGAGCCTTCAGATGTTGGTATTATCCTGCGTGACCAAATTAAGAGCAAATGAGAAAAGTTTATCTGGCATTTTGGAGTATTGAAAGGGCTTAGCGTTATAAATTATACAGTATGAGGATAGGCAGTGGTGAGTAAATTCATGTTAAACATTATTGGCAGTTTAAATAGCAACTGCTTTATAAAGCCCTAAATATTTTAATTTGGAATAAAAGTATATTCTCTCCCCCTTCCAGAAAGCATGTTTGACTTATTTATTTGCCCAATTATTAGACATTTTCTCAGTGAGGAATTAGTATGTATTTGTTCCTCATAGGTTGTTATAAATGTAGAATAATAGAGGTGGTCTATAGGGTTAAAGTTGACTTCAACTTTACTGATGAAAAAGTTGAAGCTGCAGTGATATCTTAATCTTTAGCTGCAGGTTAGGCCATACCTATTCCTATCAAGACTATTTCCAAATGGGTCCAGAGTTTATCAATATTTAATCTTCTTGTTTTAGCTCCTTTTTTACTACCTGCTCTTTCAGGCTTTACAGCATAAATATCTTCATACCATATTATTAATGTAAACCAAATCAAGCTTTTTTTCTTGATTATATTAATGCAAATCAAACGGAATTTGGTTACTTGATGATATAAATACAAACCCAAGCTTCCAAGTTTTACTGCCTATATAATTCTCTGGCACAGCAGGGACTTCGTACATACATTAGTTGTTGCAATCCTATCTGATGAGCAGTTAATACAAACACTGATGCAGACAAGTCACGCCAGGCAGGCCACAGTCCTTCCACAGCAAATAAAACAACAAAGTGCTATTTCATCTCTGCTTAATGATTCATGTTTCCATAATTACCAAAATACTAATGAGAAATTTTAAAAATAAGCTTCTACACAAAGACAAAAGTCTGTACAGTCTTTCAAATTTTGTATTATTGGCTTAAATATCTATTGCTTTTTTCTTTGACCTCATGACCTGTTTGCAAGAAGTTACTAAAGAAGAATGTCATTAAGATCCAGTTTTCTAATAATAACTTTCAGAAAAGTCAAAAATAATATTGAAATATCCTCTAGGTGAGTGATACTTGCAAAGAAGCAAACCCCACAATTATAGCAGCATCTCCCATTAAGCACTTCTAAGTACTGTATATGCAACATGCTGGAGACTCATTATTTCAAATCCAACTTCTCAAAGATTTATTTTTCTTTTGAAACAATTTCTGACAGCTTTTGATCTTCTAAACTGAAAAAAATCAAAGAAATCTGTTTCTCTGGCATATTAATAGCAAAGGAATTTCTGGATGCTGCAAAGTAGGAACTGAATATAATAGCATCTCAGTTTTATTCATCTTCAAAGAAAACCAAATATATTTTTGAGACTAAAAAAAATAGGATACCCTACAGATTTTGAAGGGATGGGATAAACCTCTTTTCACAAGAAAAGATGACAAGAAATTCATCTTGAAGGACCTTCACTATGCCTCTGTCCATTTAATACATTTACAAGCCAGCTGCCATGAGTTAATCTAGCTTTTACATCAGAAGTAAAATTATTTTATAATTTGGGGCTCATATACTTAAGGGATTTTTTTTCCTTCTCTAAATTCTTTAGATAGTTTAGATCAACCTGCCAAAAGACATGGCATTGGAGTATATACACTTTTGACTATAATTTATGCAATGGGTTCAAATCTTTTTATAAAAGTAATATATGAGAATCTTAAAATCTTTAATTCATGGCTATATCACTCCAAATTTTTGGAGATTGAAAAATGAAGTAACTAATAAGAAGCACAAGTGAATTATCAGAGTGCGTGTTGTATGTGCACACATATGTCTATATTAACACAGTAAAACTAATATATATTTAAACCCTTACATAAGAAAGAGTTTATAAGCCACATTATACAAAGATTCATAAATTTTGGTAATCTTAGAGAGTTTTTCTTGTACAGCTGACTGGTCAAAATATTATCTTTCACTAATACCATTCTGCCAGCTGAATAGGTCCAAAACATTCATCATATACAATCATGAGCTTAGCTATGGCTGCCATAGAAAGTTGCAATCCTGTAAGTATTGTGTTACTTACAGTGCCTGAGCTTGTCAAGAGGAGGTCGATGTAAGAGATATCTCAGAGAAGGGGCTGGCCGTTAAAAATTGGTAGGATATGGTGTTTTCCAGAGATAAATTATACAAGAAAGAGAATGGAGACTTAGAGAGTGAAGGGAAGTTAGACACTGCAAAGAAACTACAAATAAGACAGAGAAACTCGTGGTATGGAAACTGCTAGATTACACAGCCTCAGTAATGAAAATCATAACGTGCACATGTGATTACCATCCAAAAAAGAACAAAAATAAGGAGTTAAGCACATTAATGGACATAAAGTGTAAATCAGCAATGACTCTGGTAGCCCTGGGTCTTTTATGCATATTAGCCAATTGAATGTCTTATGGTTTCTAGACGCAATTAATGGATACCATAAAATATCCCTTTGCAAAACACCTTTTATTTACCTGTATAAAGAAAAAGTTGATGGTCTTGATTTTATCTTAAAAAAACAGCAAGAAACAAACCTTGATAGAAATGCTTATCTGGCATAAATTGTCATCATTTAGTTATCTATGGCAAATTATATTAGATGAAATTCAAAGGATTCCAAAGATGGTATATAATATTTCAAATGGCAATAGTCTCTCCATGATTAGGTTTGAAGTCTTAATGGAGGTTATCATAATAAAATGATGATGTTTGAAAGGATATATTTTAAGTAGAAATAAAGGAAAATCGACATCTTAAAAATCATTTTGACTCTGCAAAAAAACTCTTTGACTCTGCAAGAAGTGGATTCCAAATTCATAAAAACTAGTATCAGCTATGCTTTAACTCATCTTCTCTTTCCCTAAAAAGTCTCTTTCCAAATATCAGTTTTACAGAAAAAATAAAAAGCAGTATTTTCAGGCAACTTCCCATACTTCATTCTAACCATTAAAACATTAATTTCTAAATGGTGTTCTCTCATTCATTTGAAAGTTTTCATTATAGAAGGAAATATTACTCCTATAAACTATGAAGCATTTATATATGGGGTGTTGGAGGAACACTGATGCTTTAATTTCCAGAGATTCCAGGCTCTTGAATTAACTAAAATAAACTTTAACTAAATGTTAAAGAAGAAGTCTAAAAATTTACATTGAATATAAATTAGCAAGAATTAATGTGTCTCTAACTTTCCATGATCACCTAGAATAATTAAATGATAGAGGAGCTGAAATGTTAAGTCTTGACTTGGATGCAGATCTTGTGAAATATTCAGAGATTTTGGTTTAACACTTTTGTCAAGCAGCTACAGAAAACGGATCTGAAATTTCTTTGAGTGTAGAGCTACAATTTCTGTTCAAGGACTCTTAGGATTTGATATGGATTTAGGATTGGTCATTAAGATATGAATTCACTCTTTTTAGGACGGATAATAAGAACTGCTGACCAAATGAGTTCTTCAAAAGTTCACATAGTTCTCAAGCTGTAAAAAGCTTCCTAGAACTTGGCTTAGAAAAGATACAGAAAGTGAAATCTCATTGGATACCAAGAGTCTGAATACATTCTTTGAGAATTTTTTTTTTATGAGTCTTCAGCCACAAACTATTCACAAACTGATCTTTATTTACTAATTCATCTGAATTACTCTTTACTGCCACAAGTAATTAACTAGAATACTATGATTAGAATATGACAGAGATGATTCCCCAGCCTTACAAATCAACAAGGCTTTAATAATATAGTAACCATTTATGAAGTCCAGAAAGCAACTATGAGATGCCTGCTCTTCATAAAAGGTCAGGAAACTTGGAGATTTATGAACTATCATATCTCACTTTGCATCAGGAAAAAGTGATAACCTGCTTTGAAAGATCATCAGCTATAAAAATGAAATCTGATGGTGAACCAGCAAAAGTTTGCAAAACTGAAATTATGTCAACTTAATTTTATACAATTATTTGTAACTGTTAAAATAGAGCACATAGTCTTCTTGATTCTTCCTTGAACTTAATTTATTTGTAAATTTTTGAAGCAGGATTTTCTCTTCCTATATGCTTGTATAATATATACATCATGTAATGCTTATTCAGTTTGCAGCCATAATCATAACATTAACAGGAATAAAATTTTTCCAAACTTCTTTAATAGTGTTTTATAAAAGTATCAGCAAAAGTTGGCCCCAGTCTCAAAGTTTATATCCCAAACAGAAATAAATATCTCAAAATTTCTAATGTGTATGAATATGAGGTGTAGATTAAAGTCCATTCTCAACATAAGTGGAAATAAGCCAGGAGGCAGTAATACAGTTTTTGTTATATTTTATATAACTGGCCAAAAATTTGACTGTTGTAGTCCAGAACTATCAGTCAGAATTAGAGAGGTTAAAAATGAGTGTCCCAACCTTTGAAGTTACAACTGCCTTATACACTTGCTTCAAAAGGATCATAAACAGCAAGTTGTTCTTTGCATATAATACTTCAGATGAGAAAATGTGTTATAAAAAAACCTCTAGGATTTTAACTCTCCTTGAGGAAGCATATGTTCTTTTCATAAAATCATTGTTCATAGCTCTGAAAACCTCTATATCACTCAAAATACACTGCACTGAGATATAGAGTCTAATGTTTTCTATTTAAGAATTATATAGAAAGAACTAGACAGAAAGAGGGAGAAAGAGAATTAACTTATGCCTGTGACTACTCAGTTTCTTCAGATTTGCAGCTGTACATCAGTAATACCTGTGTGTAAGATACGAAAACTTTTCATGTACTGAAAAAAATTAAAATTAGAATGCAATATCTACAGGACTGGAAGTTTTGTCTTAATCCTCCACATAAGTACTAAGTGTACTTATGTTTTTTATACAGGTATGAAATAGTAATAATCATATTTTTAATGATATCAAATAAAATCAGTAGTTTTTCTCCCTTTTTTGTTCAACAAAATAGTTTCCACAAGGAATGCACATAATTGCCTGAAGGGAGAAATAGAATAGTCTGAGAATCATGTTTGTTTCCTTTAGTTTTCAACTGTTGTCTGACTACAGTAAAATTGACAAACTCCGCTTGAAGGACCCCGCAATGGAAAATTATCTGGTTTCAATACAGTTCTTTTAAAATTTATGGAATTACTGTGTAGTAAATAGTTTCCACTTAAAAAGTCTCTTACAGGATCTTGCTAACATCAACTGAAGTGAGATTGTTCCTGGCAAAATTAAACCTCTCCCACCTTTGGGCCAACATTCCTGTCCAAATCAGATACACCAGTGTGTTAAATGAATGCAAATGTTCTTTGACAGACAGATTAAAATAAGGAGAACTCTTTGTTCTATCTGTTGGGGTGAGACAACATTACATGCTGGGCAAGATCCAACATCTGTATAGGGATAGGAGCGTAGTTCTGACAGCAACACAGAAAACGAAGAGCAGTTGTGTGTGCATGCTTGTGTGTGTGTGGACCGGGAAGGTGCCGAAGAAGCCTCTAACAAGGGAAGACGCCAGACATGATCACAACTTGTGCTGAATTTAAGTGCCTCACATCCTGAGTCTCTGTAACACTTGTGACCCAGCAATCAAATCCCCAAACTTCTCTCAGCCCAAAAGCCTAGAAGCGGTTTAATGCTGTGTGAGAGCAGTAGGAGCAGCAGCCGCCCAGCATGCACATGAGTACTCCTGTTCTAACCCCCTGGGAAAATCTCCATAGCTGGTCTCCACCAGCTCAGTGTTAAGGAAGGGGCTGTCAGGAAATTATAGGGGTGAAAGGAATATGGCCTATGTATGGGAGCATAAAACGGAGTGCTGGGGAGATGGGCCAAAGCAGACACTTTTCCTTTATTCATATCAGCTCCTCCAGCCTTGCGGAACAAGAAAGACTCACAAGGTAAACCAAAGAGATCTGCATAAAGCCACAGTGATTCTACATGAATAGCAAGGATCTGCATTCCATGTCTTTCCACCTGTGGTCCCTCCAAGTTCAAGGAACTACTGCTGAGGAGTTTGAGAAAGGTGACTAAGAAATAGAATGGAAAAATCATGTGATGACACTGTATCAGAGGATCCAAAAAGCTTTGTATCTAATGAAAGTCTGTGATAATGGTGAGCTTCAGAGCTGATGCTTAGAAGCCTTTTCCTGCAAGTTTCCAAATGTTTTAAAAACTCAACCCAAGTTCTCAACAGGGTCAAGATAACCAAGTAGGAACCAAGTACAGCAAGGTCAAATTTGAAGTGTAGCACCTTCCCTCTTCTGTGATTGTTCTTTCAATTCCAGGCTCAGAAAGAGAATATGGTGCCTCTGGGTGCACTTGCTTGCTTAAATTTTATGAATTATGACTATCTGCACTTTTTTTAGGCTGGCATCAATGTGATGTGGTGAAGAACAGGATATTCCCTCTGCATTTATGTTGTATTGGACTTTGAATAATATTATTTTGCAATACTAGTATTGATTTTCACACCAGTCACACCATTTCAAACTGACTGGCATTTCTGAAAGTGAACCTGTAGGAAATCTGGAAAGGAAACATGGTAGATCTAACCCAAGCTGAGATGAAACTCAGTCACATTAAATTGTTGACATTGTGTCTCATGTTACAAAGTCTTCCTGTAATCCGAAATTCATCTTCATACTAGCTTGAATCAGAGCAATTCATTTCAAGAAGAAAATAACTTTAGATGAGTGGATTAATAATGAAAAATTCAGTCATTGATGCAAATATTGTAGTGTTAAAGGCATTCACATAGGAGTTATAGAATTGCTAATGTCAGAAATCCTTGTTTCGTCACAGAAGTCTTGCTGGAAGGAAAAAGCATATTTTCGGCAAAACTGAATGAAAAATCAGAAAAGAAACTTGATTTAATACCCCCCTCCGATAAAACCATTCTCACTGGATTCAGAAAATTGATCAAGATGTCAAAAATAAGCTTGTTCTCTGAAGTGAGATAAGTCTACTGCCGTTGCTGTTGTCACCAATTTGCTTGTTTATGTGCTAAGAGTTTGAAAGCAAGGTGCTAGAAGATGTTTTGTTTGTTACTGCTTATTAAGCTGCTGCTGGTTGGAATATATATCTTTGTACTTGAAGTTACAAGCAAATTACATGAAGTGTGTCAAATACAGCAAGATTTACACAGATGGTACACATTTAGGCACAGGAAGCCACTATCTTGATAGGACACTTCTCCAAAGTAGATCACAATGACCACAGGGAACAATGTATTAGTCACTTGGAAGATCTGGCAACTAACATGAAAAGCGTCCTGATTCATTTTATCAGAACTTTTCCAGTAGAGTAACATCTATTTTTGGATCCGCGTAATGAAATGGTTGGCAAACATATCAGTAATTGCTGTCATGAGCAGGTACTTGCTTAGTGCTTTGAACTCCAAAATCTTCTTTCAGTGTGATCTGTTTGAACTGGCACAACATTTTGAAATCTAAGCATGGCTTTGTTGGATTGTTTCTTGTCTGGTGTATTTTCAGGACTAAATAATTTCAGCTTCTTTTTCCAAGTAAAGAGCATGGTGGTTTTGAATATGTATGCCAAAACTGAGATCTCATCAAGAAATTTCGGTTTTGAATGTAAGTAAGAGGTGCTCTTCTTCATTTTTTAGTTCATAGTAAGATATCAAGTGAAATACAGGAAGCCTTCATAGTGTTCAAATGTAATTTTCTCTAATACTTCATTGAAGTAAGCAAAGAAAGTGATTAGATAAGAAACATCAGAAAAGCACAGATCTGTTCAACCTAGCCGATACAGAGAAACAACCAACTACTTGAATTACCCTGTAATGGTGACCTGAGGCTGCAAAACAAGCAAGACCCTCTTTCTTGATTACTATGAAAAAAAAAAAAAAAGAGAACCCTGACTTGTGGAGAATTCATTATATTCTTGATGTCACTCACAGCTGTGGAGTTTTATGAAGTTAGTTTTCATCTTAGATTTAACAGGAATATGCTGACATTAGAAATTACATGTTAAAAGAGATCTCTGTTTTAAAACACCATCAATTCTTTCTACCAAGCCTTCACTTTAATTCTGCCAAAAAGAAATCTCGGCCCTTGCAAACTATAAGTACATGGAAGTGTATCAGTTTCTCTTGTGTTTTAAAAAGCAGTTTAACTATTTCTAGTTAAAATAGTTCTGAGGTCATTACAAAACAAGCAATATTTCTCAGAGTTCCAAATGTGTAAGGAATAGCAAGCATAAAAGTTTCAAAAATATTTGTCTGATGTTGTCCTCCATATTCCTGGAGAAGATCCACTTATTTCAACTGTTTTGTTATAAGAGAGAGTTTTAATCTCCATAAATATTCACAAAGCTTCCATAGTAACACTGTTTTCTCTAGGTTGTAGAGAATAAAATACTCACTTTAGTATCGCCATCTGAGAAAATAGTCTTGTTTTTCTCATCTCTACATATTGTTGTATTTTATTACGGTTGAAAAGCACTGCAAACCTTCACATCTAAAATACCAAGTAAAGAGGTGCAGAAAGAACCAAGAGAATGGGAGAGTTGAAACAAAAGCTGGGTCTGGAGCAGAATCTCCAGATTTTATTCTCTTTCATTTGTTATTCCAATTTCTGCTATTTGCAAAGTCCGAAGCTCATTTAGACCAACAGAAAATATGAAGAAATACTTTCCAATGCTTTAATTAAAAACTTCTACCCTCTGTCACTTACACTGTCATTTAATTCCTGTTAACTGTAAATTTGAGACAAAGAAGAACATAGATTTTTTTTCTTCATATATGAAATCTTGATAAACCAGGTAAGGATGGAAATATTCTGTTGCTTGTTTTCAATGAACTATTAAGAAATAGTGTTATCCTGAAAACTGGATGGTCACGTTAGAGAGGTGAGCAGTTTTCATTTCGTGAGCCATGTATTTATTTTAATCTGCTCATTCGTTGAAAAAAATGAATGGGAATTTAAACATATACAGCAGTTTTACAAGGAGCAACTTTTTTTCTAGTTATGTATTCTTTACTTATTAATCAGTGCTACAATTTTCTGTGACATTTAACACAGACACAAGTTATTTTCATTCCAAAACTTAGCAGTTCACTGTATCGCTATACACATGGCACATGCATTCATTGCAAATGTAAATAAATGTAGGCGTCTGGGTTTTAACCACTGCTTTCAGAAAAAAAGTCTTTTTAATGTGGTATAACTTGCAATCACACTGAATGTCATCACAGCTTTTGAGAGTGGGCAAGTCTTCATGCAAACTTAATTTTTCACAGAAAAAAAATCCTGGCATTTGTGCAAAAATAATGAAGCCCATAAAAAAAAGGAAAGAGAGGAATGTAACTAATAATCCTATTTATGTTCTTATGCACTGCATTTCATTTACTAGAAGAAGCATGACTAAATTCTAATAAATAAATATACTAATTGGCCATTGGAAATGCAAATTTCAACTACAATCTTTAATGCACTATAATAAAACCCATTACAAGCACCAGCTTTGTAGATGCTTTGATTGTAAATAAGAGATTAGTTTTAAATTCAGATGTGCTGAACAGGTTGGCATAATTTCAGGTAGCAGTGGATTTAGGCTGCTTGCCAACCTGTGAGAAGAGCAGATTTATTAATACCTGCACTGTTTCTACTCTCATATATTCAGTCCGAGTATTTGATATTTGCTACATTAAATTATAGTGGGTGGCAGATATAGAGATGTTTTCTGTTCTTCAGTTTCTTACAGATCACTTTCCTTAGTTTTAGTAGATCCCATCAGGCCATATTGTCTTAGAGCTTTGCTTCGCTTTCCAGTTATGTACAAATAAGTACATTTGTATCTTATTGACCACAGAATAAGTTATAATGTCTCTAAAAATGAGAAGAATAATGTGGCTTTTCACTCACAAGGGTGCTGCAAATATGTGTCCTCACCATCCTTTATTTTCTCATTAATGAGAATGGTCTGCTTGCGGTATTGTCCATCCCAACACCCGTGAAATCAGTGAACAATAAATATTCTCCTTCAGCAAAACTGCAGATGGTCTCGACTATCCTAACTCCAGGCCAATTTATAATGGCCAGAAATCTACCCCTCACTTCACATTCACTCAGATTACCGCTGCAAAAGCCTACACATGCTACATCACTTGCATAGACAAAGATCTTGATCCCGCAGCATTCATGTCAGTAGATGTTTTGGTCCCAGAGCCCGTGGGAGAAAATTAAAAAATTTGCAGTAGTGGGTCACAGAGATGTGATTTATACTGATATTCCTCACCAGGAAATAAGACTTTTATCCTTCTATACTCTGTTTCTGTGGCTCCAAGCTCTTACCCAAGCCTTACAGAGAGAGGGGTATATTACATAGATGTTACAATAAACCATCTCTGCCTAAACACTGCACATTGCTGACAAGTTATCAGATAGTACTAATGCCCTTTGAGCTTTCCCAGACTCAGTCTACTATCTTCCTAAAATGAAGAATTCAGTTGACACTTTGCTAAACATAGTTGATGAGTTTTCCTGGCCCAGACTTTAAAATGTTTTAAAACAGCCTTTATCTGGGGTTGGAAATGGATAGTTTAGCTTTAGAACCCCAATCTCAAGTCTATTGAATCTTTCTGAAAGGAGCTAAGCCTTCCACTTTGCATTTACATATATGATAATTAAAGTCACTCAGCTCTTGAAAAACTTTCAATTCCTAGCACAGAACCTCTTTTTTTTTATTTTTTTTCAGGGAGGGGAGTTCATCTACATAAAGTTACAACTTCAAAATATGAGACACAATATGACTTATCCAAAATAAAGGATTATCAGTGTCACAAGGAATCTGAGCATTGACAGCCTAAGGACAATTGTATTTATTTTATTAGTTTACATCTAAGCTTTTAAAAGAAATGCAGCTGACTAAACCACTAGGTTATGCGCAGCTAATTAATGTGACTACCTGTGGTTACCACTGTTTTCCTTTTCAATCCCCTTACCTTAATCATTGTTTCATATACCCACTTGTTGCATCCTGTCTTAAATGAAATTCTAAATTCTTTGGTCCTGGCAGTGTTTCTTATTCTGCTTTAACACCGGAGTCTGAGCAAGACCTGAGGGATTTTTGTAGTAGGAATCATTAATACTGACATTGGGATGGTTTGGCCTGAAGGTGAAAAGCCAAAAAAAGGGGAAGCTGATTGAGTTTGTTTTTCTTAAAGAAAGGCCTGAGTGGCATCTCCAAGTGATTATTTAATATAATGATAGATCTTTTTAATATACCAGATAAGCCCAGAATCTGAGGTAAACAATTCTGACATGCGGTAAAAACAGTCTGGGGCAAGCAATCCCTTCTTGTCTTCAGAAGCAGACGGCCTGTGCTCTCCTTTATTGTGAAATTTCTCTCACATTCTTTGATGACTTAAGTTTCCTCAGCAATTTTCATGGCCAAGTCCCAGCAAAGGACCAAGTTCAGAGAGAAATCCCAAAGTCTGCACACTCTTTCTGTTTTGAAGTGACACTAGACCTTCCTGACCACTCTAGCTTAGGGACATGTATAAGAAACACCCTTTTTGAAACTACTGGAGAGTGTCAGGGTTGTTTCTTCATAGAAAAGTATAATAAGTTTTAACTGGTTTGGAATAAACTTTGATACTCAGAGGGGACAAGTTCCGGTTTTTCAGATTTTGGTCAGTAGTCTTATCATTGTCCACTGCAGACTAATCAGCATTACTGCATCTTTTACAAAACTGAATATTTTGTAAGACATATTTTGGTTAATAATCTAGATATCTCTGTGGGGCATTTTTTAGCTTGCAGCATTGTCTTCAGAAATTCAAATATTTTTATACAAATTTATCAATTACTTATTGTTAAAAAAGAAGTGCTTAACTGTAGTACAAGAAGTCTGGAGATCAAAACTGAATATTCATGAAACAGACCGAGCTGTACTCATTTCTGTTAAGCCTTGCATTCTTCCACTACTGCTGCATTTTGACTCTCAGCCCTTGAAGATGCTGAACTGTATTGTGAATACATTATCTTAATGATTGTTTTTAGCTAAAACAATAATCTATAATTTCCTGAATATACAAAAAATAATCCCACAGGATTTTAAATTTGATCTTTTATTTCCCATATCCTGTTGAATGCTCTACTGAAAATATTAATTTTTTACCTTTGCTACATCTCTTTCTCTTCATAATGACTTGCTGCTGCCAAAGAATAAAATGTGATTCAGCCCTCCAGTGCATGAAGAGGGCTCGCTGGTGCTGACTCAAGTGCATTCTCTGTCATTGCAACCCGCTATTTTTGCACAAATACTTTTGGGGGTAAAACAGATAGACTACATATTTGCAAGGCAATAAGATATAAATGATCATAAATTGCACTTTCCAGCCCTGTCCCAAGAGACACTTTCAAAGTTGTTTTATGAGAGACTAGGGAGATTTATTAATGAGGGAAGTAATTGTTACCTATTGGCACAGATTTTCTACTTCACGCTTCGGATTGTGGAACCATAAATGTCTTTGTTACAACCATGCGGCAAACAAAAGAGATGCTCACAGAATCAGAGATATGGATGCTAGGCTGTGCAATACATATTTTTTTTTAAAGACGGAAAAAAGAAAGTCACTCAGATAAATAGAAGATTTGGTATCAGAAGCTCTTAAAAAAATATAAACAATAAGTGGAGTAATTTTCCATAAAATTAACATGATGAAATCTACAATACATTGTTTATGTGCAGGCAGACACAAAATTACACTATATTTCTTCTTTTATTTACCGTGTTAAACAGAGGCACAATATCAGATCCTGATACTGCTGTGCAAATTCAGAATGTGCTCGCTTTTGTCTTCTTCTAAATGTTTAGTTCCTTAAATAGTTTTGTATGCTAATCTGGTATATTTATATACACACACACATGCAAATTCATAAAACCATACTATATAATTATAATTTATTTAAATGCAGACATATTGCACGAGGCCAGCAGCAGAAAAGAGACTCAAAACTTAAGTGGCCACCTGAAAGTTGACTCTTGCATGACTGTCATTTCTGTTCTTTGGGATTCCTGTAAATTTGGTACTGCCTCTCTTCCATCACTGGGCAAACTGGGGCTACAGGTATCACAGCCATGATTAAAATGGCTTGTACTATTCTATATTTTCCACTGCTCTTAGAGAGCAAGTAAAACTCAAACAGTATTAAATTTACCAAGCTTATGTAAGACTAGGTCAAGACTGGCTAATGGACAGGCATGCAACAAACATAAAAGATTTGGTCAGTGCTCTTTAATAATAAATGTGCTATCAGTGCATATAAATGCACTGAAATTGTGTATTAATAATATAATTTGATTTGGTGACATACAGTTGTGTAATTTTTTCTGCTGCTTTCCTGGGGCCCAGGTTAAGGATGTCACCAGGAAACTTCCCAGCCTGGTTAGACCCACAGACTATTTTCTGTTGATAGCCCTGCATGTGGGAGGAGAAGAAGCAGCAACGCGAAGCCCGAGGGCAATCAAAAGGGACTTTAGGGAGCTGGGGCAGACAATCAGGAACTCAGGCGCGCAGATGATATTCTCTTCCATTCTTCCCAGTGCTGGCAGCAATATAGAAAGAAATAGGAGGATATGGTCCATCAACACGTGGCTCCATGGCTGGTGTCATCGCCACAACTTTGGTTTCTTGAACAACAGGAAGCCTTTCCTGTTTCATCTTTCTCAAAGAGGGAAGAGAGCCCTGGGGCATGAGCTAGCAGGGCTTGTTGAGAGGGCTTTAAACTAGATTCAAGGGGGGAGGGAGTATCATGGGGAAGCAGGTTATGGGGTAGGCGATGGCCTGTCATGCCACTGGCAGCAGCCTAACTCCATAGCCTGTGAAGGGCGCCCTAAGCCTGAAGAGGCTAAATGGGAAAATAAGAGAACTTCTGAAGGCCGACGTAGTCAAGGTGCAGCTGTCCCAGCTAGAATGGGAGGCACAATGGGAGTCCAACTCAAACACCTCTATGTAAACACATGCAGCATGGGGAATAAACAAGGGGAACTGGAGATGCATGTCCAATGGCAGGGCCATGATCTCATTGCAATTACTGTGACTTGGTGGGACAGCTCTTATGTTCATGACTGGAATGTGGGCACGGATGGCTTTAGGCTTTTCAGAAAGGACAGGCCAGGAAGGCGAGGTGGTGGAGTTGATCTTTACGTGAGAGAGCAACTAGAATGTATGGAGCTCAACATAGGGGAGGATGAAGCGTGAATTGAGAGCCTGTGGGTGAGGATTAAAGGGCAGGCCAACAACGGCGACACGGTCATGGGAGTTTACTACAGACAGGTCATATATATGTGTTTACTTAAAAGCGACATCGTGTAAAGCTTGCTGTAACACACAGAACGGGCTCTCTGGTAAAGTTTTGGAGTCTTCAGGAGCATGCAGGGCTTCAGCGTGTTTGGCAACTCTTTAGGAGAATCCACCACCCAGACTATGAGACTTACCACTTGTGTGCTTTTGTAAAACCTATTAGACATATACCTGAAGCTTTAGTACCTAGTTGGTGTAAAATATAAGATCTCTTCATCTATTTTTGAATTCTTTTTTTACATTGCTTGTTTTGGTTTTATATCTCAACTACTTGTCTCAAACAGAAGTGGATCTTTTTTTTTACTTCTTCTTTACTTTCGATTTCTATTGAAAGGTATGAATTCCTGAATGGGAATTTAGCATGTTCTTCAGGAAAAACACTGGATGAGTCTTCATATGATTTGTATTAACCTCTCATTAAAAATGAGCATGATTTGGATCCTACTGCATAAGAGTGATAGAAAGTAAGTGATAGTCTCCAGAAACTGGATCTTTTTTTTTAATCTAACTGGAGAGATTCCATTATTATTTGTAATTTTCTGCCTGCTTCCCATATGTTAAGAATACTAAGGTGGCTGTAGCGACTAACAGGAAAAAAAAAAGCTGGAGCTGTATCAGTTTGAAGAGTTATAGTGAGTGATCCCCTCAGGGACTGTCTCAACCAAGACATACTAAAACATCAGAGATTCTAGCAGGAGAAGGGGTTAAGTTTTAGAGCTAGTCTGTTTGAATGAATTTTTCCATTAGTTTGCCGCACAGTCAGGAATACAGGGCTAGAAGATATGTTCTTGCCTATTGGACTCAACACTGGCATCACGGCCTAAAATCTACGATTTTCTCATACAGAAA
Organism: Nothocercus julius; assembly: GCA_013398735.1. Classification (NCBI taxonomy): domain Eukaryota; kingdom Metazoa; phylum Chordata; class Aves; order Tinamiformes; family Tinamidae; genus Nothocercus; species Nothocercus julius. The sequence goes on from VZSV01000145.1 coordinate 2,107,729, forward strand.
TCCAAAGTAAATAAGGATATTGGTCCCTGCTGGCCTTAAAATCTAAGAATATATGTCAGATATAGCCACTTCCAAATGAAGATCTTCTTCCATGTAATTTGCAGAGAGGTTGGAGCCATGGCAAGGCAGAGACAAGACTAGCATCAAATAAAGGCAAATATTCCTGAAATCTGCATGCTATTAGTTCTGCCCAGAAAAGGAGTCTGCAGGTCCAAGGTGGTGGTAGCGGGGAAAAACATCTGGCAGCTGGAAGGTAACCAGAAATAAGAAACACATGGGATGAGGGCAGCAGAGAGGTGGGAATGGGGTTGTTTCCAATACCCCAGATCTGAATGACTAACCCCTAATTTAGCAGAGGCCATTGAGCAGGTTTGCATGGTGTTTGTCAGTGCTCTTGTGTAGCATTACTGTTGCTTTGTTTAGTTTCTAAGGAGAATGGCAATCTGTTACCTCATTAAATATGTTTTGTGTAAGTGTGTAGAAATGTGTGCATATGTCTTCTCTTTAAGACGTGGTTTTCAGCCTCAGAAATAATTTTAAGATTCAGAAAGGATGGAAGAGCCAAGGAAATGTGAATTGTTTGTCTGCATTATCTGGGAACTACATGACTTGCTGTTTCCAAGGGAAAGCTCTATAATTTGCCTGCCGATCTGTATTTAAATTTGGGAAAGGGTCTGAAGGGGCACTTGACACCTCCACTGTAAAAACTCAGATAATACAGACTTCAGGAGTTTCAAAGTTCAAGGTATTTACATATTGATGTTTTCCAGCACTCTTGCAAGCAATCTAATGGTACAGGCTTTGCCACCAAACAACTATTTGGGTTGGGGAATTTTCAACTCTCATTTAAGCGAAAATTCCTAGATATCTGAATTTTAAAAGCCAAGTCCCCTGGATTTCCATTTGCATATTTTTGGCAGCAGTCCACCTCATTAATGCAGGAGAGAATCAGGCAATATTATAAGAAAAACACATATGACACTCAAGGGAATTAGAAATATATTGTTAATTTGATGGAGTGTTAATAGGCCTCCTAATGTCACCACTTTTTTTCTAGCAGTTGTCTGCAATGTTTATTTCTTGTTGGACCAACAAAATTACTTGTTCATATTATAGACATGAGCTCAGCAGTGATAGTGGTTCTTTAAGAAATGTGTTCTTAAGCAGGTTTTCAGCACTTAGTACTCCCCTTCATTTTAATCAAAGAAAAGTCTCTGAGTCAAAGGAGGGAGGAAATCAAACTCACAGACTTAAATCTCTCATGTAAAAATACATATTATTTTTGAACGATGCCTCCTGAGAAACTTTTCATTGACCTTTAAAGCAGAAAGGCAGCAATGGAACAGTTATCAGGTTTAGCTTTTGTGATCCGCAGCTGAAATCATTGCAGGCTAGTGGCTACGGGGAGATTAAATTCAGAATGTCCTGTAAGCTGAAAGAAATATGAATCTAAGTGGTGCTCTTTAAGAAACATTAAAGAGGGTGTATAAAAATGTAAAATTCCTCTCTGTTAAGTTTCTTGGTATTCCTTTGCTGTTCTTCATAGATCTATAAAGGACTACACCATTATTTTCGACCCTTTACTGCTAAGAGTCAGGAGGTTACAAGTTTTGCTCTAGTAATTACCTATCAGTCTAACAAAGTAACCTTAATTAGTGGGATTTTTTCATATTGTACGTAGGAATAGGGCATGGTGTGAACACATGTTATTATGATTTAACACCTTGTTCAGATCTCATGTGTATCCTTTGTCTTCCACTGTCACCACTGTAATTAGGCTGCAGAGGTGCAATATATTCAAATCTTTGTCAATATCTATCCAAAACTCTAAATGCATTTGTGATGGAAATGGAGGTTAATATGCAAAGAAAAGCTATGATGATCACTAAAGACAATCAAGCTCTGTTTAACTCATTACATGCACTCTTTACCCATCTGATCATTCTTGTGTCATTTAGATGGATTGCTAGTTAGAAAGAGTGTTTTCTCCTCTCTCATTTTGATGAAAATCTGTCTTATCTTCCCTCAGCTTGACTTTTGATTAGAAAATGCTCAGGAATGCTGCAGAGAACACCAGCACTTCATAGTTTGTAGATCTTCAGTTCAATCTATAGTCAACTTACATCTTACAAACTTACAAATTAATCGGCTTCGCTGTGTGTAAATCCCAAGCACAAAAACCCAAGCATCTACATTCCATACCTCCCTCCTTCCTTCTATACCTCCAGTTCAGAAGCAGAAAAAAAGAGGAAGATCTTGTTACTGAAACAAAGGCAGATTTTTTCCCCTTTCCCTACCCAGACCACATACATACAGCTATTTTGTGTAAGGGATTCAAGGGAAAAATATGTTAATAAATAGATAAAAATTCTGCAACTCAGTATCGCTAGAAAATCTCCTCTGATAAAAGACTGTGTGTAACCTAAGTATTGCTTGGTTCACTGTCTCCTAAAATGTTCCTATTTCTTCTCATTTATTTCCCACCCTACAATAAGACTTCAGTCTCTAGTGACTTTCTCCTCTGGATCCCAAAAGGAAAATTTATTCAGTCAGAATCTAAAAAATGTGCTGTATGATACAGGTAACTAATCAAGAGGTAGCTACCTCATGCATTGACCATCAATTCATTGCAGTGAACTCTTTTCAGCAGAAAAAGGAAAACTATGCAAAAGTTCTTAAGCAGGAAGTGTGATTTGGGGTGGGTCATAAGTCTATCAAGAGACAATGATAAAACAGGCAAAAAAAAAGGCCACTTTCACTGAACCAATTATTTATTTTGAACAACATTTTATTTTAATTAACATAATGTCATTTCTTTTCTTCATCAAATATACATTGTGCAGCAGAAAGCACAACATATACCCATAATGTATGACCAAACTGCTTTTGCTACTATTCATACTTTTTCCTCAGTATGCAGTTCGAAACTATTACGAATGCTTCACAATTGCTGCAGGAGTAAATAATTTATTTCTAAGGGTCCACATTGCCGTATCAGTTGTGATAAAATAGCATGTGTACCCAGTGATATTTATGAGTTACCAGTTCCTAAGGAACTCTGCTTACTTGCTACTTTTTAACAACCTCATGGGAACAATTCCTGCAAGCCAGCTTAGAATACAGGTCATTAAAGCTGTGTACATGATGAAGAGCCACCTGGGGTGGAAGAGATGCTGCTATAGGGCATAGCAGGAGAATGGATGCAGAATACACAGGATGTGTATGGTGTGGGAGGCATGAAAAAGCATGAGAGGGACATATGGAAATCAACTCAAAATACTGGAAAATGCAAATTATTACAAAGTTCTTAAGCCAAGCTAGGTTGAAAAATGCCTTCCTTTTCTTGAAAGTGAAGTAGTAATCAATATCAGCAAGAGTATGCATTTTGCAATTAAGCTAAGAAAAGTAATGTCAAAAGTAGACATTCAAATTCCAATGATTCATCAAATTTTTCTTCATAGTCTGAGGGGGAAAAAATAGGCACTGCAAGGGCAATTCATACCAACCAAAGGTAGAAATCTAAAATAAGTTGGATTCCTTGCACCCTTTTCTTCATTGTAGATAGTAATAGCTGTTTATGAGTCTGGACTCCATCGAGATAGCTGAGCTGAAAATGTCTGTACTGAAGTGGCTAAAACTAGGCAAGATGATCTTTAGCCAATATATGTGTACACCTCATTAAAGTCAGAGGGAAAATGAGTGCTAGTGGGAACAAACAAAATCTTGTGTCAATGAAAACTACAGCATACACTTTTCGGGAGTTTTTGTTTTTATCATATAATAATTATGCTGCTCAGGTAGCTGTTTTTAAAATGAAAACTGTTGATACTGCAAAGTGCAACAGTATCATTCAATGTAGTTAAAAAGTATAATTGTAAACAAAAATACAGGATTTATTAAATACTTTTAAGTTAATATCTTTTAATCTCAATGTATAATCTTAAGCTATATTTTAGTCATCTGTCTTAAAGAGGTATACATCATTCTTACCTAGATACATAAGAGTTAATGCTCAGTAAATATCTGCTTTACACATTTTTGTCTAATGAAGACACAGTGAGAATCTTTTCTCATTAGGTTAATGTGTCAACATATCCATGTTAAATCATCAGAATAGTTTAACAAAATGATTATATGAACATATGTAGACAAGCTTATTGCTCTTAGTTAAGAGACCATATCTTTAAAGGATAGAGGCTGCCTTAATGAGCTAAAAATTGAAATACTGGAGTTTTAAAATCTGAGGCAATAAACCATCTTTGAAGGCAGATATGCAAGATGATCTCTTTTTTTCTTTTCCCAATGAATCCTGCGCAAGTGACAGGGTATTTATTTTCCCCAATAGGCTTTCTTTGCAGAAAGTAAGAAACAAAAACAAAATGAAAGGCTGAAAAGCTCCACAGGATGAAAGGTTTTCATAGGTTTATTGCTTTACAAGTCATCTGTATATAACAAGGTTTTATAAATATTTTCATTTTCTAAGTACATTTCCATAGTATTCACCAGCAAAATATCTCAATACTTTCTACACAAACTAATATATTCTCAGACACAGCCAAATTCTTGTTCTGATTTCTAGCAATATGACAACATTGACTTCAGTGCATTTGTGATATATTTTCGCTAAAAGAAGTGGAACTGGAGGCAGAACTTCTTTTGGGTCCATGCCCAGCATTATGTAGTCTAGCAGAATTTACTCAGTTTCTATTAACACGTAGCTCAAAATTGGCCACAAGTATCAAATGAAGCTTCTGTTTACAGAAATCCAGGTACTTAACTAAAATCTTACCAATAAAAGGTTTTTTCCAATGTGTTATTTAAAGTCCAGATCCTTAATCCTACTTAAAAATCACAAGTACTCATGCTTTTAAAATAAAGAAATGTCCTTTTACTTTAAGTAGCATGTGCATAGTAAGATCCCTATGCTTTTTACCATTCAATTCTCATTATTTAAATGCTTGTTTTTGTTTTTTTTTAATTATGGTAAAGGTTCATATTTGTTTTGATTTTAAATTTTATTATGTTTTGTTACATTGTGAAGCTCCCCAGAGCTTTGTCAGGATAGGGAAGTTTCCTTTAGAAATGAAATTTTCATGAGCATTAATAGAATAAAATAGGTTGTACATTTTTAATTACTCTTTAAAAAAAAAATCTAACATTCCTATTGATTTCATCAGTTCAGGTTCAAACACAAAGGATTTAACTTTTTTTTCTACCTGACCTCCCAAGGCAAACAGAGATTTGGAGCTTGTGTAACAAGAGCTCCCTAACATTATGTAGATCCTCTCATTTACAGACTTCAGAGTTTTACAAGAAAGAGCTACGTCTCATGTCCTAATTTTACAGATAGAGAAACTCAGGTAGAGAGTATGGGGTAAGACATATCTAGGGTTATCTACCCGGGCAGTCAGGGAGTGAACCCTGGTCTCTGCGAGACCAGGTCTCTGCTACACCCAGCAGGTCAGACTACCTGAGAAACAGTGTCAGAGCCTGAGACCCCACAGTTCCTTTCAGGAAGTGGTTGAAACATTAAAAAAATCAAATCTTGACTATGAAGACACATATTTTGAATCAGCATAACCTTCTTGACCAGAGGGAGCTAAAAATAAAAAAATAAAAAATAAAGAAAAGTGTGATGTTGTGTTATAACAATTGTGTCATTCATTTCCAAACTTTTATATATGATTGTGCTCACAAAGTTCCTTGAAGCACTAGAGCAACTAATGAAATGATCGTGAAAGTCTTTATTTAGACATCGTTTAAATGGGACCATCTGGGAATTCTGTTAATATAAGCAAAAACTAATGGTGAACATATCCATTTGGAGAGGTCCTATTCAGGGGCTGGTGTGTACTTACACGCTCAGATTAAATTGCCTGGCTGCTTAGGTTCTGCATACAAGGCAAGTTATGAATCATGATCTTTGAGTAATTTTTTTTGCAGTATACAAGTTTGCTATCCTTGTAGTTTTGCTGGATTGCAGTGGGCAAAGTGTTTTGGAGCATTGCAGAGGTGTGAGCGGAGCAGCAGAGGGTATTGTGGAGGTTTTGTAATGTTCACCTTGCATCAGAAAGTAAAAAAAAAGAAACCTGTGAGATTCACAGAATCACAGAAAGGTTAACGTTGGAAGGGACCCCTAGAGATCATCTAGTCCAAAGCCCTGCTCAAGCAGGGACACCTAAAGCACACGACAGAGGGTGATATCCAGAAAGGTTTTGAAGATCTCCAAAGCAGGAAACCCCACAATTTTTCTGGGCAGCCTGATCCAGTGCTCTGTCACCCTCACAGTAAAGAAATTCTTCCTCATATGAAGACGAAACTTCCTGTGTTTCAATTTGTACCCATTATCCCTTTTTCAGTCACTGGCCACTACTAGAAAGAGTTTGGCCCCATCCTCTTTACATTCTCCCCTCAGGTATTTCTACATATTGACAAGTTCCCCATTCAATCTTCTCCAGGCTAAACAGGCCCAGCTCACTTAGTCTTTCCTCATACAATAGATGCTCCAGTCCCTTAATCATCTTCATTGCTCTACACTGGACCCTCTGGAGAAGTTCCATGTCCCTCTTGTACTGGGGAGCCTGGAACTGCACACAGTATTCCAGGTGTGGCATTCCTCTTTATAGAGAGCCTCCTGCTCTCCAGAAAGCACCACAGATTTGGACAGAACTACATGTCATTTGGCAGGCTCCCTGAAGGTTTGAGGCTTGCCACACTTTCATTTATCATGGGAAAAAATGGATCCAAAGCTTAAAGGAGTCAATTGAGAGAGTTCTTGGGGACTCAGTGAGCCCTGGGCAAGGCTAGGTCAGAGACGATGTACTTTAGCTAGACACTTCTGAGCAACAAACAAGACTTCATCCCATCTATATCTGCTAAAGTCAATTCGGTTGCTTTTGTATTAGATTCACCATCCTGGCAGGGACATTTGAGGTGTCCATTTTTTTTTCTCTCTAGAGTGATTGTCTTTTTAGGATCATCTGGATATTTTTCCTAGCATTCTGTATGGTTTTAGGGACCTCACAAGACGGTGACTTCACCTGCTTGACTTCACCTGCTGCCTTTCTGGGACACAAAATAGCAAAAGGCTAAAGCTACTATTACTGCCTGTCCATTGTTAAAGCCAGTCTCTGATGTGTGATGTTTAACACACTGAGGGCTCTTCAGATCTATCTGGATCAGGGCAGTACAACCATGTATTTCACCGGGCTCCGTGAACTATGAGCTCTTCTACACCCATTTATGCTCATCCTTTAAATCATTTCCATTTTCTATCCATAGCAGCCCTCTCAGTCTAGAAATTTACTCTGCAAGGGATTTACAACAGATATAAAACAAACCATAAATGCAACTTGGTTGGTAGGATCAAAATGGCACATGAAAATATGCCTGTTGTGCTCTTATTCTAATTATTACCTACTCTCTCTGGTTTTCTTCAGGGATTTGAGTCTTGTTTGTTGTAACAGACATATCTATTATTAATCTTTAGGTAGTTAGTAGAATAATTTGCAACATTCATTAGCAGGTATCACCTTATGGATTACTAAAAAGCATCTATGCTTTTGCTAATGAGCCCCAGTAGTGCAATACTTTACATATTTTATAGCCAGGCAATTATGTGATGCCTTGCTTTTATAGTCAATCTGAAGATATATTGTTTTGGACATAAAGATAGATAGCTAACATGAAAGTAGTTACTAATGGGAAATCCTGCCTCCTGAGCTGCTGAGTGGTAACTGTGAAGAGATGACACATTTCCAAAGCTTTCTTTTATTATTTCTAAAATCCTGCAGCCCCCACTAAAAATGTGTGCTGTTCACACATAGGATAAATCATAGTAAATGCAAAGAGAAAGGAGTCAGAGAGTTTTAGAGCTAAACAGCTCCTTGGTGGAATATTTTGTTACTTTGATTTTAAACAGGTTCCATTCAAAATAATACAGATAGTTAACACTTGCCCATTTAATGTGCTAATAAAATCTGAATTAAATCAGCAAGAAAGTAGTGAAATCATTCAGCTCTTAAAGAAAAGCCAGTGTTTGGAATTAAACTGTACATTGACATGAACTGGATACCTCCATAAAGTGAAGAGACCTTAATCGATTTACACATGTGAAGAATCTCACCCATTTTTCCTCATCCAAGAAAAAAACATTTGCTTAAATTGCAGCGTATCCTTGAGAAACAATATGCTGCTATTTTACTTCCCTGTTATTCTAGGCCTCTCATTTCCCCCTTTTGCCTTTGTCCTCTTTAAAAATATCAGTGAACCAAATGCAGCACAAGCAGTGGCAGCTCTGGCTTTCTACACTGGTCTCGGCACTGCTCTGGAGGGACCACCTTGAGGCATATGGGAATAATTCCCTCTCAGTGCCCATTAAATCTTTACCTCTCCTTTGAGACTGCAACAAGGGTGCCAATTAATGTCAATTGTCCTGGTGGTTTATGTGCCTGGGACACCTGCCCACAAGGAGCTGAGCAGAGATCACCAGCTGAGACAGTGCAGCGCTTGTCCATGATGCTGCAGTATATAAATAATTTCTCAGGCAATGAAACAGTACTGAGGCTTCACAACTTTCATTCATTACCAACACGAGTGGGACAGGAGCAAGAGTCTGGTTGAAGGAGAAAGATCTGGACCACAGCTCAGATCCACTGCAGTCATTTGGTCTTTCCACGACCTTTCGCTTTCAGTGGGGCTGACCATATATATTTTGTTCTTGGTTAACTAACAGTCAGTGCTTCATTAATTAGCTACTGCTTACACAGCTTTGCAGGTTAGCAGCTACAGCCCAGGCTGTGGAGAAAAGACATAGAAAAAGAAGCAGAAAAAGAAATACAAAAAGAAGCAGAAAAAGAAATAGAAAAAGAAAAAAATAAATAAAATATATAAATAATATATATATATTACATAAGATTATATAAGATATATAAAATAAATAAATAAATAAAGGAAGAAATAGAAAAGTTTCACTTAAGATCTGCTTTTAGAAAACTAAAACGTTTTAACCAGCTCTAGTATCAATAAATAATGTATTTTTTGTTTTTGTTTTTTAATGTATGTTTATGTTTGTATGATGTTTGAGGTATAGCTATCTGCACAAAGTGAAATCACAGGTGAAATATGATTCATACCCTTTTGTATTTAACTCCTTTATGGAAGACCTATCTTGCCAGATCCAAGTTATTTGAATATTTTTTGTTCTATAGTTCCATCCAAATGGCTAGAAATATTCAAGGAGTTATGAGGTGTCGTAGCTTACCATTCCTAGAATGTTTTTGAATTTTTTAAAAAAATGAGAACAGCATTAATAAGAAAACAGCACCTGTAATCTTCTACTCTCCATAACTCTCTGTACTGTTGAGACCTGCTGTGTTAAAATGTGACCACAGTTGCTCCTACAACAGTTATATGCATGAATTGACTGCACTCCAGGGCTTTAGCAATGACCTCCAACACAAACATGTTTCTGACACAGAGGGAACGTTTAATGGTCATGTCCCATCTTTAGGAGAACATATGAAGGAAATAAGGGCAGGGAGAGGCAATTCTGAGTAAACGCAGAAAAAAAAATTAAAAAAAATGTTCTGTAAAGACAGGAATTAATGAATCTCAGGCTTCCTCCAGGTTTGTGCATCCCTACCTTCCAATAGATGATATTTAAGTTTTCCCTTCTGCCTCATATGTTCATGTATTTTCCCTTCTTTTCCCAGATGCAAATGTGCAGTGATTTTCACTAGAATAATATTTGGCCTTGTTGCTTGATTTTCAGAGGATCTGAGGACCCACATCCTCTGTTAAAACTAATTGGTCCCTCAGGACTAACAGCAGTTGTGGATATCCCCAGTAAGATACAGAAGCAGATTCTGCCCACCCAGAGGAATAATTAGGGAGAAAACTCTAGGGGAAAACTGTACGAAGGTGTCTTATTCTTTTGCTCACTAGCAAGGGCTTTATGAGGAAGGTAGGTTATTGGTCCTGGTCCCGTCAGAGAACTGATTTGTACAACTGGATAGCTATGATAGAGTATTTGAATTTACTAGCACAATATGAGGTGGTCAGATTATCCCAAAAAATACCACTTCCTCCTTTCCTTTCGATCTGCCCATCTGTTTCTTGGTTACATTCTGTTCCTTAAAGTGGGACCATCATTTCGGTATCTGGTCACCTATCTGTCAGTAAGGTATGGAAATTGCAGAGTGGTAAAGCCAACCTGCAATTAACAGTACAAAATAATTGGTGTTTTTCCAGGATTTCTGAGTCATATCATTCCAGCACTCTGCAGTGATATTTATAGAGTAAAGTGTCCATGGGAATGAGGTTTCATTTTGCAAGAGGTTCCTGAAAACTTCAAAGACTGTTCAAGACAAACCTAAAAATAAATGTGATATCATTATTGAGAACTGAGTGCACACAAATAGGCATATAAATGTACACACTGGAATAAAAAATAATAAAAAGAAACTGTGTTAGAGCAGTGCCTTTATTTTCTTACAGATCTTTATGCCACTGCACCCCACAATGGCACATATTAAAAATCTGATAATTTTAGTTACTTCTCCATTCTCTAGACTTCTCCTGTGCATGATGCAATACTAAAGGTGAAGCCCATCCTCTCCGTGGTTGCATCCATCCTGCAACAAAGAGTAGAATTGCACTGAGATAAGAAAACTGCAGGTAACACAGAGAACTTTTCATCCGGGTTTTCATTTTCTTATCCCTACAGCGTCAGACTCACTGCAAGTGTAGATGGCCATCTAAACATCCACTTCAACCCGGGAATTCATTCTGCATAAGCACTGCCCAGGCGCAGGGCAGTGTGTGCATCCCCGCGCCCTGGCAATCAGCATCATCCACCCAACCAGGGATTTGCACAATCCTTCTGCAGCTCTTTCCCAGCAAGCTCTCCCTGGATATCCAAATCCCCCCATTCTTGTTGGCTTCTGCATTTCCCCTGTGCTCATCTGTTTCTTCACTGTTTCATTTCTTCACACGTTTTCCAGCAAGCGTTTCCATTTTGCTTTGGGTGTCCTTTCCTGTGAAAAGAAGAGAAAAAAAATAAACTAAAACCTCCATACTGGTTGGTCTGTATCTGATGAAAAAAAAAAAAAAAAAAGGCTTGAAAAAAGAATGCTCTCCAGTTACTTCCCCTTCTATTCCCTTTTGTTCTTCCATGCCTCATCCTCCCACCCAGGGCAAGGCCTAGAAAAACTGTCCTGTTTGTGGTTCCACCAGGAGATCCTTACCACAGTGCCCGCTCCAGCTTCACAGGACAACACGTACAGCTCAGCTGAGGAGATCAGCTTTACAGATCCTTTGGGAAGGTGAAAGGGAGAGGGGAGGGGAAAAACATGAAGCAGAAGTCAGGAATGTGTAGCTCACCTCTAGAGATATGGCTCCCAGTCACTTCTGTATTTAATCTGCATAATTTCCATTGCTACTTGTGGACCTTCAGATCTTGGACCATTCAGTCTAATCCGTTTTCAAGGCAATGCAACATTTAAGAGCAGTTAATATGAGCTCCACAATGCCAATTGCCTTCTTGGGTATTATTTAATACCACTGCACAGTGTATATCTATAGCTATATATTTTAAGCATAGAATACTGATTTCAGTGAAGACTGTAGAGGAACTCTAAAAGCAGGTCTTACGAAAGCAGCGCGCATTTCCCTTCAAACTACTGTATAAAAGTGTGCCTAATTCCTTTTGCTTTTAATGAGTTATACCAGTGCACTTGAAATTCACCAATTATTAGTACATAATGAATCACCGGTCCTAGAAATAAGGCTGATTACCAGCACCAAAGTTATCATAATGCTGAGGTCATGGTTTCAGTCTGAAATGGTTTATCAAATCTCAGTTTAATTACTTTGTTTTGAAAGACAAAGGGTATTAACTTCAGCGTTAGCAGAGTAAAAGGTGTTCACGATCTAGCTTCTGAGTTACAGGTTGCACAAATGTTTTTTTATGATATACAACACCTTTTCTAAGACCTTTCAAGGAAATAACCTTAGAAGTGATACATGGCATAGCCTAATAGTCTAAGAAGAGTCTTTTGCTGACCAGTCAAATAGTCATGCACTCAAATTCCTCACATTTTAGGATGTCACAAAACACTATAATCCATAAATCTTTGGTAAATACCTACTTATCTCTAAAGTACCTACACATATTGTCGACAACTTTTTTTGTAGAACAGTAAATTCTTACAACTTACAGGTGTTTTAATGTTTCTGTAGCTCAGATATTTACTGATCTGCCTCGGGAAGAAATATGCTTGAGGCAAAATTTTTACTTTATTGCTGTCTGCAATAGGCAGATATTTTTCTTGCAAAGGATTTCCTGCAATAAATACCATTGTCATTCTTACTACTGAAGTTGCTGCCTTGAAACACCTTGTCCTGAAATACTGCCTTTCCAAGCCATTATTATATAATTATCGCAGCTTTTGACCTAGTTATACATAACATATAGAATGCTGCTTTTTTCCTTTCAGTATTCCCAGGGAAAAGGCTAAGAAAAAAATATTGTTCTGGTGAAAATGGCTAATGGAGACATGAGAGAGATTAAAAAAAAAAAAAAAAAGCCCTTTGAATGGTATATAAGGTTGTATGCACTTCGTAGTCCTAGGTAACACATGTGCCCATAATGGAGAATTGTGGAAAACAGTAGGAATGTAAAAGTTCATGTTTTTTTATTGTTTTGGGGGTTTTTTTATTTAATTTTCTGCATTTTATAAAAAGTTTTGGGAAAAAAATAGTTTACTCATATGTATCCCCTGTTTTGTCTGCCTTTATAGAGGAACTGACAACTTTCAACTGAATTTCCAGATCAAAATTACAGGGTGAAGAGGCAGTTCGGTAAGAAACTGCTCGAAGAGCTCCCGACGAAGAGCCTAGCACCTTTCCATGAACTTGAAACCCAAACTGCAGCACCCCACTGAGCTCTGCAGGTCTGTGGACTGGAGGCAGAATAATCTTAATCAGAAATTGCACACAGTGTATATCTTTGCCCTTGCATTTATGGGGGGAAAAAAGCAAGCTAGAGGAACAGATGGGTTCAGTGTGCACAGACTAGCCCAAAACATCAGCCGTGTTCAACCACCTTTACATATGGCCAAAGAAGTACCTGCTACCCTTGCCAGGATGCTGAGGATTAATGATTCTCGTCTCTATCTTTTTTGCATGGAACTATCTTGACCAAAGTTTGTTTTCAGCTTACAGAACTCTGTTTGGCATCGTCCCTGGGAGGCCTGAAAGCAATCGCTGTCAGTTAAGCTTCTGCTTGACAGTGAGGGGTCGAAAAGCTACTTTAATTTGTCCTTGCAAAAGGCCAAAAGCTTCCTGTGAAGTCAGGCACGTGTGACAGATGAAACCCATCCTTCAATCAGCCTGAATTGTGGCTCTCATTCCACATAATATATTTGCGCCAACACCAGTTAGGAAAGTTTAACAAAATGCTTGAGAGTATTATCTTTTTATTATGTAAAATGCTTAAATAGCATCCCAAATCTCATTGTAGTCTTCAAGTTTAATTTGTTTATCCAGAACTTCCTCCTTTTGGTTCTGAAATATGTCTTTCTTATTGGATTGCTGTAACTTCCTGTTTGTAAGTACTAGAAACCATGCTTTCTAACCCACAGTTGTTATTAATAAAGGTTTCAATGACTGAGAAGTCCCTACTTAATGCCTCTTTATTTTACCCATGGGAGATAGTTGAGCTATATTGTTTGATTTGTATACATTGATGTTATGATAACACTGGCCCCTTCTATTTCAGTTGGAGTGGAAATTAATTCCTTCTTGGCTCCCTATTAAACATGTTGGGCAATTTTTATGTCCACTCAGAATGTCTTATTTTCTAACTGCATAAACATGAGTCTAATTTATATTTTCATTTTCTAATCTCAAGTAGTCTTCTGAATGTAGCAGGAAAAATAACTTCCATGTCTGTTTCCCTTTATTTTGCCCAATTTTTCTACAGACGTGTCCATATAATTATTGGATTGTTAAGCTACCTATCCAGAATTCCTTAGAAATTCGTATCTTATCTCTCTTGGAGGTAAATCACAGTTTAATTGCCTGCCAAAGCTGGTATTAAGTGTCCAATTAAAAAGTGAACCTTTGCAGTTTATCACTTTATGTGGTAACTCACAGGTGTGTTTTAGGTGAGCCCCAGGTCAGTTTCTATTGAATTATCTGGTAAGACTCCCACCGGCTTCACCGAGTGCGGAATGAGGCTGATGCTGGAGGATTTTGTGGGGGTAAAATCTTGATGGATGGCTTCTCAGCCTGGTCAACTCCCTCAGGACTCATTGAAGGCTGGTCCAAACTTCTCTGGGGTTTAGACCTTTCTCTTTTATTTTTCACGGCCATAGAGTCAAATGCACTTATGATTTCACGGGTTGAGCAGAACAAGAAGTGGCAGCTGCCTGAAAGAAACATCATTAGGACAAGTCCCTACCAGCTGGTGACTTGCTATGCAACACGTCGTAGCAGAGCGTCTTTGTCACTGGACCCTTTGTGCTCTCTTGTTCTGCAACAGGGAGCAGCTCTCACTGCAGAACCCAAAGATGATGTTCTTGCCATTGCCTGCTTGATGAACTTGGCTTGAAGGTTGTCCTGTTTGCATGATTATGGCTGTCCCGTTCCTGATTGTCCCATTACTCATGAATGCAAGTCAGCACAACTTATCCCAAGATAATGTTGTTGGGATAACTTATCCCAATGTGCAACTTATCCCAAGAAAAGGTTCCAAGGAAGCATTCAGCCCACTTTGTTGGGCATTCAGGCATGTTTATGCTGGAAAGACTCTGTCTTCCATCATTCTACATGGAACTTAGTTGGCAGCCACAAATTTCAGCCAATGTGCAGGAGGATAGGAGGAAATCTGTGCAGTAGCCAAGTCTCTAGTCTCAGATCAAGTCATAGCATACCTGAGTCAATTTTGCCTTGCCCTTCACTTCCCTGCCCCTACTTTAAGTCCAGCCCCCCTGACACAGCAGAACTAAACCAGATCTGTGGCCAGCAATCTCTCTATTTAGGGACATAACTATCTGGATTTGCTCCTTATTGGACTGTAGGCATTCCACCTCTGTCCACAGATACAGATTTTTTACATTACTTCTGTGTTCTCCTATTTGTGTACAAGAGATGAATTCACATGCAAAGCAATGTGCTGTATGTAAGAAGTATAGGATCTCTTGTAAATCCTTCCTGAACACAAATAGCAGTCCAGCTAGCTTTCGCGTCCCTTCTGAATTGTTCTTAAGTTACCAACAGTCAAACTAGTCCCTGGAGACTCACATCTTTTATTGCACATTGTTTTTTAATATGGCACAGAACACACTTTTTTTTTTTTTTTCAGATATCTTCATTCTTTAATCTTTTATGTGTTTTTACATGAGATATGATAAAAAGCAGTTTTTCTGTATCCGTAGGAGTTTTCATCCCGTAAACAAGCCATCTTGTCATAAGATGCTGTGAAAGCTATTTATACTCACTTCATAGACATCCTAGAGGTATGTCAATGAGCAGAAGATTTTAACTGAGTGGAAACTTAAGTATTTCTGCAGCACTTCTCATTCACTCTGCTTTCACCATATACAAAGCCCTCTCCAGTGGATGCTGTTGCAAATGGATGTGTCTGGGTCATATCTTGAAGACCCCACCTAAGCAAAACTCCAGCTGAACTTGGGTCCTGGGTGAGAAGTGAAGTCAGACCCTAAAAGTCTGTTCACATAAATCAGGGCTGATTATCAGTGAGTGATGAAATGGCCGTTTTTGCACAATGACATATACACATTTGGCCGTTTGAGTTTTTGTAGTTACATTCATTTCAGTCAACTCGTTAAATGAAAAACAGATGCCACCACCAAGTATTAAAGCTCACAAAGATGGATTTTCACATTTCTTTTAGTGAGTGTTTTTATCAATAATACACATGAAAAGGACCTGGGAAGTTTTATTACATTAATTTAGCCATCATAAATCAACATAGAATGCAAAACTCATTTAAATTGCCACCTTAGGGCCAATGTAGGAATGATGAAGTGTTATGCTCCAATTCTTACGATGGATTTGGTGACAATCCTCTTTTTAAACATTGGTGGATTGCTCACAAGAGAGGTAAAACTGATGGTCTTTGAGACAGTTTCATTCTGTTCATCCAAAGGCTGAAAAGCAAAAGCAGACTTTGTGCAAGGGCAAGTGCCTGTTAAATGTGCATTATCGGTTGACTTGGGCCAATCCACAGAGGAGAGGAGATGCTACAGCTGCCAGCTACACAGTGGTAGCTCAGTTAGAGCAGCTCATGCCTTTGCTTGAGAAAGTCACCGGCTTAATATACAGCGCATCAGCCTATGGAGGAATCACCACACAAAAGGGGGTTGAACTGCTGAGGACCTTCAGGCAGGCCAGAAGAAAGCACTTAACCCATGGGCTTGCCAAAGCGCATTTCCACTCAAGGTGTGGATTGGTGCAGCCCCTGGCTACAAGTCGTAGCTCTCTTGGCTCCGTTGGTAGTTGCTGATGCTTTTAGCTCTAAAGAACTGTCAGAAGTGAAAACCTCAGTTCAGTCCATGCTATGTTAGCCAAGTCAGTAGCGGTCACAGATGCTTTATTAAGCTGACCACAGCTTGTATCTCAACCCTGTTTTGCAGTAATTTGGCTGTGTAATCGCTGCAATCTCATACAACTGTATAATTTCCTCTAGTGAGATAATAACAACAGTAAGAGTAATATAATTTTTAATAGTGGTGAGGTTTTTTTACTGTTAATAATTACTTGCCCAATCAGTCCTTCGACCTTTCCAATGAGGTGACAAACAATGTTGCCAAATAAAAAATCACCATTTTGTTTGAATACAGTTGTATGCTGCCTAAAGCCAGTACTGAGACCACCACTTTGTTCCAGAGAGGACATGCTCAATAGCTATCAGATGATCATGACTAATTTAATTGATTCATGAAGTCTGGTTATTGGTCTAGAAGCTAAAGGGGGTTGCGTTTTTTTTTTTTCTATTTTTGTTTTTTTAAACTCAGCATCAGTTCTCAGAGCCAGAATTGCCCCATTTTTGTCTCTCCATCTAGCTGTGGTTTTACTGATTCATCAAGATGGCCTGAAATTCTTTTCCATGATCCTTTGAGAGCAGTGGCCTCTTTGTTCTCTAATACTTTCCTCCCCTTGATATATTTTAGGATGATTCCTAGCCCTGTCTTGTTAAACCTAATTGGATAGAAACTTAATTGGGGTGACTGCATCAAATGTCATGTTTTCCTCTTCTCTGACCAGTATTGTACCCATTTCCAGGAGCTATTCTTTTAGAGAAACTGTTTCTTAGGAAGTACAAATGTTTGGAAAATAAATTAACTCCAAATGTGATTAACAACTCACCCATGAATGATTTAGGCATGATTTGCCTAATTTCCCATGCTTTATTTGTGCCAGTTAAAGAAAGGCTAAAAACAAGCTAGATTAAATTTTTTTTGCAGCATAACATCAAAGGTTGCAATTTAGTCCATTCACATAATTTAAACAGGATCAGACTAAATGAGTACTTGGAAGAGACCCATTATAAATTAACAGGAAATCTAAGTATTTCAAGAATGGCTGATGTCTGTGCAAGAAGGGCAGTTAGTGCTGAAGTGATGCCACTGTGTGGTTTTCAGAGAAAATTCTGAAAAATTAATCAGTTTGGTTAGATCTGGTCAAAATAAGGGTACATTCTGATCATACAATTTATATTTTTGCTTTAAAAAGAAAAATTTATGACTCTAAATTTTCTTTTCAGACAACTTCTAAGGGGAAAAATGCTCCTTTCCAATCACTGACTGTTATTCACATATTCCCTTTTCAACCAGCTCTTCTTTTGACTGAAATGCAAAACTAACTTCTTGGACCCATGATACTTTTCAGAGTATTAAGCACACAACTGATGAAATGTGCACCATGAATTAATTATACAGTGGAAAAAAAAAAGTCTGTTTTTCTGCTTGTGAATTGTCACAGCAGAATGTGAATCCTACAAATGTGGAAGCTTAGAAGTCTAGAAGTCTTAAGATTTTGCTGATATAACCATGCAAACAAGCAAACAAGCAAGGGAAAGGGAAAAGAAAGGGAAAAGAAAGGGAAAAGAAAGGGAAA